>VZQC01008886.1:99722-114638 GCA_009823505.1 Rhizomys pruinosus
AGAAAATGGCTGTGAGTTTAAGGCCAGACTGGTCTACGTTGTGAGTTCCCACCAACCCCCAGGCCATTTGGGGCTACAGGGAGACCCTGTCATCAAAAAGGACGGAGGGCAAAGGGACGATGGAACAGAACCCAAACTACACAGTTAAGAGATGTCTCAAGGAGAGGGGGGCTGGAGAGATGGGCCATGGCGGTTGGGAGCGCCGAACGCTAAACCGCAAGCTATTGCAGAGGACCGGGTTCGATCCCCAGCACCCACATGGCCGGGGCCGAGGGCCACGTCTGAACTAAACTGAAACGAAACAAACTGTAAAACTACTCCGGTTCCGGGAGAGCTCCAGTTCCAGGGGAAGCTCACACCCTCTTCTGAACTCCGCGCAGGGGCAACACGACACGGGTGCACAGAGCCTGCATGCAGACAGTGCATTGATGTACATACCGAAGTGGATAAAAATAAAAAAAAAAAAAAAAAAAAAAAATTTAAACAAAACAAAAAAAAAGAGATGTCTCAGGATAAAAGCACTGTCTCTGCTTCTTCTGCCCTGCAGACAACACATTTTGTTCCCAGCCCCACACGTGGCAACTAACAATCCCAGTTCCAGGGGCGATTTTGTTGGTGCAAGCAAAACACTCATAACACAGAAAATAACATAAACCATAAAATAATACACTGGATGTTGGTCTTTTTTTCGAGCCAGGGTCTCCCTGTAGCACCCGCTATCCTTGCAAACTCACGCTGTGAACCAGGCTGGGCCTTGAACTCACAAAGAATCTCCTGCCTCTGCCTCCAACGCGAGGAGTAAATTAAAGGCTGCGTCCAAACACAGTCATGCCGCCCGCATAAATAAAAATGATTTTTTTTAAAAAATTTTTTTGCCGGGCTTGGTGGCGCACACTTTAATTGCCGCCGCCTTTGTTTCACACAGACATCACATCCGTCCTAATGCTGAAGTGTCCTACATCGACAACATGTTCCTGGGCAGCCTTCTGTGTGGTATGAAAGAGAAAATTCCCCTTTTTTAGGCCCTCATAGATAATCCAGAAAGTATGCCCCTGCCTGTGGGAGGGGCCCACGTGAGTAGGGATTCGGACACCTCAGCTGCCCACAATCTCCACTGCCCAGGACTGCAGACCCTTAACAGGCCAGTGTGGTGCTACTTCTGAGCCCAGGCCTCCCTCTAGTGGCCAATTGGGGGAACAACAGGCAAGCACCTATGCCCAGAATGGACATACCTTCTAAACCCAGGTTCTAAAGCATGTATCTGATTCTGTAATCCTTTGCTTAGAAAACTCAAAAACAAAGAGCAACAACAACACACACCCACAACCCTCCCACATCCCTGCTTCCAGCCTTTTCTCCCCTGCCCCACAGGCCTTCAAGGACTATAGCCTGGTGTATGCTCTGTCAGGTACACCAAACAGCTCCTCCATGGGACCCTTCAAAATTCTACATTTCTACAACAAACATTTCTAGGTTTTCTTTCTATCCTAGGGTCACTCAGAGTCAGCACCCTCCATCCAACACACACAAACAACACACAGAGTCCTCTTCTGTTACACATACAACATGCAAAAAGGGTACTCTAACACAACCACAACACACACCACAACACACACAACACACAACACGCACTGGGGACTGCGCCCTGTCTGCCCCGCCGCCCCGCCCCCCGCGAAACACCACACACACACAACACTCTAGCCCCCCGCCAGGACACGGACACACTCTGCCCAAACTGCCTTTACCGTTACACACCCCCTCGGGTTTTTTTTTTTTTTTCTGTCTTTTTGAGATGGGGTCTCTCTGTAGCCCCAGCTGGCATGGAACTTGCTATGTAGACCAGATTGTCCTTGAACTCACAGAGATCCCCCTGCCTGTGTCTCATGAGTGCTGGGATTAAATAAGGCATGCGCCACTCTGCCTGGCCACACACCAGTCTGCTGAACTACTCCTGTCCCGGTGAGCCCCGGAGAGGAGCCATGATCTTGTTTATCACTCAAGTCACTAAGTGGGCTAATTGGACACAGTTACATTTTTTTTTTACTTCCTGAATGCTGGAATAAAAGGTGTTTGCCAACATGGCAGCCCCCTCCCCTCTCTTAGTAGAGTAAATGTAGGTTTATTAAAGAAAAGTGGGAAAGAACTCCTGAGAGTTGGAGGGGCTCCAGAGAGGAAAGTCAGAGAGCAATTTATGGGGTCATTGCTCCTGCCATGTGGTCCCAGAGCCCGAACTCAGGTCCTCAGGCTTGGCAGCAAGCACCTTTACCTTCCGAGGCATTTATTTATTGTATAATGAGAATTTGGAGAAAGAGTTGCGTTTTCTTCCTTTTTTTTTGTTTTTTTGTTTTTTTTGTTTTTTGGGTTTTTTTGGTCTTTTTTGAGACAAAGTCTCCCTGTTGCCCCAGCTGTCCTGGAACTCACTCTGTAGACCAGGCTGACCTTGAACTCACAAAGATCTGCCTGCCTCTGCCTCCCCAGTGCTAGGATTAAAGGCGTGTGCCACCACGCCTGGCTCTTCCTTTGCTTTTTGTTTTTTAATTTTTAATTTTTCTCTATGTGTATGAATGTACTGTCTGCATGCAGGTCTGTGCACCTGTGTCATGCAATGCCGCGGAGGTCAGAAGAGGGTGTCGGATTCCCCTGGAACTGGAGTTAAAGATGGTTCTCAGCCCCCATGTAGGTGCTAGAGATTGAACCTGGGTCCTCTGCAAGAGCAGTTAGCACTCTTAACTGCTAGGCCATCTCTCTGGCCCTGCTTTTGCTTTTTATAAATTTATTTATTTTATGTGCGTCTTTTGCCTACATGTAGGTTGGTGCATCTGTTGTGCAATGCCCATGGACGTCAGAAGAGGGCGTTGGATCCCCTAGAACTGGAGTTACAGATGGTTGTTTGGTTGTTAGCTGTCATGTGGGTGCTGGGATTTGAACCTAAGTCTTCTGCAAGAACAGGCAATGTTCTTAACCATTGAGTCAGCTCTCAAGCCCCACTTGTTTTTTGTATTTGAGTGTTTGGCCTTCATGTATGTAAGTGCACCAATTGGATATATGGTACCAGCACAGACTAAAAAATGGTATGAGGTCCCTTGGAACTGTAGTTACAAGGGCGAGGCTGTTAACCACCATGTAGGTGTTGGGAACTGAACCCAGGTTCTCTGGAAGAGCAGTAAGAGCTCTTAACTGCTGAGCCATCTCTCTATCCCTTCTTCCTCCCATTTTTGAGACAATCTCTCATTTTATAGACCAGGCTGGCCTCAAACTCACAGAGATCTGTCTGCCTCTCCTTCTTGAGTACTGAGATTAAAAGTGTGCTCACAGGCCCAGGTACAGTACACTGTTTCTTTTTTCTTTTTCTTTTTTTTTTTGGTCTTTTCGAGGCAGGGTCTCCCTGTAGCCCCAGCTGTCCTGGAACTCGCTCTGTAGACCAGGCTGGCCTTGAACTCACAAAACTCCGCCTGCCTCTGCCTCCCAAGTGCTAGGACTAAAGACATGCACCACCACGCCCAGCTGTACACTTTCTTTTGCATCAATTTAGATTCAGTATAGAATGGCATGCGAGCCACGGAGAGTTCACACACATTCCCTGCATGCACATGTGCCTGACTCTCCCACAGTCACACCTTGCACCCCAGTAGGACATTTATTCCAGCTGAGTGCTCCTGTTGGCATATTGCTATCACCCAAAACCTGGAGCTCACTCTTAGTGCTGGGCAGGTCTATGGGCGTTGACAAATATATAATGACCTAAGCATCTCTGTGTAACCACACTCTAAAGAAGAAGTTCATTGTCCCCTGTGGAAGTCCCCTGTGCATCTTCCATTTGTCCCTTGCTCCTCATGTTTGCATAGTGTTGCCTTATCAAAGTCCTTTCATTTTTTTTTTCCTTTGAGACAGGGACTCACTATGTAGATCATACTGGCCTCAAATGCAGGGATCTCTGCCGACATCTGCTTCTGGAATGCTGGAATTAAAGGTTTGTTCCACCAGGCCAGGCCTCTAAAAATTGTTTTGTTTTTGTGTTCTTTTTGAGACAGGGTCTCCCTGTAGTCCCAGCTGTCCTGGAACTCACTTTGTAGACCAGGCTGGCCTTGAACTCACAAAGATCCACCTGCCTCTGCCTCCCGAGTGCTAGGATTAAAGGTGTGCGCCACCACGCCCGGCCTCTCAAGCATTTGGGCACAGCCATCACCACCACTCCTGTCTCTGGAAAAGACATTCGAAGGAGACTTCTGAGGGTGCTGATACGGCTTCATGGCAGGGACACTGGAAAAGCATATGGACCCAGTGGTCTTTTTTTCATATGACATGGGCTTGGGAATGAGGGTTCGCAGTTGGGTGGTGCCCTCCGTACAGCCTGGGGGATTAGCCGAGACCTTGCAGGAAATGGTGCTAGGGAATGTGCGTGTCTATGATAGGGAGGAGGGCACTCTGCATCTCACAGAGGGATTTTAACCAGAAGAGTGTGTGTGTGTGTGTGTGTGTGTGTGTGTGTACAACGCAGGGGCTGCTGACAGGGTACTCTATGTGCCTGAGCATGGATGTGACCAAACTCAGGGACATGCTGATGTTAAATGAAGCAAAGCATTTCCATGGCAACACAGATCTCTGCTCCCAGCCAGATGCCAAGCCCTTAAATTATTTTTTCTGGCCGAAAGCACCTCAACTGCCTCTAGTCTCAAAGCAACGGCACTATGGGATTACCAGATGCCTCACCCTTGTCTCCAAACTTCAAACAAAGCCCAAGAGGTGATATGCCAGACATAAGGGGTTTTCTCTTGGGGGAGGGTGGAAATAGCCATTAGCAGGGGGAGCTGCCAGGCTCCATATCTATCATGTCCTGCACCAGTGATCTGGGGTTAATGTCTTCCAGCACTTCATTCTAAAGGAGGATCTGTACAGTGAACGTCGACAGCCATGCCGACCATTTCTTCTAATAATAGCTCCTTCCCACCACCCACTGTCCTTCCTTTGAAGAGCTAGGTTCTACGTTATCAAGCATCCATGACTCCCTGGTCACAGATGCCTGGTCAGGGAAACAGCTGACCCAAAGACTGTCAAGCTGATTCTCTTCCAACAGTTCAGGTCAGGGTAGTGGCAGCCAGGGCAAGCCAGGGACTGAAGGTGCCATTTGGGGGGCAGCCCTGGGCAAGCAGGAGGGAGGCAGCAGGCAGCAAGCAGCAGGGGAAGGGGGGAAGGGGGCAGCCTGTGCTTCTGGGACACGAGGATCTACCTCCTGTCATTGCCACTTTCTATTTGGTCTTGTGGTGATAAAAATCTTTTCTTTTTCTGAGACAGGGTCTCCCTGTAGCGCCTGCTGGCCTGGTACTTGATATGTAGACCAGGTTGGCCTTGAATTCCCAGAGATCTGCCTGCCTCTGCCTCCCAGGTGCTGGGGTTAAAGGTGTGGTTCACCACATCAGGATCCAAGTCCCTTCTCTACCACATTCCCACTCAGTAGAAGCAGTGACTGTCCCTCAAACAGGCTGCTTGGAAATTCACAATCACAAAATGATGTTAATGCTTTCCCATATTAAGTATAAAAAAGCAAGAAACTCCAATAAAAGGCACATGAGGCTTAGGTCACTCTAGGAACATGCTTTACTTCCATGTGGGACTGCCAGCGTGATCTGCCTGCAGACAGCATGGCAGGGGGCAGAGAGAGAGAGGGACAGAGAGAGGCACAGAGAGTTATGGCGGCTGGGGTCCACCCTTTATACCATGGGGCGGGGCCTCAGGTAAGTGGGAAGGGGTCAGAGGATTGGCAGCTTTGGGAGGAAATGGGCACCTGTGTGCTCCTTGGGATTCTGGGAAGCCTGGACCTAACACCCCATAGCCAATTTCTTTGCAAAGTAAGCATCTGACCAAGGAGATTTTCTCCTAAAAATCTTTTCTTGTCGGGCTGGAGAGATGGCTCAGTGGTTAAGAGCACCAACTGCTCTTTCAGAGGACCGNGGGTTCCATTCCCCATGTACCCACATGGTGGCTAAGAAACCGTCTTTATTAACACTCCAGTTCCAGGGATCTGACCCCTCTTCTGAAATCTGCCAGCATTTTGCAACTGGTGCACCTGTCTACAAGACGCAGGCAGTACATGCATAACACATAAAAATTAAAAACTAGAAAAAACAGAAACAAAAACTATTTCTTGGGGGCCGGAGAGATGGACTCAGTGGTTAAGAGTGCCAACATGCTCTGCAAGAGGAACCCGGGTTCGATTCCCTAGCACCCACATGGCAAGTTAGAAAAACTGTCGTGAAATGTGGTGCACGGCCGTAATCCTAGCCACTTGGGAGGCAGAGGCGATCAGGCAAGATCTCTGCGTTCAAGGCCAGACTGTCTACAGAGTGAGTTTTCCAGACCAACTGGGGGCTATAGGGAGACCCTGTCTCAACGACAACAACAACACAAAATCTCGTGCAGCTAGTGTAGTACTACCGTGGGTGTCAGTGGAGCAGCCCTGAATAAGGGTCTTTTGGGAGTTTGTTGTCTGGACCACACAAATCATGTGTCAATAAAAGCCGTCAGAGCAGACAGGGCTGTGGGCTATGAACAGAACAAGAGTCTTTCAGTGTGTCATGCATACACATATTATGGTTAAAAGTTGGGGCTGGAGACATGGATCAGCGGTTAAGAGCACCTACTGCTCTGGCAGAAGACCCGGTTTGATCCCAGCACCCACAGGGCAACTAAGAACGTCTTTAAAAACTCCGTTCCAGGGGAATCCGAACACCCTCTTCTGACCACTCCGCAGCATTGCATGACACAAGGGCAACAGACCTACATCAGACAGTACCTTCATACCATAAAAAAATAAAAAAAATAAAAATAGTCGAGTACTGAAACCAGTTTTTATTTGTGCATCACTTTGAATCAGTTCCCCAGGGAAATCCTGGCCACCGGCTCGGGGGAAAGGCCACTGAACAGTACATGTGTCTGGCCTGTCACAGCATCCTTTGGGTCAGGCACATGTTTTCCTCACTCACTCTGGGGTCTGAGGGCAGAAACAATGCTGGCCGACTCACCTACCACAGTGACTGCCTTAACAATGCACAGCAGTTGCTGGAGGAGTAATAGCACTGATGGTTTGTTTTTTTTTTGACAGGGTCTCCCTGTAGCTGTAGCTGGTCTGGACTTTCACTATGTGAGCCAGATCCTGTTGAATTCCCACTGCTCTCCTAGATTTCTTTACAAATTTTCATGATCCAGGTAGAAGTGCAGGTCCTATGAGGGGATTTAAAAAAAAAATTTTTTGTGTGTGTGTATGAGTATATTGCCTGCCAGAATACTGAAGGGGCACTTGTGTCAATGCGATCCCGACTGAGGTAGAAGAGGGCAGCAGAGTACCCTGGAACTGAAGTTTACATATGATTGTTAATCTCCATGTGGGTAACACTTAAGTCATTTCACCAGACACAGAGTCCACATTTGATGTACCAGTTAAACTACCACCACCAAAACTAAACATTTTAATGTTTACATGTAGTTAATAACTGGTTTTATCACATATTCAGTGTAACAACTTCCCCATTTCTCTAGCTGCCCTGTTTTTTCTCCACTCTAGGAAGGAAGGGCTGTTCCTAGTCACAAAGTGCTTCCTTTGTTGAGAAATGTGAACTTATCCACCACTTCCTGTTGCTGGACCTTGAGATTGTTTCAATTCTTGACTATGATAAACTTTCTCACACAAAAATCGACCTTGAGATTGTTTCAATTCTTGACTATGATAAACTTTCTCAACAACAAAAATCTTCCATAATTTATGAAACATCTCTGAGGAAAGGGGGACACAATCTGGGATTGCCCCGACCACACAGGGATGTGGGGTTCCACATTCCATGACACAACTGTGCCCAAGAGACCAGCACTACACATCAGCAGCAAAGTGTTAGTTTCCCTAGGGCTGTGTGAAAGCTCTGGAGCTGGGCAACATTACAGACTCCACAAGTTCTCATCAGTTGTTCAGCCTTTCGAAAATTCACTTTCAATGTGTAGGTTCTTTCTGGGAACTTTTGGTCACAGTAACAAAAAGTGCTTAATAAAAAAAAATCTCAGTCCTTTTCCTGGTTTCAGGCATCTCTAGGATCCTTTCTCAGGTATAGATTTTTTCTTTGGGTTTTGTAGATGTTTCCTGTCAAGGTGATTTTTAGGCTCTGAGGACCATACAGTTGCTATTGCAATAAACTTTGCGATCAAATATAATCCATTTATTAAAGTGGCTTGTTTCCAAAGAAATTTTTAAAGTAACTTTTGTAAAAAAAATTATTTTTGTATGTGGATGATGTACTGTCCGCATGTAGTCCTGTCACCCGTGTCGTGCAATGCCACGGGGAGGTGCAAGAGGGTCTCAGGATTCCCCTGGAACTGGATTCTCCCTGGAATTGGAGTGACAGACGGTGTGTCAGCCACCATGTGGGTGCTGGGGATCGAACCCAGGTTCTCTGCAAGAGAACTGCTAGGCTATCTCTCCAGCCCTAAAAAGTACTTTTTACTTTATGTATATGAGTCTATCGCCTGCATGTGTGTTGGTGCACTTGTGTTGGGCAGTGTCTGTGCAGGTGAGAAGGCTTTGCTTGCCCTGGAAATGGAGCTATAGACAGTTGTTCGCCACCGCATGGTGCCTGGGAAATCATACCATGGGCTTCTTGCTACAAGGAGCAGCTAGTGCTCTTAACGGTTTAGCTTTCTCTCCAATCCCCAAAGACATACATATTAGTTAAAAAGATTTATTTTCGGGGGCGGGAGAGATGGCCTAGCGGTAAGAGCGCCGACCGCTCTTACAGAGGACCGGTTCGATCCCCAGCACCCACATGGCGGCGAGAGCCTCGTAACTCCAATTCCATGAGAACTCCAGTCCAGGGGAATCCGAGACCCTCCTGACCTCCGCGGCATTGCAACAACACGTGCACAACTTACATGCAGACAGTACATTTATACACTACAGAAAATAAAAAATAAAAAATAAAAAAAAAGATTATTCCTACAGCCTACACATGGAGTTCTGTTCAGCAGTAAAGAAAAACGACATCATTAACTTGCATGCAGGAAATTGGCTGGAGCCAGAGGACATAATGCTGAGTGAAGTAACACAGTCCCGAAAGAAAAAACGACGAAATGGTCCCTCATCTTTGGATGCTAGGCCAATTACCTAGTTGTAAGTATTTCTTGTGTAGGGCCCGCCCGCGCTTTTGTCCAAAGCAGGTGGGCGTAATGAATATTGGAAACAAACGAAGCATCGAGCACAGAAAGGACTGCATCAAACAACTGACTGAAAACAGTGAACGTCTGTTCAAAAAATCAACTTCCTTGCAATGGAGAGTAATTGAGAAAGACGAGAAAGAGATGAAAAGGCATGTTTGGCAGAATCATGATTCTAGTGGGGTGGGGGAAATGGGCGGGAACACGGGTCTAGACTGTTTAAAAATAAAAATAATTTGTGACAAAAAATAACAAGAATTTTATTCTAGTGGTATGCCAGAGTCTTTTGACTGCTAGACTGTGTGCCCACAAGAGGGTCGTGAATCTCTGGAACTGGAGTTAGAGCAGGGTGAGTTGCCATGAGGGTGCTGGGAACTGAACCTAGGTTGTCTTAAGAGCAGCAAGTGCTCTGGAGAGTAATATCCAGGCCACCTCAGCCTCGGCTTGTTGCACATCCTGCCTTTGATCTTACAGTTTTAGGGCTCATATCATCTGCTGTAGGCCCTCTGTGGTTTTCAAAATATTCCCAAATTCACTTGGTAACCCCCTTAGTCAATTAAGCATGCTACCCCCACCACTCAGTAGCTGATGGCCAGCACGGGATTTTTCTCACTGACTCTGTGTCTATTCAGCTTTACTCTTATTCCGAATCTTCAAATCCTTTGCACAATCCTTGCCACCCCTGCTACACTGGAAAATGCTGTGCAAACAATCCACCATGCCAGGACTCCTCTGCATTTTCCTCCAGCTTTATTCCAGTTAGCAGCTTTCCCTGTAAAAGATGGCCGCCATCACTTTTCCCGAGCTCTTGCTTGTGCCTCATCCTGCCTGGTAATTCCAGTTCTGTCCCAGAGAATCTTCCCCTTGGGGGGGTGGGAGTACCCACACACTGTCTCAAAAAACCAAAATAATAACATTAAGAGAATGAACGAGTGTGGCAGAGAGTCTTTCTCCTGGGGGTACCCATATGCGTAGCATCAAACCCTGTCTCTGCCTCAGGTTCCCTGGTTACCAGGCAAAGCAAGGAGCAGACTCTCTAATCTTAATTTCCAGAAGACTAGAGAGTTTATTAGGGTTGCCTACAAAGTGAATAGAGACAGTGTCTCTCACATGATGAGTAGCATTCTCCTTTCCCAATATGTCCACCCAGAGACCTGGCATGAATTCTGTGTCCTCCACACGTGAAAACAAAAGGCAAGAGACCCCACCCCCTTGTGGTGGGGTTTTTATTTGCCCTGGCACAAACATGGAGCCAGGAGCGTCAGAGTTCCATGCACATTCTCACAAGCATCTCGGGAACCTCAGCACTGCGGGAGCCTCGCTGCAGGCTCGGCTTTGGCCTTAGCCCCTCTCTCTAAGATTTCGCCTTGGTAGTTGGCAGCTTGTCTGACAATAAATTCATTTTCTTTTTTTTTTTGGTCTTTTTGAGACAGGGTCTCCCTGTAGCCCCAGCTGTCCTGAAACTCACTCTGTAGACCAGGCTGGCCTTGAACTCTCAAAGATCCACCTGCCTCTGCCTCTGCCTCTGCCTCCCAAGTGCTAGGATTAAAGGCGTGCACCACCACGCCCGGCAAATTTTCAAAGAAGATATATTTTTATCCCAAAACAAGGGATGCTATCCTCAGACGTGCAACCTGGTGGAGTTTTAAAAATCTGAGCATGCCGGGCGTGGTGACGCACGCCTTTAATCCTAGCACTTGGGAGGCAGAGATAGGCGGATCTTTGTGAGTTCAAGGCCAGCCTGGTCTACAGAGTGAGTTCCAGGACAGCTGGGGCTACAGGGAGACCCTGTCTCGAAAAGATTAAAAAAAAAAAAATCTGAGTCTGGTCAGGTGTGGTGGCGCGTGCGTTTAATCCTAGCACTCGGGAAGCAGAGGCAGGTGGATCTCTGTGAGTTCAAGGCCAGCCTGGTCTACAGAGTGAGTTCCAGGACAGCTGGGACTACAGGGAGACCCTGTCTCAAAAAGACCAAAAAAAAAAAAGAAACAGAACTTGAGCAAAAGCCAGCCAGAACTATGACTGACCATCCTTACTAGTTTACTGTCTGTTTTTGTAAACCTTAAGAGCTAAGAATAGGGGCTGGAGAAACTGCTTATTTGTTAATAACTATAACGCTGGGTGCTCTTGCAGAGGAACCCAGAGGACCTGGGTTTGATTCCCAGAACCCATATGGCAATAACTCTTTGTTCACTCCAGTTCCAGGGGATCTGATGTCCTCTTCTCAGCTCCCCAGGCATTGCCCAACACAGGTGCATGCACCACATGCAAGCACTACATTCAAGCACATAAAAAAATAAAAGTAATAAAAAAGATCCAGGCGTGGTGGTGCACAACTTAAAATTTTTTTATTAATTTTATTTATTTCTGTATGTGTATGAATGTACTGTCTGCATGCAAGTCTGTGCACCCGTGTCGTGCAATGCCGCGGAGGTCAGAAGAGGGTGTCGGATTCCCCTGGAACTGGAGTTCTCCTGGAATTGGAGTTTCAGACGGCTCTCGGCCGCCATGTGGGTGCTGGGGATCGAACCCGGGTCCTCTGTGAGAGCGTCGGTGCTCCCAACCGCTAGGCCATCTCTCCAGCCTGGTGCACAACTTTAAACACAACACTCGGGAGTGGGATCTCTGTGAGTTCAAGGCCAGCCTGGTCTGCATAGCTGATTGCTATAGGGACACCCTGTCTCAAAGAGACGCCCTCCCACAAAAAAATAAAAATAATAAATAAGAACTAAGAATAGCCATTAATGGGCTGGAGAGATAGCCTAGTGATTAAGAGCACCAACTACTCTTGCAGAGGACCCGGGTTCGATCCCCAGCACCCACATTGCGGCTAAGAACCGCATGTAACTCCAATTCCATGAGAACTCCAGTTCCAGGGGAATCCGAGACCGTCTTCTGACCTCCGCGGCATTGCACGACACAGGTGCACAAACCTACATGCAGACAGTACATTCATAAACATACAAAAATAATAAATAAAAATTTAAAAAAAGAATAGCCATTAAATGTTTAAACAAAGAATCTAAATAGTATACCAACATCTGAAACAATTAAACCAAATGTCTGTAAAGTTTTATTTTCTTTTCTTTTTTGGTCTTTTTGAGTCAGGGTCTCCCTGTAGCTCCAGCTGTACTGGAGCTCACTATGTAGACCAAGTTGGCCTTGAACTCACAGAGATCCACCTGCCTCTGTCTCCCAAGTGCTGGGATTAAAGGCATGCACCACCATGTCCAGCAAATGTCTATAAATGCCTCCCTAGACATGGGCACCCATATGCATACATACACCACACACATACTTGTGTGTGTGTGTGTGTGTGTGTGTGTATTTTATTAATATGGAAGTGTCACAGAGTTTACAAACTGCAGGGAAGGCCACCGACTCAAATCAAATTTACTGCAGGGCTGCTTGGCAGACAGTCTTGTGAATTCTGACTGCTGCTGCCCCAAGTAAGTTAGGGGGTCCTTGTTAAAGGGGAGGCCACAAGGCAAAACTGCCTGGCACTTCTGGCCTACTTAGAAAATGTCAAGCCCGGTGTAGTGGTGCACACCTGTAATCCCAGCAGTCAAGAGGCAGAGGCAGGTGGATCTCTGTGAGTTCAAGGCCAGTCTGGTCTACACCAACCCCAGCTTCTGTCTTATTTTTATATAACCACACCCATCTGCTTTGAGCAACATTTGACACGGCAGACTGTAAGAGTCCTGCAAAGCCTCAAGTGTTTACTCCTGGCCCTTTACAGGGAAACTTGCGGACTTCTGGATTTCTCGCTACTTCCTTCAGATCAGAGGTCAGGTCAGACTTTGGGTCAGGTGGAGTGACAGTGAGTGTTGGGGGGGACAGAAGTCTGTAATTCTGGAGTCTTTGAGAACAGCCCAGAGACCAGGGGTAAGATCAGGACCAGCGCTGGGCTGTGTGGAAGAAAGGACTGGCCGAATGCCAGGTAGTCTGTGGGAATCCCGAAACCAGGGACACTCCAACTTGCAGAGACTCTTCTACTTTGTAGTCACTGTTCTGAGCATTGGGGAAGATTATAAACACATTTCTAGGCTACCTTCTAAGAGGCTCACAGTGCTGCCAAAAACCAATATACACACTGTAAATCTGAGAATGCTGGGAATTATAGCCGACACTGTCAACTGCTCAGCAGCCCTAGCTTTCCTCCTGTTGCATGAGCTAACAATGAGCACTCTAGGGATGATGCTGAGTATGTTGCAAACTCATTTCCTCTATTAGATGGACTTTGGCATTGTCCCCATTTTGCCTCTGGAGAAACTGAGGCATAGTGAAACTAATGGAACATAGTTAGAAAATAGGTGGGATTGGGGTTCAAACTTGGATCAGTCTGATTTTTAATTTTATTTTTGAAGTTTGGGGCATGGACCCTGCATATAGCAGGCAGGTGCTATACCAATGAGCTACATCCCCAGCCCTGCCCAATTTTATTATTTTTTTTTCTGTTTTTTTTTTTCTTAAATTTTTTTCTCGCTCTTTTTGGTGACTCTTTCCACTTGTCTATTCTTTAAACTGTAAGACAAAGCCATTTTCAAAATACAGTTCTAAAATTGAGCTGAACCAAATTTCTCCTGCTATAAATAGAAAAGAATATACACAGAGGCACTTTAGTGCAGGAACAGATAAAGCCATCAATCTATCCCACTTCTCCTCTTCTCCAAGTTCCCTTGAGCCAAGTCTCCATGCCTGCCCAATTTTAGACTGTGTTCTTATGTGGCAGGTTATACTTCCAATGAGTACAATTAGGTGAATCACAGTTCATGTAATGTCAGCAAGAATGACATAGGGTCTGTCCTAGTTACTTTTTTTTTGTCTTTTTGAGATTGGGTCTCCCTTTAGTCCCAGCTGTCCTGGAGCTCACTATGTAGACCAGGCTGGCTTTGAACTCACAGAGATCTGCCTGCCTCTGCATCCCAAGTGCTGGGATTAAAGGCATGTACCATCATGCCAGGCTCCTAATTACTTTTTGTTGCTGTGACAAAGCATTCTGACCAAAACCAACTTCAGGAGAAAGGGTTTATTTTATCTAACACTTTCAAGGAACAATCATCTTTGATGGCAGGAACTCAGGGTAGAACCTGGAAGTAGGAAGCGAAGCACAAACCATGAATGGAAGCTACTCATTGCCGTGCTCCTCTGATCTGTGCTCAGTCTGCTTTCTTATAAAACCCAGGACAATTCCTCAGACCCGCCCACAGGCCAGTCTGATAGAGGAAATCTCCCATTTAGGATCTCTCCTTCCGGATGTGTCAAGTTGACAACTGAAGCTACTCAGACCAGGAACCAACAAAGAGGACAAGTCCTCTGAAAATTATTTGAAACCATGGGAGAATAATGCAAGGAATTGGTGATAGAAAAGCTGAGAAGCCCATAGGAGACAGCGAGATGGTCCCTAATAAGTAACAGCCTGATGCTGCCTCTGGGTACAGCTGAAGGACAATATGATTTTAGCCTGTTGGGGTTTCAGAACTAAAAACGTAAACAAAAACCAAGCATAGACTGACTGGTGTAAACACCTGTAATTTACTTCTAGCAGGTGGACTTCCATGATCGAGGTGCTGGCAAGGTCCAAGACCTCTTCTCTTGGGTTTCAGCAGCTACCTGCAGTGGGCCTTGTGTGCTGTGTGAAAACTCAGGGACCCTGAATAAGCCCTCTGCTATCTTTTTTTTTCTTCAATATTTTATTTACTTTTTTTTTTTTTTTTTTTTTTTTTT
>VZQC01008886.1:131560-142860 GCA_009823505.1 Rhizomys pruinosus
GGGTTCGATCCCCAGCACCCACATGGCGGCTGAGAACCGTCTGAAACTCCAATTCTAGGAGAACTCCAGCTCCAGGGGAATCCGACACCCACTTCTGACCTCCGCGGCATTGCACGACACGGGTGCACAGACTTGCATGCAGACAGTACATTCGTACACATACAGAAATAAATAAAAATTAATAAAAATTAAAACAACAACAACAACAAAAAAAAACCCAAGGCCATCTCAGGGCTGGAGAGATGGCTCAGCAGTTAAAAGCACTGACTGCTCTTGCAGAGGCCCAGGTTCAATTCCCAGCACCCACATGGCGGCTAAGAACCATCTTTAACTCCAATTCCCGGGGAATCTGACACACCCTTTTCTGACCTCCAAAGCATTGCATGACATGGGTGCACCTAGTCACGTGCAGACAGTACACTGATACACATAAAATAAATAAAATAATTAAAAAAAAACCCCAACAACTAAGGTGATCTGAAAGAACTCTGAACTTCACTATTACAATGATACATTATTACTGGGTCATTGAGACAAAGGTACCATAATAATGGAGGATGTGAAAAATAGAAGCAAATATGGCATGTTTTATCTTCTTAACTTTCTGAATATCCAAAACAAGTTTTCTTTTTCTTTTTTTTTGGTCTTTTCGAGACAGGGTCTCCCTGTAGCCCCAGCTGTCCTGGAACTCACTCTGTAGAACCAGGCTGGCCTTGAACTCACTAAGACCCGCCTGCCTCTGCCTCCCAAGTGCTAGGATTAAAGGCGTGCACCACCACGCCCAGCTCAGAACTGGACTTAAAGAGGGTTTTTAGCCGCCATGTGGGTGCTGGGAATTGAACCTGGGTCCTCTGCAAATGTAGTTGGTACTCTTAACTGCTGAGCCATCTCTCCAGCCCACTTAATTCTTAAAATGAAAGATATAGTTACAACATTCAGGTTTCCTCTATTATTTTATTTTAATTAATTTTTTGTTTATTTCTTGCTTTGAGACAGGCTCTCCTTTTATTCTGAGCTGGCCTGGAACTCACTACTTAGACAATGCTGACCTTGGTCTCAGAGAGATCCTCCTGCCTATGCTTCCTCCATGCTAGGATCAAAGACGTATACCACCACATCTGGCCCAATTAAAAAAGTTTTTTATTTACTTTCGTTTGATGTATATGAATGTGTGCCTGTATATATGCAGGTACACTATGAGCATGCAATGCACACGGAGACTTAAATAGGGCACTGGGTCCCCTAGAAGTGGAGTTATGGACAGTTGTTAGCTGCCATATGAGTGGTGGGAGCTGAACCTGGGTTCACTGCAAAAGCAGCCAGTGCCTTTAACCACGGGGTCATCTCTTCAGCCCCCCCCCCCCCCCTCCCTTTTTTACCCTTCTCCCCAACCTTCNAGTGTTACTCTTAACTGCTGAGGCATCTCTCCAGCCACTTAATTCTTAAATGACAAGATATAGTTACAACATTCGGTTTCTCTACTTATTTTTTAATTGAATTTTGTTTCGTTTATTTCTGTTTGAGACAGGCTACCCTTTTATTCTGCGTGGGCTGGCAACTCACTATTAGACAATGTGACCTTGGTCTCAGAGAATCTCCTGCCTATGCTTCCTCATATGCTAGGATCAAAGACGTAGTACCACCACATTCTGGCCCAATTAAAAAAGTTTTTTATTTTACTTTCGTTTGATGTATATGAATGTGTGCCTGTATATATGCAGGTACACTATGAGCATGCAATGCACACGGAGACTTAAATAGGGCACTGGGTCCCCTAGAAGTGGAAGTTATGGACAGTTGTTAGGCTACACATCAGTGGTGGTGGGAGCTGAACTCTGGGTTTCTCTGGCAAGAAGCAGCCATGCTCTTTAACCACGGGGTCATCTCTTCAGCCCCCCCCCCCCCCCGTTTTCTTTTACAGGGTCCCGCCATGTAGCCCTCTCTGGCCTCACATTCACAGGAATCTTCAGTGTTAGGATCGAAGGCGTGTGCCAAGTCACCTGGCTCCTCTATTATTTCAGTCTTTGGTCCTTTAGAAGACGGCAGGGTATGGCCTTGGGGTTTTTGCTATGAGGAGATAATCACCCTTTTGGGTCCTCAACCCTATGTACTGTTCTCTTAATTTTCTACTACATTTTGCCCAATTTCCTTTTTTCATTTTACTCTTTTCACTTTTCTTTGAACATTCATGCAATTTTGGATAATTTTCACTTCTCATTTTTCTTAGTAAAAAGACCAACTTTTAGGTCTTTAGGAATAAAAACATCAATACTTGCTCAGATCAGTGAGGTACTGCCCTAATGACTGTCCTGGCATTGGTCAATTACATAATCTAAGGTTGTTTTTTTTTTTGTCCTTTTGAGACACGGTCTCCCTGCAGCTCCAGCTGTCCTGGAACTCTCTATGTAGACCAGGCTGGCCTTGAACTCATAGAGATCCTCCTGCCTTATCCTCCCAAGTGCTGGGTGGGATTAAAGTCATGCGCCAACATGCCCAGCAATTAATCTAAGTTTTTTGAGATAAATTCTTGTTATACACTCCAAGTTGACATTAGGCTCAAGGCCCTCTCTACCTCATTTTTGAAATGAGTCCCGTCACGTAGCCCTTCCTGGCCTTGAACTCACAGAGATTGGTCTGCTTCTCAAGGGAGACATTGAAGGAGAAAATAAGGAAAAGAGATCCTCACATATATGGTCTATGTTCTAGATAACTTTTGCTATGGCAGTGACATATATGTACTTTAAGTCAAGAAGCCCAAGAAACTATAAATGTAAAACAAATAATAAAGAGAAGTGGAGTACCTTATTATCCCAGTTATAATGGTAGCCCAGTGTTACCCAGCGCAGTTTCTCTAGTAAACTTCGGGGTCCCCGTTTATTCACTTCTTTATACCTGCAAAGATTGACAACGCAAGCGGATTTATTTATTTATTTATTTATTTATTTATTTATTTATTTATTTGATCTTTTTGAGACAGGGTCTCCCTGTAGCCCCAGCTGACCTGGAACTTACTATGTAGACCAGGCTGGCCTTGAACTCACTGAGATCCACTGCCTGAGTGCTGGGATTAAAGGTATGCATTACCAGGCCCAGCTTAATATTCTTAAAAAAATTTTTTTTTATTAATTTTATTTATTTCTGTATGTATATGAATGTACTGTCTGCATGGAAGTTTGTGCACCCGTGTCGTGCCATGCCTCGGAGGTCAGAAGAGGGAGTTGGATTCCCCTGAAACTGGAGTTCTCCTGGAATTGGAGTTACAGACCGTTCTTAGCCACCATGTGGGTGCTGGGGATCGAACCCGGATCCTCTGCAAGAGCTGTTGGCGCTCTTAACCGCTAGGCCATCTCTCCAGCCCCCAAAGAGCTAGTATGTTGCATTTTTTTTTTNTGTGTGTTTGTTGGTGTTTGTGTGTGTGTTTTTTGTGTGTGTGTGTTTTCTATGGCTTGGCGTGATGATGGCTAAACTCCACTGCAGGTTTCCCAGAGTTGTGTGTGTGTGGTGGTAGTGGTGTGGTGGTGATGGGTGGGTGTGGGTGTACTTAGTCCGAGGCATCTCAGAGGCACGAGGCTGGGAAACATGCCGCCCGTTGGAGTTCAAGATGGGCCTGGGTCTGGCCAACGATGATGCTTCCAGGCTCACCCTGAATGACTCGAGCCTATACAGGTATGTAACCCAGCCAGTGCTTGTGTGTTGTCTGTGTGTGTTGTGTGTTGTGTGTGTGGTGTGTAGTGGCTGAATATGTGTAAGTCCACCCCATGTTGTACAATACCCACAGATCACAAGAGGAGGGTCAGATCCGTGTGTGTGTGTGTGTGGGTGTGTGTATGAGTAAGTGCTGAATATGTGTAAGTCCAACCCCAAGTTGTACATACCCACAATCCAAGAGGAGGGTCGATCCGTGTTGTGGTGTGTAGTGGCTGAATATGTGTAAGTCCACCCCATGTTGTACAATACCCACAGATCACAAGAGGAGGGTCAGATCCGTGTTGTGTGTGTGTGTGTGTGTGTGTGTGTGTGTGTGTGGTGTAGTGGCATATGTGTAAGTCCCCCCATGTTGGACAAGAACCCAAAATCAACAGAGGGATGGCAGATCAGTGTGTGTGTGGGTTGTGTGTGTGTTGTGTGGGTGTTTGTGTATGAGTGTAGTGGTTTGAATAGGTTGTAGTTCCACCCCATGTTTGACAAATACCCACAAGATCAGAAGAAGGGTTCAGATCCCCAGGAACTGGAATTGGGTTGTTAGCAGCCATGTAGCTACTAGGAGTCGAACCTGTGTCCTCTGTGACAACAGCCTGTATCTTAACCACTGAGCCATCTCTCCAGGCCTAGAGACCCCCAACTTTAAAAAAACAATGCGCAGGGGCTGGAGGAGATGGCCTAATGCGGTTTTAAGAGGCGCCGCCACCGCTCTTACAGAGGACCACGGTTGTCGATCCCCAGCACCCACATGGCGGCCGAAACCGCGTCCTTAACTCCATTCCAGAGAACTCCAGTCCGGGGAATCCGACACCCTCGTCTGACCCCCGCGCAATGCATGACACGTGTGCACAAACTTGTGTGCAGACAGTACAAATCGTACACATAACAGAAATAAATTAAAAAAATTAAAAAAAAAAAACAAAGAAAACAATGCAACATGGAGAATAAATTGTTTGGTTGGTTTTGATTTGGGAGATTTCAGGTTTTGGGGCTCATGGTTAGGAGTCTGTTACAATCTATCCTTGTGGGAAAGTCACAGAGGCAGGAGCCTGAATGAATGAGCTAGTCAGGTCTCATCCATAATCAGAAAGAGAATGGTGAACATATGCACCTTAGTGCTCAGCTAGCCTTGTCCACTTAATGGATATCCTTTTGACCCAGGGTCTCACCATGTAGCCAAGGTCTTCCCCACATCAATTAATGTCACAGGTGAGTTCTATAAAAACTTTCTGTTAAGCTCTTCTCCTGGCTGTCTCGGTACTTGGAGCACCTCTAATATTAAATTCTCAATTCCAATCTTATATTCTTAACTTCTGTCTCCTTAAAAGCATCCCAACCATTGACTATGAAATCCATGAACCTAGAAATAAGAGATCAATTTTTGTCTCAAGTTACTAAAATATGATACACTCAGCCGGGTGTAAAAGCGCACGCCTTTTAGCACTTGGGAGACAGAGGCAGGCGGATCTTTGTGACTTCAAGGCCAGCCTGGTCTACAGAGTGAATTCCAGGACAGCTGGAGCAACCAGGAGACCCTGTCTCAAAAACACCAAAAAAATAAATAAAATAAAATATGATACTCTCATCAGAGGAGAGCACTAAGGTCTTTATATTCTTAAGTGAATAAACATTGGTGGACTCAGATTATTAACATGGCAGGGACTGGAGAGAGAGCGATTAAGAGCACTGTTTCTTCTTGCAGAGGACTAGCTTTGGTTTCTAGCATCTACATTTCAGTTAACAGCTGTTTGTAACTCAAGTTCCAGGAGATATGACACCGTCTGAGTGTATTGCATGGCACACAGGTGCACTTAAATACATGCAGGCGGGGCTGGAGAGACGCTCAGTGGTTAAGAGCACAAGCTGTTCCTAGAGGACCCGGGTTCATTCCCCAACACCATCTAACTGCCAGTTCCTAGGGGATCTGACACTTCTGACCTCTGTGGAATTGGATGACATGGGTGTATTTACATGTACAGGGAATATATTCATACACATAAAGATTGAAAAAAAAATTTATATAAAAAAAAAAAAAAAAAAAAAAAAAAAAAAAAAAAAAAAAAAAAAAAGCCGGGCATGGTGACACACGCCTTTAATCCTAGCACTCGGGAGGCAGAGGCAGAATCTTGTGAGTTCAAGGCCAGCCTCTACAGAGCGAGTTCCAGGACAGCTGGTACTACAGGAGACCCTGTCCTCGAAAGACAAAAAAAAAATAAAAAAAAAAAAAAAAACACACACACACACACACACACACACACACACACACACACACACAGTTTCCTTATAGCTCCAGCTGGCCTGGCCTGGAACTCACTATGCAGACCAGGCCATTCTTGAACTCACGGAGCTCTCCCAGCCTCTGCCTCTGGAATGCTAGGACTAAGTACACACACACACACACACACGTTTCTGGAATGCTAGGACTAAGTACACACACACACACACACGGGTTTCTGGAATGCTAGGACTAAGTACACACACACACACACACACACACACACACACACACACACACGGTTTCCTTATAGCCCCAGCTGGCCTGGAACTCACTATGCAGACTAGGCCATTCTTGAACTCACAGAGCTCTCCCAGCCTCTGCCTCTGGAATGCTAGGACTAAGTGGGCCACTATGCCCAGCCTCTTCTCCCACCTTTTATTTTATTTACTATTTTTATTTTATGTGGATGAGTGTAATGTCTGCAAGTGGCTAGAAGCACCTGTGTCACGCAATGCCTTAGAGTCAGAGGAAGATGTTGGACTTCCCTGGAATTGGAGTTACACATGATTGTTAGCAACCATGTGGGTGCTGGGAATCAAATCAAGCCCGTGCTCTGAATCAGTGAGCCATCTCTCCAGCCCCATCTTCTCTCACCTTTAAATGTCATCTAGGGATCAAGTTTAGGTTGCCAGCATTGTGTGGGAAGTGTCCTTACCGGCTGAGCCTTCTTTCAGCTTCCAGGATATTTTGTTACAACAGGAAAAGAAACTAAAACATCTGTATCCTACTTGGGTTTCTTTATTTTTTTTTTTTGGTCTCTTTGAGACAGGGTCTTTCTTTAGTCCCAGCTAGCCTGAAGCTCACTCTGTAGACCAGGCTGGCCTTGAACTCACAGAGATACGCCTGCCTCTGCCTCACAAGCACTAGGATAAAAGGTGTGCGCCACCCCGCTCGGCCCCACTTGAGGTTCGTCTAACATTCCTAAACCATGTGCATCTGGATAATGTAGAGGCCAGAGTGCTAGCACATGAATCAATTCAGACTCGGCAGGTTTGGGAATGCTGCTGCTGTCTAGGAGCTATATTTGAGACCATTATTCTAGTGAGATAAAAACAAAATACCTTCCCTTTCATCTTAGTCTAGTCAATATTACATCATTTTACCCTTGACAAATAATCCATTTGTAGACCACCTGGCCTTGAACTCACAGAGATCTGCCAGCCTCTTGCTCAGAGTGCTGGGATTAAAGGCGTGTGCCACCACACCTGGCAATCCATACTATTATAACAAAACCAGACTTATTTGAGCCATAAAGACAGTAATGCAGCCCTCATGGAAATGATTCAGAAGCTGCTGCTATTTTAGATGCTTGACAAGCCACCAATCAACTTCCATCAGAAGATTCAGTCTCTGGGCCAGCACAGTGGTTCAGGGGGTGAAAACACTTGGTGCTAAAGTCCTGATGGCCTGAGTTCAACGTCTGGATTCCACAGCAGGAGAGAACTGAATCTTCAAAGTTCTCCCCTGATCTCTACATGCACTCTGTAGCACACGGGTGTCTGGCACTCACATATAAAAACAAAGTTAAAGCCAGGCATAATAGTCATGCCTACCTTTAATCCCAGCACTGGGGAGGCAGAGACAGGCGGACTGTTTCATGGCCAGACAGCCTGGTCTCCATAGTGAGTTCCAGGCTACAGGAGACCTTGTCTCAAAAAGACAAACAAAACAACAAAATAAAGTTTTTCTTTTTTTTTTTTAAAGATGGTTTCATTGTTCTTTTTTTAATTTTATTTATTTTTGTATGTGTATGAATGTACTGTCTGCATGTAGGTTTGTGCACCCGTGTCGTGCAATGGCGTGGAGGTCAGAAGAGGGTGTCAGATGCCCTGGAATTGGAGTTACAGACGGTTCTTAGCCACCATGTGGGTGCTGGGGATTGAACCCGGGTCCTCTGCAAGAGCAGTCTGTGCTCTTAACCGCTAGGCTATCTCTCCAGCCCCGGTTTCGTTGTTCTTTAACAACAGGGCATACATTATTATAATTAACACATTCAAGTATTATTAACAAAAATTACCAAAATTACAGTAGAAAGCACATGCAATTATTTTTTTTAATTATTTTTTTTATTTATTTCTGTATGTGTATGAATGTACTGTCTGCATGCAAGTTTGTGCACCCGTGTCGTGCAATGCCGCAGAGGTCAGAAGAGGGTGTCGGATTCCCCTGGAACTGGAGTTCTCCTGGAATTGGAGTTTCAGACGGTTCTCAGCCGCCATGTGAGTGCTGGGGATCGAACCCGGGTCCTCTGCAAGAGCAGTCGGTGCTCTTAACCGCTAGGCCATCTCTCCAGCCCCGCACATGCAATTATTATGTAATGTTGCCTCTCCCACCCCCGGTGAAAGTAACTTTTCATCTTAACTATGTTATATATAGTAAGGAAGATTTTGAGCTTTGTCTTACGTTCTCGAGGGAGAGTGGTCCAAATGTCTAAGCTAGAAAAGGGTCTTATTCTCAAAAACTTTAATGTCAGTTTGCATTAACACAAAGAAAAATATAGCCTAATATTTGCTTAGTCAAAGGAAAGCTGTGATTTCTGAGTGTATGAGGCGCTTGGAAGGAGGGTAATAATGTATTACATAACGGATTCACCCAATGTGGGCAAAACATTCTAGCACTTACTCCATACTCTTTTCTGAGAGCTGGATTTCAATGGTTAGATATGTATTTTCTAGAAGGAAAAGAGCAATAACTGTTAATATTGACTTCGAATTGTCAGAGTACTAGCCAGGACCAAACTTTTTGAAACAGGGTCTCCCTTTAGTCCCAGGTGGCCTGGAGCTCACTATGTAGACCAGGCTGGGCTTGAACTCAGAGATCCACCTGCCTCTACCTCCTGAGTGCTGGGATCAAGCCTGGCGCATTTCTTATCTTAGTGCTTCAATACTGAGGGGCCCCTCCTGATCCCATGGGCCTTTTGAATAAATAGCAAAGACTCAAACAGTTCACTATCAAACTCTGTGACAGTATAAGGTCAAAGCAAATCTACCATGCTCCCAGATCACTGTTGAGTAGAAAACACCAAGGAATCACTGAAAGATGGGCTGTTCTCTCTTTAGGGCAAGCAGCAGTGCTGATGGAGCCCCACATCCACCCGGAATGAAGTAGGAAACATGATGGCATCAACCCTAATTTTAAATCTCTATTCATTTATTCAAAATAATGTTTCCAAAACCACACAGGCCTAATTACTGGTTTCTACAGTAAACAGAAACATGCTAGGTTCTCTGCCCCCTGCTGCCTCCTCTTGATGGATGGGTGCGCCAGGCACCTTCTCACCTGGTCAAAGAGATATCAACGTAACTGAAATAGTATTTACTGAGTGCGCTCTAACATAGACTAAGAACTGTGCCCGGCATCGAGGCTACAATTTTTTTTTTCCTTTTGGTCTTTTGTGAGACAGGGTCTCCCTGTAGCACCAGAAGGCCTGAAACTCACTATGGAGACCAGGCTGGCCTTGACCTCACAGAGATCCACCTATCTGCCTCCTGAGTGCTGGGATTGAAGGCGTGTGCCACCATGGCCTGTTTACTGGATGACTTATTACAGAAGTTCATCTAAGCTGTTTTAGAAGGCAGCTGGGATTTCTATACTCATATATCAGAAGGGAAAAAATAAATTACTTGAAAATAAAGGCTGATTTCTAGGCGTGGTGGCACACGCCTTTAATCCTAGCACTTGGGAGGCAGAGGCAGGCAGATCTTTGCGAATTCAAGGCGAGCCTGGTCTACAGAGCGAATTTCAGGACAGCTGGGGCTACAGGGAGACCCTGTCTCGAAAAGACAAAAAAGAAAAAGAAAAAAAAACAAAAACAAAATAAAGGCTGTTTAGTAATAAGCTCTCTAATTTCCTTCAATTCTGATCTTGTTTTGCTCAGTTTTAAAGGTAGCGCTAAATGCTGAAAAACAGGAAGGGCTCCCTTATTGCTCCTACATATACTGCAATTTAGAGATTGAGAATGCTTTAAAGGAAAACCACCAAATGTAGAGCTTCTTTCTCCTTGAACATAAGAAAACCTATTTCCCTCTTAGAATCAGCACGATAGTTTATGGCTGCAAAGGGCTGATGAGACACCAAGATGGTACACGGACTTCAACAGGCCTTGTTAAAGGTTTCGCATATATACGCATACCAATAAATAAGGAAAAGTTAAGGAACTTGCTCAGGCTTACACAGCCAGTAAGGAGCTGAGCCAGGATGGGAATACAGGCATCTGACCCCAGAGCTGGTGCTCTCCATTATGAATCTGGACACTTTGGTCCCACTCACCTTACCCACTTCATGTTTGCCCAACCCACCCATGACTTCCAGAAAGCACTCTCCACAATCTACTCTAACCATGTAAGTGACCATTCTCATGATAATTACCTAGTTCAATGTTTCTATTCATGAAATCACAAAATTGATAGGAACTGTTTTTGTTTTTTAGAAATGAAAATAAAAGAACACAGATTAAATTCCACTTACTTCCTAGCATAACAACCACGAGGTGAGATAAAGCAGGAGATCGAATGTTGGAGTACTGCAATTTACCCAGTTACTGATGAAGCTGGTTAGAACTTGCATGAACTCCAATTGCTCTTGCATACACTGTCCCCCCTGCCTGGCCATGAGCAGAGTCAGGCAAGGTCTACTGCTATGCCGAAAACTGGTTTCTTTTCTGCTTCTGAATCTCTAATGTTCCACTGTGAAGACCCTGTGCTTCTACCTTGAAGAACTTGCTGTCTTAAATATCACAACTCAGGCTGCTTTGTACCCATTCGGCCCTCTTACTGTTCCATCTGGCAAACCTGGAGTCATTCAAATGGAAGTGAGGAAAAAAAGACTAATAATGTAGTAAAGAAACCCTGCCTTTTCCTTCTTTGACACCTTCATCTTGCTCAAAAGAATTCTTTCCTTCTCCCTGTGTTCCCTCAGTGTTTTCCTAACCACTACTGTAATGGTTTCTCAACTCTCCTGTAATTATTTCTGTGGATAATTCCTGCTTTTGAATGTAAAGGAGGAAACATTTAATGTCATCTCCCCTGCCTACCTCGTATCATGCCTGCTACCCAGCTGATCAGCCAATGAGTGTTTGTGGAATGAAGGCTGAAACAGCACCAAACACCAGTCCTTCCGTGAGCAACAACTGCACTATGGTAACTCCATGCAGGAGAATAGAAGGGCAACCAGGGATAGGCACAGTTTTTCCTAGGGTACCACAAGTCTTTAAATGAGGTCACTTAAAGTAAAAAAAAAAAAAAAAAGTCAAAATAAAAGTGGATCATGTAGCCAGGCGTGGTGGCGCGCGCCTTTAATCCTAGCACTCGGGAGGCAGAGG
>VZQC01008886.1:152194-171107 GCA_009823505.1 Rhizomys pruinosus
TTTTTTTGGTCTTTTTGAGACAGGGTCTCCCTGTAGCCCCAGCTGTCCTGGAACTCACTTTGTAGACCAGGCTGGCCTTGAACTCACAAAGATCCACCTGCCTCTGCCTCCCAAGTGTTAGGATTAAAGGCGTGCGCCACCACGCCCAGCTAGTTTTTATTTTTTTTAATGTCTTTTTGAGATAGGGTCACCCTGTAGCTACAACTGGCGTAGAATTTGCTATGTAAACCAGGTTGGCTTAGATCTCAAGAGATCTGTCTTCTCCTGCCTTCACAGTGTTGGGATTAAAGGCATGGGCTACCAAGCCCAGCACCCGGGTCCTCTGTAAGAGCGGTCCGAGCTCTTAACCGCTAGGCCATCTCTCCAGCCCCCTCTCCCAGTAGTTTTAATCTGTCCTTGAACTCCCAGAGCTCCACCTGCCTCTGCCTCCAGAATGCTGGGATTAAAGGTCTGTGCCACCATGCCTGGCTCAGCATTCTGACTTCGTTTAGCTCTGGGCTTTTGAACAATGTCCCCCGCGGGTATCCCTGCACTATACTAAGGCCAAATGAGGGATTACATCTCCCTGTGACTCAAAGGATGTCTGGCATGGTAGCTCAGGCCTGTAATCTCAGTACTTGGGAGGCTAAGGAAGGAGGGTTGCTGTGAGTTTAAGCCTAGTCTGGGCTACAGAATGAGACTCTGTCTCAACGAAACAAGGCAGATTTACTTAGTGGCCAAGGAAAATGCACCCGCCCTACAGTTGTGCTACCCCCTACCCCCGCACTCATTTCTCAATATGTTCATTTCTCAGGCAGGAAAAGCAGAAATAAGGGGTGTTGTTCAGATTTCGCACGTGCTCATTTGATACCCATTTTCAAGTTCGGGAGACTATTTCAAAATCCTTCAAAAAGTCTCAGGAAAGGCACAGGGTTTGATCTCCTGCCCCTCGGCTTCCTAACAGAACTACCCGAAGGCTGGGTTTATTGAAGCTGCAGATCTATCCTCCTGACCGCCATGAAGATATTATCGGGACTTGATACAAAATAACTCATGTGTGTTAACTGGACGGTGAAAGGAAATACCAACAACTCCGGGTTTGGTGAACGAGGCCGCCGGGCGCCCTGGCGGAGGAGACGCCTGCAGCTCTGTGCCTCGGTGCCCTGGGCAGCCCCACTGCGCCCAGGGCGGCCGCGGATCCGTCCACACTTCCTCGAGGCCCTCCCGGCCGCGGGCCGCGCCAGCTCCTTCCTCCCTACCTTGGGGACTCCGGGCCTCGGGCCTCGGGCCGTGTGTGCAGCCGAGAAGTCGATGACGGCCCCCAGGTCTGCGCTCCCGGGCCGGCTCTGCCGGTAGAAGCGGAAGAGTTTCCGGAAGGCGTCCTCCCCGGGTTCGCTCGCAAACGTGGCTATGGAGCCAACCGCGGCCATTTTCCCCATCTCGAGGTGGAAGCGTTTGACCCGGAAACAGATGTTTAGTTAGCGACCCAGCATGTTCTTCCGGTGTCGCTACCTCAGGCACTGAGGTTTTCCTTGTAAACATGTCGGCTATGACAATTTGGAAGGTTATGGCGCGGCGTGTGAGTAGCGGTCGGCCGATTGCTTTTATCAAAAGAATTCCTTGGACCGCGGCGTCGTGTGAGTAGGGGAGATGAGGAGGGGCTGAATGCTGATGTCCCAGCCATGCTCACTTCAGGGCACTTCAGTCAGCGCGCTGAGCATGTGGTTGAGTTAGTGCTCTGGAACAAGTCAGTGCTCAGAAAGAAAGTGTATTTCCGGTAGCAGTTTAGAAGTGTCCTCTGAGCTTGTAGGGCGCGAATTGACGGTCCTTAGCAATTTGGTGTGATTTGATGGAAAGTTTTACTATTTACTAACCCGATGTTTACTATTCAGAAGGACCCGTGTTCGACCCCCAGCACCCACATGGCGGCCGAGAACCGTCTGAAACTCCAATCCCAGGAGAACTCCAGTTCCAGGGGAATCCGACACCCTCTTCTGACCTCCGCGGCATTGCACGACACGGGTGCACAAACTTGCATGCAGACAGTACATTCATACATATACAGAAATAAATAAAATTAAAAAAAAAGGGCCTGTTTTGACTGGAGTGGTTCTTGGCTTCCAGGTCGCAATAATGTAGGGATGGAGAAGAGAGAAAGGGATTATTTCATCTAGTTCAAAGGTGAAAACTTGGACTATGACAGCGTTTTCTGATAACTTTAGAAGAAAGGTATTCACTGTAGATTTTTACCGTCGATGGCTTGCCCGTTTGGAATTTAGGAAAAGGATGCCGAGAGAAGAAAGGAAGACTGAGAGACTTGTGAAGTCTCTGTCCAGCATTTGGCAGAGATTGTGTGTTGTGATTGAGAAGTGGACTCTGAGGTCAGACTGTCTAGGTTAAAATTCCAAGCCAGTCATTTAATAGGTGTATAACCTGAGTAACCGAAGATAGTATAGGAAATAGTCTTACAAATGAGTCTTAAACAGGCTCATCTTAAAAAATGGGATCTGGGGCTGGAGAGATGGCTCAGCAGTTAAGAGCACCGACTGCTCTTGCAGAGGATCCGGGTTTGATTCCCAACACCCTCATGGCGGCTAAGAACTGTCTTGGGCCGGGTGTGGTTGGCGCATGCCTTTAATCCCAGCACTCGGGAGGCACAGGCAGGTGGATCTCTGAGAGTTCAATGCCAGCCTGGTCTACAGAGCGATCTCTGGGCCAGCTGGGACTAAAGGGAGACCCTGTCTCAAAAAAAAAAAAGGGATGAGTAATACCTACCCATAGAGTATTGGAGAGGATTAAATGAGTTTACATATAAATTAATGAGGTTTGTGCTAGAGTTAAGTCTTTAACCAGTCATCGTTATTTGCACAGTTGCTAACATTGAGACACAGGGGAGACTAGTCTGGTGATAGAGGGTTAATTAGTTCAATTTTTTGTGAGCTGCAGTTTTGAGCTGAGTTTTTATTTAATTTCTGAAATTGTTTTAAAATTATTTGTATATGTGTCTGTGAGGAGGTATGTGCATGTAAGTTCAGGTGATCTCAGAGACCAGAAGAGGGTGTCATATCCCCTGTAGCTGGAATTAGAGGCAGTTGTGAGCCATCTGAGGTAGGTAGGTATTTGGAACTGAACTGGGTTAGGGCTGTTTTTTTATTTTTTGATTTTTTATGTGTATGAATGTACTGTCTGCATGTAGGTTTGTGCACCCGTGCAATGCCCCGGAGGTCGAAAGAGGGCGTCGGATTCCCCTGGAACTGGAGTTCTCCTGCAATTGGAGTTGCAGACGGTTCTCAGCTGCCATGTGGGTGCTGGGGATCGAACCCAGGTCCTCTGCAAGAGCAGTCCACTCTTAACCGCTAGGCTATCTCTCCAGCCCCAGGGCGGTTTTTTTGTTTTGTTTTGTTTTGGGTTTTTTTTTTTTTTTCTTTTGGTCTTTTGAGACAGGATCTGCCTGTAGCCCCAGCTGTCCTGGAACTTGCTGTGTAGACCAGGCTATCCTTGAACTCAGATCCACCTGCCTCTGCTTCCCGAGTGCTGGTATTAAAGGCATGTGCCACCACACCTGGCATGTTAGGGTTTCTTTTTTTTTTTGGTCTTTTCCAGAGAGGGTTGCCCTGTAGCCCCAGCTGTCCTGGAACTCATTCTGTAGACCAGGCTGGCCTTGAACTCACAAAGATCCACCTGCCTCTGCCTCCCCAGTGCTAGGATTAAAGGCATGTGCCACCACACCTGGCTTTATTTTATTTTTAATGTATGTGTATGTGTGTATTGTATGCACATTTGTACGTGCACTTCTGTTGTGTAGTGCCTGCAGACAGAAGAGGGCATCAGATCCCCTGGAACTGGAGTTAAGGACAGTTGTTAGCCAACATGTGGGTGCTGGGATTCGAACTCAGGTTTTCTGCAGTAACTCTCCAGCCCCATGTTAGGGTTTTAATATTTGCCTGCCAAAACTTAAAATCCAAGATTACTTTTTGGTACATATTTATGTCTCTGCTTCCTTAAAGTATAGAATAAAGAATACTAGTTTGTTTTTGTGGCTCAGATGTAGTAGTAAGATAGAAATAGATTGGTTCATGCCCCATCATTTAGGTATCTTGTTGGTGAAGACCAAATCCACAATCATGTTCTACTTTATGCTCTGTGAAACTTTGTGGAAAAGCTGAGGATTTTCATCAGTGTCTTGTTGATAATAGTTTGCACATTGTAAGGGCTAGTTTACGTTAAGGGTTTTCTGTAACATTGCAACTTTGAAACCTTTATTCTGAGTTTATTCTTTCATTGAGCAAATACTTGACACGTACTAAGGGCATTGTTTTTTTTTTTTTTTTTTGGTCTTTTCGAGACAGGGTCTCCCTGTAGCCCCAGCTGTCCTGGAACTCTCTCTGTAGACCAGGCTGGCCTTGAACTCACAAAGATCCGCCTGCCTCTGCCTCCCAAGTGCTAGGATTAAAGGCGTGCGCCACCACGCCTGACAGGGCATCGTTTTTTAATACATGTATTATTAGCTTTCTATTGTTATGACAAAATACCTGATATTAAACAATTGAATGAAGAAATAAATGTTTTTATTTATTTATTTTTGGAAATAAATATATTTTTAATATTTTACTTATTTTTTTATTTTTGGTCTTTTTTGAGACAGGGTCTCCTGGTAGCCTCAGCTGTCCTGGAGCTCAGTTTGTAGACCAGGCTGGCCTTGAACTCACCAAGATCTACCTGCCTCTGCCTCTCCAGAATCCTCTGGAACTGAAGTTACAGAAAGTTGTTAGCGGCCATGTAGGTACTGGGATTTGAACCCAGCTCCTGGGCAAGAGCAGCCAGTGCTCTTAACTGCTAAGCCATCTCTCCAGCCACATAAATAAATGTTTTAAACCCATTATTCAAGTACATTTTTACCCAGCACTTTTGGGTTTGTGTTGGTGTAGTACATTATTCTAGGGGTACAAAGTAGAAGAGGACTTTTATAGTTCAAGAAAGAATGGGAAGAGTCACGGTCCCTGGGCTCTCTTCAAGCTCATGCTCCTCCAACCCATTCACCTTCCACTAGGTCCCCTATCCTAAAGGTTTTACTTTCTCCAATAGCACCATGGGGCAGTGGCAAGTTTCATATCTGGGTCCTTGAGGAATATTAAATATGGAAACTATAACAATTTGAGGTTGTTTTCTAGAACTTCTGTTACCTGGTCTTATACATGTATGCTTACCACTATTTGTCTTATTCACTAATTATGTTCCATGAGGCCCTGATCTTGCCAAGTGCTATGGCCAATTATTAGAGCCATTCCGAAATTTGGCTTCTGTGAAGTACTGAAGGATTTGATTTTTACTTAGTCATTTAGCCACTGTTGCAGCTGGTCTTTTTTTTTTTTAATTAATTTTATTTATTTCTGTATGTGTATGAATGTACTGTCTGCATGCAAGTTTGTGCACCTGTGTCCTGCAATGCCACGGAGGTCAGAAGAGGGTGTCGGATTCCCCTGGAACTGGAGTTCTTCTGGAATTGGAGTTTCAGACGGTTCTCAGCCGCCATGTGGGTGCTGGGGATCGAACCCGGGTCCTCTGCAAGAGCGGTCGGCGCTCTTAACCACTAGGCCATCTCTCCAGCCCCGTAGCTGGTCTTTTTGAGACAGGGCCTTACTGTGTTTCCATACTGAAAACATAGTGCTGTCTACCCAGCTTGTAGTGTAGTGATAGGGCTACAAACAGCAAACAAACAGGTGAAACAGTGACTTTTAGATCCACTAGGAGACAGGTAATGTTAAAATGTAAACCAGAAAAATATAAGCACTGTAGAAGAGAAAGAGCATGTAACTTTTATCGTTAAGATCATATACCATAAGTGCTGGAGAGATTGGTCAGCAGTTAAGGACACTGGCTGCTTTTGCAGAAGATCTGGGTTAACTTCCCAGCACCCATGTGTCGGATAAGAACGTCATTTCCAGGGAGTACAGTCTTCTCCTGTGCCCTCCTCAGGTGCCAGGCACACATATGCTGCACATACATATATGCAGGCACACATGCACTTAAAATAAACATAAATAAATATTATTAAACCAGAAAGAAAACTAAACAGGTTTCCAGAGTTCCCAAACTTCTTACGGACAAGAACTACTTTGCACTTCCTTAGACTTAAGCATCTGCAAGCAGCTTTGCTGGAAAATTCCAGAGCAAGGAGTGGTTGGGAACACTCTGAACCTTCAGCTGTCTCCACCCTCACTCAGCAAATACTGTTTTCACTAGACCACACATTATGCTAAGTGTGTAACTCTAGTTACAGGGGATCCAGCACCCTCTTCTCGGCTCTTTGGGCATTGTATAACACAGGCGCACTTGCATACATGTAGGCAAAATACTCATGCACATATTATTTTTTGTTGGCTCAGTGGTTAAGAACACTGGCTGCTCTTGGTAGAGGACCAGCACCTCCATGACTGCTAACAACCAATCATAAGTCCAGTTACAGGAGGGATATCTGATACCCTTTTCTGACCTCCAAAGGCACTGCACAACATGGTAGAACTTTCATATGTGCAGGCAGTACTCATACACATAAAATAAAAATAATCATAAAATATTTAAAAACCGTTTTAAAAGAAGATAGTGCTCAAAAAAAAAATAGTGCTTTATAAACTCTGTAATCGTCACAGGATGAGTATAATGTCTTATATACCAGTATATAATGTGCAGTATTTGCTGTAGCCTGGGGAATAATAATTACAATTTAGATCAGAGGAAATAAGAGTGAAGTATCACCTGGCATGGTGGGTGCACGCCTTTAATCCTAGCACTTGGGAGTCAGAGGCAGGCAGATCTTTGTGAGTTGAAGGCCAGCCTGGTCTACAGGGTGAGCTCCAGGCCACCTGGGACTAAAGGGAGACCCTGTCTCAAAAATACCAAAAAAAAAAAAAGTGTGACATATCAAGGGTAGCCAACCACACACCAAGATGGTAATCTATAGGCTAAGAAGCAGAGAATTTGCTTTGCTACTGATATTAACTGCTACAGTAGTAAGAAATAAGGCGGGAAGGGTAATGGGATCAACTCAACACACTTTAGAGCAGCAAGTAACTTCGTGTAAACTTTATATTACTGAAGACCAGTAAGGTGAGATTTTTATTTGGAGATCTCCAGTGCAGCTTGGATTTTTTTTTTTATTTTTATTTATTTTTTATATTGAGACGATCTCCATATGGCTTCAGGTGGCCTGGAACTCAATTAAGTAGACCAGGCTGACTATTATCTCAGAGATCCTCTGCCTCCTGAGTGCTGGAATGAAAGGTGTGCACCACCACTAGACCCGGCTAACACATTAGATTTTACTGGTTTGTATGTTATCCGTGCATTGGGATATTCACTCACTGAGCACAGTGCCTAGTCTGGTGAAAACAGTATCTGCTGAGTGTGGAGACTGCTGGAAGGTTTGGCAGTGTTCCCTCCCCACTCCTAGCTCTGGAACTTTCTAGCATATAGATAGTGATCCAGCTTCTTGCTGCTTGCAGATGGTTAAGGCTAAGGAAGTACACAGTACTTCTTCTCCATAAGAGGGTTTGGAACTCTGGAAAACTTTTTCTGATTTAAAAAGATTTATTTGTATGTGTATCTGCGGGTATGTATGTGTACCACGTGTGCCTGGTACCTGAGGACTAAGGAGGGGATTGGACCCCCTGAACTGCACTTATAGGACGTTGTCTACTGCTTTGTGTGTGCTGGGAACTTAATTTGGGTTTTCTGCAAGAGCACCAGATGTTCTTAACTGCTGAAGCATNTTTTTTTTTTTTTTTGGTGTTTGAGACAGGGTCTCCTGTAGCCCCCAGCTGTCCTGGAACTCACTCTGTAGACCAGGCTGGCCTTGAACTCACAAAGATCTGCCTGCCTCCCAAGTGCTAGGATTAGTCGTGTGCCACCACGCCTGGCACTTTTTTTTTTTTTTTAAATCTACAATCTAGGATAGAGAAGACATATTAACACATTTTTAGCCTCTGTGTGTGTGTGTGTGTGTATGTGTGTTTGTCTATTAAATTTTTAGCCTTTAAGAAAAATGTATTTTGTGTCAGGGCCAGGATTTTATAGGTCAGATAACAACTTGCTTGAATCACCTCTCTACTATGTGGACTATGGGGAACAATTGCATTACTAGCTTATCTTAATATGCTTTCTCTCCTACAGATGATGTGAGGACACACTTTGCTCAGTTTGGTCGTATACAAAAATGCAGACTACCTTTTGTGAGTAGTATTATATATATTTTGTTTGTTTTTTGTTTTTTTGTTTTTTTGAGACAGGGTCTCCCTTTAGTCCCAGCTGGCCTGGAGCTCGCATGCCTCTACCTCCGGAGCGCTGGGATCAAAGGTGTGCACCACCATTCCCTGCTTAAAGGCAGTTCTTAGTCGACATGTGGGTGCTGGGAATTGAACCTTGGTCCTGTGCAAGAGCAGTCGGCTCTCCTAACCAAACCATCTCTCCAGCCTGCAATGTAATTTCTTACACTCTTCATTAGGAACTTGTAGTGACACTGGTGGTAGTGGTGATGACAACTGGTCTCAGAAATGACCAGATGCAACTAGGTTTTGAGGCTTTTCTAATTCCTAGGAAATAGGTAATTGGAAATAAGGAAAATAGAAGCCAGAGGACCAGGATGGTCAGTTTCCATTGACTGTCAGTGTGGTTTTTTTGCTTCTTGGCCTTTGGGCTAGATAATATGTTAGTATGCTTTACATCTAAAAAATACAGAAAGCTTGTCATCCTTATAAACAGTAGGATTTATTTAGCCTTGGGTAACTAGAAGGAAAAGAATCTAGTAAAGGTAATGGGTGTGACATCTGATTTTGGCAAGTAAAAAAATTTGGTAGCTCGAGTTCATTGTCGGTCTTTTCCCATTTTCAACTTCTAGAACAAAAGCACTGGCTTTCACAGCGGTGTAGGCTGGGTTCAGTTTGCTTCACAAGAGGAACTTCAGAGTGTACTACAAGAAACGCATATCATCGATGGAGTAAAGGTAAATATTCCCATCTTCGAGCTTTCTACAGATCAAGTAAGTAGAAGGTTGAAATGAAGGTTTTGGAAAAGTTGAGAGGTTGGTATCTGGTAAGATGTAATAAGGAAAATACAAGGGCTCCATTTATTTTTATTTTTATATTTTGTATTTTTGAGACAGGGTTTCCCTGTAGCCCCAGCTGTCCTGGAACTCGCTCTGTAGACCAGGCTGGCCTTGAACTCACAAAGATCCGCCTGCCTCTGCCTCCCAAGTGCTAGGATTAAAGGCTACCACACCGGGCTATTTTTACTTTCAGTGCTAGGGATTAAACCCTGGTATGCTAAGCATGTGCTCTGCTAAGCTATACCCCCAGGTAAAAGTCCTTTTGGTTAGCAAGGTGTCTGTAAGACAAGAGTGTGGAAATGGCAGTCTAGGCAAATGGGGTGCTGTGCTGATTTCTTGGCTTTCCCAACTGACCTAGAATTTTAGTTGATCAAGGAGTTCTTTTTTTTTTTTAAAAAAGGAGAGCGCGAACGTAAACACTAATCTGAGTCACTGGTGTTCGGTCTTTAGCCTCTAATAAAATGGCATTCTTATAAAGAGTTAACTTCTGCTTTTAATGTTTTTCTTATACTGCTTGCTTTCTCCTCCCCTCTCCAGCTTCAGGTTCTAGCTCAGAAACCCATGGATTTGCCAGAAGATCAAACATTTGATGAATAAGATTTCCAAGATGATGTACTGTCCACTAAATAAACATAACTGAGAATTTGTCTAAATGTTTTTTATTTGAAACCAACGGTTGGTTGCACTAAGCAAGAACTTCCCTACTCCAAACTAAAACAGCATAAGGCAAAATTATATTTGATAGCACAACGCCAAATGGGAACAATATTGTAAAGATGTGTTGGGACTTTATTCATAAGAAGTTCTTACACAAAATATTATCCTCAAAGTGTCAAACAAAAGTGGTCTTAATTCTGGTGTATTTTCTCTAAGTGCCGCAAAGTGGGAGAAGCACAAGCATAACCCATTCTTTAAAAAAAAAACACAAATTCAAAGTAAAACATTTACTCCCCCCCCATGTCCCAGAATAAAAACTAGGTCTGAGATCTGGCAGAAAGGGGTTGTCATCAGAGTTCATGGGCTCTGGAGAGGCGTCTACTCCTTCCTCCTCTTCTTGCCTTCGTGCTCGTGCTCCTTGGGCCGACTGCTCTCTGAGGGTCTTTTAGAGCCGCCATGCTGTTTGGCTTCTTCCAAAAACTTGTCCAAACCAAAAGGATCTTCCTCATACTGGACTGGTCCTTCTCTGCCTCTCTGTCTACGGTCTGAACCAGAAAATTCCTTATCAGGAACAAATCTAGGAAGAAAGAAGAGAGGCCATGAGCTACTGACTTGTTTTCCTGGGGATTTTTTCTTTCCAGGGAATTGTCTGCCTTGATACCTGTTTGTCTTTATTTTGGCCTCCAGGTCGTCACCGTACATGTCCTTGTCCAGATTTTTACTGGGCCTATAAATACTCTGGCCAATATCTTTATTGCCCCTCCAAGCTTGATCATACACATTGTAAATTTCATCTTCTCCACCTGCAAATCCGCTGTCCATACCCTGTGAAAAATGATATTAAAAGTTAAACCTGAATAATCATAACACTTTATGTTTATAGGCTGTCTTCAAAAACCTCAACTGCAATATTTAGAAAGGTCTTCGACTTTCACAAGGTGCATCAATGTGTACATAATATGTTTGGGTCCTTACCCAGAGACTTGGAGGAAATTAAGGAATTCATTAAAGTCTGATTAAGAATGTCATTAAGATTGAGGGATGTGAGTGTTTTTCACCTCTGCCAGCATTGTGGGCATGAGCATACTCAAAACTATGAAAAGAAAACACACAATTTTGTTTTGAATTAAAACAGAGATGCTAAGAAATAATATGACATCCCTTTTTTTGGGGGGGGGTTGAGAAAAGGTCTCTCTGTAGACCCAGATGGCCTCAGTGTCACAGAGATCTGCCTGCCTCTATCTCAAAGGCCTGGCTTACATATTAAACAGGGTCTCATGTATCCCAGGCTGCCTTTGAACACCTGATTCTCCTCCCTCACTTTCTAAGTGCTGAGACAGACACTAACAGACTGGGTCTGTGTTGTGCTAGGGATGGAATCCAGGGCTTCATGTGTGCCAGACAAACAAGTGAGTTACATCTCCAGCTCAAAAACTCCATTTTCAACTCAAATGAACTCTAGTTCGGAAAAAAAAGACAAAGCATGATCCAATTTGATCACATAATTGCATTTTTTGCTTTAAATTGTAGGCAATGGTTAGAGGTCACAATCCATAGTGTTCCAGGTTTAGGCTGGCCTTGAACTCTGGACAAGTCTCATGGCCCAGCCTCCCAAGTGGATTCTAGGCATGGCTACTACCATCACCAGCTTTCTTTCATTTTCTTTGTAGTAACCACATACAACTTCCAGTTCTTCCTGTCATCACTCTGGCATACTTTTGGCCAATCCAAATCTAACGTATATAAATTTCTTTGCCCTGAGAACAGGGATTCCTATCAACACACAAGCAGTTTAAAAATCCGTGTACCAGGCTGGAGAGATGGCCTAGTGGTTGGTTAAGAGCACTGACCGCTCTTACAGAGGAACCGGGTTCAATCCCCAGCACCCACACGGCGGCTGAGAACTGTCTGAAACTCCAGTTCCAGGGGAATCCGACACCCTCTTCTGACCTCCACAGCATTGCACGACACGGGTGCACAAACCTACATGCAGACAGCACATTCATACACATACATAAATAAACAAATTAATAAATAAAAATCTTTAAAAAAAAATCTGTGTACTGGGGCTGGAGAGATGGCCTAGCGGTTAAGAGCGCCAACTGCTCTTGCAGAGGACCTGGGTTCGATCCCCAGCACCCACATGGCGGCTGAGAACTGTCTTTAGCTCCAGTTTCAGAGGAGTCCGATGCCCTCTTCTGACCTCTGCGGCATTGCACTATATGGGTGCATAAGCCTACATGCAGACAGTACATTCATACACATGGAAAAGAAAAAAAAAATCCGTGTACCTTGGACTGGTTGAAGAGCCTTTGATCATACTGGACTTCATTGGAAGTTCGAGGATTGGGCACACCAAGAGCAATAACTTCACTGATGTCTCGGTTTTCATTTCTCTGCAGTTTTGACCTATTTGAAATACAGTATCATTAACTGAACACACTTTATAGACAAACAGAACACACATAATTTAACAACCACTCTCAGAAGCAAAGGAAATCAATGCACTGTTGTGCCATGTTTCTTTCCTGAACATATGTACCCTAATAATGTACAATCACACTGGCATCCATTCCTGCATTTCATATGAACGGTTGTCGGGGGCAGGGGGATTATACGATTAGGACCTATAGCCTTCAAAGAACACTCCAGAGACTGATCCTTAGATGCAAACTGATGCATCAGACAATCATTATCAGTAAGCTAGAATCAGCTTTGACCTAAACTCCATTTAGAAATTTTTATCCTAGTAGGATTTTGAGGAAAACATGACTGGATTACTCTGGAGACTTTTTTTTTTAAATATATTTAAAAATTTTTTTATTTATTTTTCTCTATGTGTATGAATGTACTGTCTGCATGCATGTCTGTGCACCCGTGTTGTGCAATGCTGCGGAGGTCAGAAGAGGATGTCGGATTCCCCTGGAACTGAAGTTCTCCTGGAATTGGAGTTTCAGAAGGTTCTCAGCCGCCATGTGGATGCTAGGGATCGAACCCAGGTCCTCTGCAAGAGCAGTTAGTGCTCTTAACCGCTAGGCCATCTCTCCAGTCCCTACTCTGGAGACTTCTGACATTACATTAGTTCCTCTGCTGTTTGGGTATAAATCAATGAAACCATGGTAACTGTCAGCACCTTTACTAGATACTCATGACTTAAAATGATTTCTGTACCCACTTTTATTTTAATTGTAAGTCAACAGCATTTCTGTGCTATCAATTCTCCAAGCCATTTTACTGGTTTTGAAGGGCTCAATTTCTGTACAGATCATTTTAATTTTATAATTTATGAAGTTCCAACTAAGCCACTGGGGCTGGGAGAGATGGCTCAGTGGTTAAGAGCGCTGACTGCTCTTGCAGAGGACCCAGGTTCAATTCCCAGCACCCACATGGTTGCTAATAACCATTTGTCTTTAAGCCAGGCGTCAGTGGTGCATGCCTTTAATCCTAGCACTCAGGAGGCAGAAGCAGATGGATCTCTGAGTTCAAGGCCAGCCTGGTCTACAGAGTGAGTTCCAGGCAAGCTGAGGCTATAGGGAAACCGTGTCTCAAAAAATAAAACCAAACACCTAAACATAAAAAAAAGAGCCATTAATTGAACAACTCATACTTCACTCCTCTTTCTTCTCTACTGTATGTAGGTTTGCTTAGCTCTGAATTGAGTCCACTTCTTTTTTTTTTTTTTTTTGGTCTTTTCGAGACAGGGTCTCCCTGTAGTCCCAGCTGTCCTGGAACTCACTCTGTAGACCAGGCTGGCCTTGGCCTTGGCCTTGAACTCACAAAGATCCGCCAGCCTCTGCCTCTGCCTTTGCCTCTCGAGTGCTAGGATTAAAGGCGTGCACCACCACATCCAGGTAGTCCACTTCTTAATTACCACTGAATGCAGACTTCCCCAGTTCCTAGTTTATGTGCCCATACATGTGTCTGGTTTGGTTTATATCTGGTTATACTGTCAACATTTCCAAATTATGTCATACAGTAGGTGTCCTGACAGTTAAGACAAACTGCTCACAGTAGTTCAGAATCTTAGAAAATCTTTTTTATTTTATTATTTATTTATTTATTTATTTATTTTTTATTAATTTTTATTTATTTCTGTATGTGTATGAATGTACAGTCTGCATGCAAGTCTGTGCACCTGTGTCGTGCAATGCCGCGGAGGTCAGAAGAGGGTGTCGGATTCCCCTGGAACTGGAGTTCTCCTGGAATTGGAGTTTCAGATGGTTCTCAGCCATCATGTGGGTGCTGGGGATCGAACCAGGGTCCTCTGTAAGAGCGGTTGGCGCTCTTAACCGCTAGGCCATCTCTCCAGCCCTTTATTTTTTATGTGTATGAGTGTACTGTCTGCACGTAGGTTTGTGCACCCATGTTGTGCAATGCTGCGAAGGTCAGAAGAGAGTGTCGGATTCCCCTGGAACTGGAGTTAAAGACAGTTCTTAGCGGCCATGTGGGTGCTGGGGATTGAACCCAGGTCCTCTGCAAGAACAGTCGGTGCTCTTAACTGCTGAGCCATCTCTCCAGTCCTGAAAACCTGCTCTTCTACCCAGAACCTTAGGCACATCACTCTGCACAGGAAATCACGTCTGAAATGTGACGGCAGCTCATTTCCAGTTTCTCTCACCATTTCAAGTGACAAGCACGGACCAGAACACCTTGATCCTCTACGACTTTTTCAAAACATGATCTGGAGTCCCTTTTCCATATCCCTATCAGTCTCTAGTCTAACTAATTGGACAGGGTGATAGAAGAAAAGGTTACCTTCCAGGGACTGTCTATTGTGCTAAAAAAGTATTATGTACTAAATTATTATCAAGCTACAGAAGAAAATGAGGGAAAGCAAAATTGGTCTTAGTTGACTTAAACTCTTAGGTACAAAATGCTACTCTTCTGTGAAACAGCGACTCACCTCTTATCCGGAGCTGCCCTGGACAGATTCCGGTCGTGCTGTCTTTCTTTGCGCCTATCATGGCGGATTTCATCCCTTTCCCGGGCCTCTCCATCCTCTGTGGACACAGTTGAAAATTACTTCATCAGTGCATTTTCCATGAATATTCTCAACAAGACTACTCTTTAATCTTAGCAGATTCCTTTCCTTCCTTCCTTTTTCTTTGGACTGGGTATCAGTACGCAACCCAGGCTGGCCTCTAACTCAGGATCTTCCTGCCTCGGCCTCCCTTCTCCTGACATTACAGGTGTGTACCACCATGCCTTGTAGTCACATTCAGCCTTTTTCTCTTTACTTGCAGTTGATTTGGGTCTACTAATTGTACGTAGACTGTACACTCACATGCAGCTGACATATTTTTTGGGGGGCACGCTAATCTTCTCTGTATCTTCCAATTTTAGTTTATGTGCTGCGGGAGCGAGCACCAGCTGACATTTATTGCTGCTGTCTTCCTACTTGAAATGCATCAAAGCAGACAGGTGGTTTGATGTGGAGACAGGTGATAAAGAAAATTTAGTGGTGTTCATTGCTTTAAAAACTAATTATACCGGGCTGGAGAGATGGCCTAGCGGTTAAGAGCACCGGCTGCTCTTACAGAGGACCCGGGTTCGATCCCCAGCACCCACATGGCGGCCGAGAACCGTCTGAAACTCCAATTCCAGGAGAACTCCAGCTCCAGGGGAATCTGAGACCCTCTTCTGACTTCCGCGGCATTGCACGACACGGGTGCACAAACTTGCATGCAGACAGTACATTCATACACATACAGAAATAAATAAAATTAATAAAAAAAAATTAAAAAAAAAAAACGAAAAAAAACTAATCATACCATGTAGTTGAAGAGATGGGAGTTCATTATACACTGCTTTCAACTCTTCCTTATGTTTGAAATTTTTCATAATAAAATGTAAGGAAAGGGCTGGGGAAATGCTCATTTGGGAAAGTGCCTGCAATGCAAGTAGGAGGAGCCGGCTTGGACCATAGCACCTATGTGAAGGCTGGCATGGTGGTGCTTGTCTGTAACCCCTGCAGTGTGAGGAATAAATAGCAGATTCCTGAAGCTCACTGAACAGCCAGCCTAGCCAACTGGTGAGCGTGAGAGTCAATGAGACCCTTTCTCAAAAAAAAAAAAACAAAAACAAAAGACACTGATGTCAATTTTTTGCCAAGTCATGTGTGCCCACCGACATTCATCTGTATACACAAAGATTCCATGAAGCTTTTTTAAAAAATGTAAGGTAATGGTGCTCAGTGGTTAAGAGCACCAACTGCTCTTGCAGAGGACCCAGGTTCAATTCCCAGCACCCACACGGTGGCTAAGAACTGTCTTTAAACTGGGCATGGTGGTGCATGCCTTTAATCCTAGCACTCAGGAGGCAGAGGCAGGAAGAACTCTATGAGTTCAAGGCCAGCCTGTTCTGCAGAGTGAGCTCCAGGCCAGCTTGGTCTACAGGGAGACCCTGTCTCAAACAAAAAACAAAAAACAAACAAACAAAAAAAAATAGGCAAGGTAAAGTAAAAGGTACATAGATTCTTGCTGGGGTTTGCTCGACATCCAGCTTAGAACCAGATGGGTAAGCCTGAGCCTCACTGAGTCTGTTTCAAAAACTAAGACGGAGGTTGGCTAGCTTTCAAATTTCTGGAAGGTACTACATAGGCCATGAGGGGAGAAAACACATTGGTGGACTTATCCAGGACTGGATTCTGCATGATACAAAACTAACCTACTTGGTAAGATGTGCCCGTTGGTGCAATAGTTACTTTACAGGGATAACCAGCTGTGTTTGCCTTGGACTTGAGGCCTGTTCTACAGGAGGGAACTCATGTCTGATAACACATGGTCCAAGGCCCAGAGCTGGAGAGGTCATAGGCTCATGGTGTGGGCCAAAGAATTGCCATCTTTAGGAGTTCAGCTGTGTCTGCTTGTGAAAGACCATCTCATAGCAGGGGTGGGGAGGGCCATGGGACCCCCACCTGAGTATCAGCCACTCCTCCCAACCCCTTCTAAGCAATTCTGCCCTAACTGAATGTGGCCTCCAGGAGGGGCTGAAGCACACAGGATGGAGGGCAGGGAAAAAAGGGCATCCACCTATGCAGCAGCAGAGAAGCCCTCATCCATGCTGGGCGAGGACTTTCTGCTGTGGGCTTTGGGGGTGCACCCCTTACTCCTGCCTTCTAAATATTTGTATTTCACCGGGAGATTTGGGCTGCTCTCAACTTCTGGTTATAGAAGCCTCTTTTTCCAGTGTAAACCTCTTACACAAACTCAGCTGGTCAGTGTGCTGAGAATAAGTGACTGCTGAGTGCTTAGCTCTAAACGGGACATCTGCATCAATGCTCCACCCTCAGGCCTCAGGGAATATCTCTGAAGAGGGAGTGGAAAGAACATAGGAGTCATGGGGAGGGGAGGAGGGGGAGGAGTGTGTCCGGTGCTGTTTTTGGGACATGCCAGGGCTGTTACACTCAGGAACTCACAGCAGCTGTGGTTACCTGAACAAGACCTGCACAAGATCAAGCCAGTCCCAATTCCAACACAGATGGAGAAGGGCTCTTGAGACTCTACCCTAGCTGAGGAGCTATTGACAGTTAATGGTGTCTGAGGAGGAGGGAATAATTTTTCTTTGGAGCGTGGCCACTGGCAGGTTGTCCATGTTCCCATGGAAGGCCTCCACCTGTGTACATGTGGACAGCACCGACTGGACTCAGTGCTGAGAAAAAAACCCACATGCATTGGAGGAGGATGTGCTGGGGACTCTGGGGAAGAGTTAAGAGGGGCAAATGGGGGGAGGGGATATATTGTAAACCCCCCCCCCACATGCAGGAGACTTACCAAAAAAAAAAAAGTATTTTTGAGACAGGGTCTCCCTTTAGTCCCAGCTGTCCTGGAACTCACTCAGTATGTAGACCAGGCTGGCTTTGAACTCAGAAAGATCCACCTGCCTCTGTCTCCCGAGTGTTAGGATTAAAGGCGTGCACCACCAAGCCTGGCAAGGAGACTTTCTAAAATGAGATAAATATTGTTCACAGAGCAGATTTCATGATAAGGATGCTGTACCTTTTTCCACATGGGTTTTAATTCCAGCTCTCCTCTCTCTGGCTTTCTGGGCCATTTCTCGAAGCTTCTCTTCGTGTTTCTCCTTTTCTTTTTGAGCCATCTTTCTCTCTACTTGGGCCCGCATTTCCACAGCTTCACGAGCCTGTTTGGTAGAGAGAGATAAGAGGAATACATCATGGGATAAAGACAGCTATCTTCTACTGCCCTACTAAAGTCAGGCACAGAAAAGCAAAGATAATTCTTTTTTGCTGCTGTTGAATGAGAGAATAACTCTGTGTAGAAGACTTTGTAAGTTATACTTTTCACTCTGGGTATGTTTTAATGGTTTTAACTCTAGGGACCCTAGTCAATTTTATAATTCAAGCAGTTTAAATGTTTTTTTTCTTTTTTTTTTGTCTTTTCGAGACAAGGTCTCCCTGTAGCCCCAGCTGTCCTGGAACTTGCTCTGTAGACCAGGCTGGCCTTGAACTCACAAAAATCTGCCTACCTCTGCCTCCCAAGTGCTAGGATTAAAGGCGTGCGCCACCACGCCTGGCTAAATGTTTTAGAAAAAAAAATCCAACACGTAAAATTGGCCAAGCACACCAGTATGTACCTATAACCCCAACATTCAGAAGAGTAAGGCTGGAAGCTCACCTGAGCCATTAAATTAGAAACCAGACTGCACAACACAGAAGATCCAGTTTCAAAAACTTAAGTAAATGTAGTACAATGTGGTTGTGCATACCTCCAATTGGAGCCCTCAGGAGGCCGAACAGAAGGAAGGATTGCTCTGAGATTCAGTTTAAAGTTCCAGGCCAGTCTTAGGTACAAATTCAGTTTTTGACTTGAAACCAAAACAAAGTAAAGGAAAAATCCAAAAGCCATAAAAAATTTAAATATGACTCCAGATTGAGAGAAAAGTTATCCTACTCCTCAGCAATTCTCCCTACTGTTCCCTGAGCAGTTCTTTTGGCGGATCTGAGGAGTACAATAGTACCTAGCAATGTTGAAAAATGGGATGAGCCTAGGAAACCCTTTAATTGGCATGGCATTAAGAACGTAGATCAAGGCCGGGCATGGTAGTACACACATTTAATCCCAGAGGATCTCTGTGAGTTCAAAGCTAGCCTGATCTACATAGCGAGCTACAGGCCAGCTGGGACTAAAGGGAGACCCTGTCTCAAAAAGACAAAAAAAA
>VZQC01008886.1:171154-217386 GCA_009823505.1 Rhizomys pruinosus
CACTGTCTCTAAAAAAAAGACAAAAAAAAAAAAAAAAAAAAAAAAAAAAAAAAAAAAAAAAAAATAAAAAGAATGGCCAACTCCTATGGAAAAGGGTTGGGAAGCATTTAGGGATCAACTACGACCGCAGGTCAAGCACATAAGTGTTAGTCTTCCAACACACTACAGCCACTATGCAAATAAAACAAGATACGGATACACAAAAGATCAAGAGCAAACTGTGGGAGACCAACCTTCCGATCCGCAATGTAGAGAGCCTCAGCCAGTTTGGCAAAGTTTCTCGTTGATGGACTGTCTGAAGTCCTTCTTCCGTTCTAGCAAGGCTAACCGTTTATCTAATGAATTCTGTGTAAACCCTCGGTCAAAGTGAAAAAGGACCAGTACTATCAGCACTAAAGCAGAGCTACAATAATACTATTAAAAGTTCAAACCTAAAAACATGTTCCATTTAACAAGCAGACTTAATGTTTCTATTTCTACAATCTTTTAAAAAAATTATTATGATTAAAATTTATTCTATTTTTGTATGTATGATATTACTGTCTGCATGTAGGTCTGTGCACCCGTGTTGTTGCAATGCCTCGGAGGTCAGAAGAGGGCATGGTAATTCCCCGAAAACTGGATTAAAGACAGTTCTTAGCCGCCATGTGGGTGCTGGGATCGAACCCTGGTCCTCTGCAAGAGCAGTCGGCGCTCTTAACCGCTAGGCCATCTCTCCAGCCCCTAATTACTTTATTTTTATGTGTATGAGTGTACTGTCTGCATGTAGGTTGGTGCACCCATGTCGGGCAATGCCATAGAGGTCAGAAGAGGGTATTGGATTCCCCTGGAACTGTAGTTAAAGATGGTTCTCAGCCACCATGTGGGTGCTGGGGATCGAACCCAGGTCCTCTGCAAGAGCAGTCGGCACTCTTAACTGCTAGGCCATTTCTCCAGCCCCCTGTTTCTTACATTTTTATACAATTATGACAAAGTGGACTAAGTGCTTCACGTTTATGATTTTAATAAAAGCATCATAGAATTGATAACACAATGTTCTCCATTTCAGAGGAAGATAATGAGGTAGAACCCTTAGCTAGTGGCACCAAGTTCATAGAGTTAATAAGGGGAAGACCGAAGATTTAAACTCTAACAGTATGATTTAAGAAACTCAAGCTTTAGAAAAATGACTATTGTGTTAATAATAGTAGATTTTAGTAAAAGATAATCACTGTCCAACACGTAAATTGTTGTTCCAGGAGTAAAACTAAAAGTCATAAAAGCGTTGCACAAACTGGTAATAATTCAAGGAATAATTCAAGGAATCTACCCAAAGGCCTAGGAAACTTTCAGGCTTAATTTGATTTCTCCCAAACAGTGATATTCAGTGCATGGTCTCCTAATATAAAATACTGCTAGCCAGGTATGGTGTACATGTCTGTAATCCTAGCACTTGGGAGGCAGATGCAGGAGGACTGTAAATGTAGGCCCAGCCAGGCCCATCTAGGCTACAAAGTGAGACCCTGACACCCAAACAAAAAATAAAAAATAACAGAATCCAAATCCTAAAAGAATCCTTCAGAGAAATAAACACAAAAACCTAAAGTGTTACAAAGTTACCTCAACATATCACAGGGTTACACACATTCCCTAATCAACTCAAATGAGACTAGCCAGTTTACAGCAGAGATGAATAGCTAAGTTCCTTCAAAAAAACAAGCTATAATTAACCCAGGATTCAAAGTGGCTGCCTTCACTCACCCAAAGGAATCATGAAATAGGATTTGGAGAACACAGGGAATAGGAATTAGGAAATATATCCTGGATTTTATATATTCTTACTGATTTCTGTGAGCTCTGACATTAGGTGAGACATGTAGATTTTTAAAATACATTTTTATATATTTTAGACAGGATCTCACTATGTAGTCCAAACTAGCCTTGAACCCGTTATCCTCCTGCTTCTGCTTTACAAGTCCTGGGACAATAAGCACCTGACATAAATTACAATATTAAACACAGAGATGAGTAGTTGACAATTACAGCACTGAAAAGTCCTAAATACCCATTGTTATTTTCTGATCTGATCCTTTAGGCTAGTTTAATTTCTTCTGGAAAAATTTTACCTAGACATTTGATCTCTGTGAAGTCCAATGAGGGACTATCTGTAAATTCCCAGGGTATTTTGTTCTATTCATTGTCTATGTGCTTCTCATAGTGAGAAATCCCCACACTATTCAAGTGCTTGATATACTAACTGCATTAGAGTTTAGAGACTCATGTAAAGTTCTCTCTTCATTGTGTGGTAGTTCTAGGATCAAGTGGAAGGACTCACACTCGCAGACTTCCATTCTGCCACTCAGCCAAACTCTCAGCTCTTGGTGTTTCTTACTGTAAACTTTTAGTGCAGTGAGGTGCTCAGGTTTCAAGTAAGGTTTCCCAGGTGTCAGCTCCTTCCCAAGAGACTACACTAACAGACCGACTGTGACAACTTAGTTACCTTTGCGTTCTTCCAGTTGGAAATACAAGGAGGAATCTTCCACTCCTGCTGTTCCTTCACAGTCATCTGAGAAATGGGAGAAAGAGACAGTGAGGCTCACAGCTTAGCGCAAAACCCATGCAATCTTTCTCAAGGAGGGCTCTATGAACACTGGCACTTGAACAGACTTTGTCACGGGAAAATTCCATTTGTTTTGGTAGCAGATCACACCAGAATCCCAAATCATGGGTTCTAGCAAGAACTTAAAAGTAAAAAGGCAGCCGAGCGAGTGGCACACGCCCTTTTAATTCCTAGCACTTGGGAGGCAGAAGGCAGGCGATCTTTTGTGAGTTCAAGGCCAGCCTGGTCTACAATGTGAGTTCCCAGACAAGCTGGGGCACATTGTAGACCCTTCTCGAAAAGACAAAAAAAAAAAAGTAAAAAAGGGAAAAAAAATTCAGAACAAAAACTATTATGAAATGCTGATATATGTCTCCGCGAATTTTAGAGAACCGAGTACCTGAAAATACAAGAATACCTCAGAATAAGGAATAGTTGATCTCAGGAAAGGATCCTAGGTAACTTGTTTTCCTTAGAAGTAGGTAATTTTTTTTTTTGTTTTTTTTTTTTTTTTTTGAGACTACATGTGATAAAAACTATAGCTACCACTTACACCAATACTCTCAGAAGCACTCCACGAACCCAAAAACTAAACTCCTAATTTGATCTTGCTTTGTAAAACAAAGTAAAAAAGGAAAATTTAATCAGGGTGTTGACTTGCACCTACAGGCAAGAAGAGCATTTATTTATTTTAATACTGTATTTATTATTTTTTAACTTTTTAAATAATTTAAATGAAAAAAATTGAAAGAAAAAAAAAAAAAAAAAACACTGGCCTTGAACTCACTCTTGTATATTAGACCAGCGCCTTGCAAACTCACAGAAGCAGCCTGCCTCGCCTCCTGAGTTGCGTAGATAAAAGGTGGTTGCGCACACCAAATACTCGCACGCTAAGACGTTCTTAACTCATGTGGTTGATGGAATTCGAACCCCAGGCTCCTCTGCAAGAACAGTTGGCGCTCTTAACCACTGAGCAATCTCTCTAGCCCCAATGTTTTTTTTTATTTTATATGTATTAGTGTATTTCCTGCATGTATGTGAGTGTACCTGTCTCGTGCAATGCTCTGAGTTGTGAAGAAGGCATCAGATCCTCTGGAACTGGAGTTACAGACAGTTGTTAGCGACCATATAGGTGTTAGGACACAAACCCTGGTCCTGGTCCTCTACAAGAGTAGCTATCGCTCTTAACCACTAAACCATCTCTCCAGTCCCAAGGACATTTATAAAATTAAAAGTCAAGAGTAAAAAAAAAAGATTAATTTTGTAGTAAAGAATACCTATCGACAGAGAATGCATACAGGGTGCTAGGAAGACCTGAATCCCCTTGAATTCTATTAATCCTGGACAAAAAAAGGGAAAAAAAAAAAAAAAGCAGAGTCCAAAGTACCTTTTGCTTTAACCTTTTAGTTAAAATTTCGAGTCTGTCTTTCTTATTTTCACTCTTTTTTTTTTTTTTTTTTTTGATACAGGGTCTCTCTTTAATCTCACCTGGTTTGGAACTCACTATGTAGACCAGGCTGGCCTTGAACTCCCAGAGATCTGCCTACCTCTGCTTCCAGAGGAGTGCTGGGATTAAAGGCGTGCACCACTATGCCTGGCTGGCTCTATTGTCACTTTTTTGTTGTAACACTTTAGACTAAAACGACTAAAATGAATGACATACCTCACACCTGGCTTCATGAGCCAACAGAGTACAACCTCCGTCAGTCCTCACCAGCATTATTACTACTGCACAGAGCACTGCACTTACAGAGATTAACTGACAGGCAGTGCACTAAACTCAGATTACACCATTTGATTATCTGGTGATCAGTTATTGAACATCCTCATCAACCCAAACCTTGGCACCCCTGGCCTGCTCCTCCTGTTTCTCCCTTTTCTTTCATGTTCCCACTTTTTTCATAGGTATTTACCAATATAACCAAAGGTAAAATTGCAGTTTTAGAGGTTTATTTTGTCTTTATTCCATTTTGTATATATTTATTTAGTGTGTGTATAAACATGTGTCCTGTTTACTTACTGTTGCAGTCAGAGAAAAACTCTGTAGGAGTGGGTTCCCCTTCTAATAACACCCGAGTCCCAGGGATTGAACTGCAGTCATCAGGCTTGGCAGCAAGTACCTTTAATCTCTGAGCTCTGTTTTACCCACTTTCTAGAGTTTTACACAAATGGAACTGTAGTACTGTACTGCTTGTTTCTGTTTGGCTTGTATCATGTCACATAAATATTCTAAGACTAATCTATATTGATGTATCAGCTTATTCTTTTTCACGGAACAACAGTATTCCATGTTCTGATGTCCCCATTTATTTATCCATTCACCTGTTGAATAACATGGGGGGCACATTTTTTCACAATGTAAGAACAGCAGTTCATCCTCATGAAGCCAGCTACTTACTTGAACCTTGGGGGCTCCATTGGATCTTTCTGCATTTCTACCATCCTGATAACCCTCTGTTTGGCTCCAGAGTTGAATGCCACTCCTTGCTGTGATGGTGTGTATCTGAAGATGGCAGATGGAAATTAAAGACATAAGTATTTGAACCTTATAAGTAGGCATTTATCTTTTATTATAATCTCAAGTGACTACATCTTCAGTTCCTTTCAGAAAGTATTGATAGAAAATTAGCCAATATTTAGGCAGGACAGTTAGAAATGGAGATCAGAAATCTAACAGAAATTATGAATCACAAGTAAAATGTGAACCAAGTAGTTAGTGAATTCCTGCCACATCCTTTTCCAACCTGAAATGTACAACTGTTCAGTTTCACAGAAAGCAGGCCTAAAGACAGGACCTATTTCTTGAGTTTACTTTAAGGAAAAAACAGGCACAATAATTCCATTTGGTAATATATAGTTACCAGTTTTTGACTGTTGTGAAAAATGTGGAAGAAGTCCCGCTAGCTCTGAGTTTTCCCTTAATATCTAGATTCAAACCAATTCTCACAAAAATATTTAGTTAAATGTAGGCCCTCAAAATTTAGCTGAACAAGTTTATTAAATATAAGTGGAGGGCTGGAGAGATGGCCTAGTGGTTAAGAGCGCCGACCGCTCTTGCAGAGGACCTGGGTTCGATCCCTAGCACCCACATGGCGGCCGAGAGCCGTCTGAAACTCCAATTCCAGGAGAACTCCAGTTCCAGGGGAGTCCGACACCCTCTTCTGACCTCCGCAGCGTTGCATGTCATGGGTGCACAGACTTGCATGCAGACAGTACATTCATAAACATACGGAAAAAAAAAAAATTTTTAAATATAAGTGGAAACTATAAACAACTGTGGTTTAGTTCATACACCACACATAACTGTTAATTTCTTTTTTTTCCAGAGCTGTCTCAGTGACTTTATTAGAAGTAGCACCTCAAAAAAAAAAACAAACAAAAAAACAACTCTTACCAGGCCCTACAGAACCTTATTACAGTTAAAGAGTGTTTGTGTTTTTTTTTTTTTTTTTTTTTTTTTTGGCCTTTTTGAGACAAGGTCTCCCTTTAATTTAGTCCCAGCTGTCCTGGAACTCACTACATAGATCAGGCTGGCCTTGAACTCACAGAGATCTGCCTGCTTCTGCCTCCAGAGTGCTGGGATTAAAGGCGTGCACCACCATGTCAGGCTATTTATTTATTTTTTATTTATTGGTTTATTTCGATACAGGGTCTCCCTGCAGCCCCAGCTGTCCTGAAACTCACTCTGTAGACCAGGCTGGCCTTGAACTCACAAAGATCCACCTGCCTCTGCCTCCCAAGTGCTAGGATTAAAGGCGTGTGCCACCATGCCTGGCTACTTTTATTTTTTTAATTTTACTTATTTTTGTATGTGTATGAATGTACTGTCTGCATGTAGGTTTGTGCACCCGCGTCGTGCAATGCCTCGGAGGTCAGAAGAGGGCGTCAGATTCCCCTGGAACTGGAATTAAAGATGGTTCTTAGCTGCCACGTGGGTGCTGGAGATCGAACCCGGGTCCTCTGCAAGAGCAGTTGGTACTCTTAACTGGTAGGCCATCTCTCCAGCCCGCCTGGCTACTTTTATAATAATAAAACAAACAAAACAAAACCAAAACTCTTTGAGGACCATAATCTCTAACATCTTCAAGTAAGTACTTCATAAAAATTTCTTTCAGGGGCAGGAGAGACGGCTCAGCAGGTAAGGCTGCTCTTACAGAGGACCTGGGTTTGGTTCTTGGCACCCATATAGTGGCTAACCACCGTCTGTAACTCCAGTTCTAGAGGATCCACAGAGGCCAGACAGTACACTTACATACATAAAGGCAAAGCATGCATGTAGATAAAATTAGAAAACAAACTTCTTTCAGTTTTCTGCAAAGAGAGTCAAAAAAAAAAAAAAAAAAAAAAAAAAGATGATGCATTTATAACTGACCACTCAGGCTAAGAGTAATCAGAATCCCAGTCATCATGTCTGAAATGAAAACAAGACTTGTGGCATGGTTCGTACCGGATGTACTGAGCAGGGGCCAGCTTGTCAGCTGCTCGAACTGGCATGGCTGCAGCAACCTTTTGTGATACGGATTTCTCTAAGGCAACCCTTGTCTTTTCTGTTATCTAAAATAAGAAATATCATGTTGAGAGGTCTGTAAGTTAATAAGGATATAAGCAGGATATAAAATGTCTCAGTTCCCAGTTACCTCTTTAATAGCTTCTTCATCGGGTCTTTGCAGGTCTGGGTCATCTGCATTCATAACCTCCTTTGGAACCAGGTCAGTATACTTGCTGTAAATGACCTGAAATGTTCAAACACATGTCCTTTCAGCAGATTCACATACTGAGAGTACACCTTTGTTGTTTAGATCTTAAAACTAGAGAAGCTTAAAATATATACACAAATTGCAGTGCTGGTTATAAGTTAATAATTTTCCTTTGACTCCATGCATTTCAAATTATTTGAGATCTTCTAATCAAGTCACTGTCCAAGTAAATTCTGTCAACAATCTTATGCACCAGTGATCTCTATTTTTGAGGCTCACTAGGACTTGAAATTAATGACGCTATAAATTGCTTCTAGTAAAAAAAGTAAAAAATAAAATAAAAAAATAAAAAGTAAAAAATAAATAAATTGCTTCTAGTACCACCATCTTGGATTAAAAACTGAGAATTTAGGCCAGGTTACCAAATAATTTCCAAATTCACTGGGCCTAGAAAATTTCAGTGACCTCATCCTATTTATAATGTTTCTTTTTTCTGGAATCAATTCTACTCACAGACTGAGAAAATGAATATGGTTTACAATGGAAAAAAAAACAAACTAGAATATATATTTTTTTCTAAACATATTTTAATTTTCTTTATTTTTTATGTGTATGAATGTACTGTCTGCATGTAGGTTTGTGCACCTGTGTTGTGTAATGCTGTGGAGGTCAGAAGTGGGTGTCAGATTCCCCTGGAACTGGAGTTAAAGATGGTTCTTAGCTGCCATGTGGGTGCTGGGGATCGAATCCGGGTCCTCTGCAAGAGCAGTCAGTACTCTCAACTGCTAGGGCATCTCTCCAGCCCCTCGAAACATATTTGTATATCTCTGCTTTTATTTTATTTTATTTTATTTATTTATTTACTTATTTAATGTGTATAAATGTACTGTCTGCATGTAGGTTTGTGTACCCATGTCGTGCAATGCCTCGGAGGTGAGAAGAAGGTGTCCGATTCCCTGGAACTGGAGTTAAAGACGGCTCTTAGCCACCATGTGGGAACTGGGAATCGAACCCAGGTCCTCTGCAAGAGCAGTCAGCACTCTTAACTGCTGAGCCATCTCTCCAGACCTAGAACATATTTTTCTATAAGATGCCAAAACGGGGGACTAGAGAGCTGTCTCAGTTGTTAAGAGCACTGGCTGCTCTTGCAGAAGACCTGGGTTCAGTTCCCAGCACCCACATGGCAGCTCACAAGCATTCCTTTGCTGGGCACGGTGGTGCATGCCTTTAGTCCCACCACTCTGGAGGTAGGCGGAGGCAGGTGGATCTTTGTGAGTTCAAGGCCAGCCTGGTCTATACAGTGAGTTCCAAGCCAGCTGGGGCTACAGGAGACCTAGGACTATTTTATGAATGCTATTAGGCCCATCATGCTTCTTTTAGGCTGATACTGATGTGACAGGCCTTTGAAACACAGATTACTAACCTTCCTTTCCATCTATGCTTGCAAAGTATTTTCACCAAAATGTGCATGGTGGATTTTAAAGAAGAAGGAAAAAAAAAAAAAAAGAATGTCTTTAGTTCCTACACACAGGAGGCAGAGGCAGGTGAGGTTTTCTGAATTCCAGGTCAGCCTGGTTAATACAGAAATTTCCAGGGCTATACATACAGTCAGATCCTGTTCACTCACCCCAAGCAAAAACCCCAGAAACTTAACAGATTAGTATTTTAGATTTTAATATTCCAGCTAGAAATTCTTTGACACACATACATAAAAAGGATAATTTATGACTTGGAGCGTAAACCAAATTTCTTGGACTGTGCATCTTTAAGAACAGAAGTACCAACCATAAGAAGCTAAAACCTTACATTAACTGCATTCTATCATGACACATTTCTTAAAACAATTTAAAGGAAATGAATACTACTCCTGATTTCCTGCTCTAAACAACAGAACAAGAGATGATTTATGGCTTAGTTCATCTAGCCTCCGGCCTTCCTCTACACTCTGTCACTCATGTTTCAGGGACACAGCTCTTCTGTGCCTTGAACATGTGTACTTTCCTCCAGTTGTGAGTTTGTACAGTGCTGTTCTCAGTTATTCAAGAAGCTCTTACTCTCTGTGTGCTGATCGAAGGGCCTGAGCTGGTCTATGTGCCCTGGTTAAAGCAGCAGCCCCTCTAGACCCAGTCATTCTGCACCACAGCACTTTGTCTACTCTCTTCAAAGCATTATTTATAGTTTGCTTGTTTATTATGTGACCCTCCTAAAACAATGAGAATAATCACAACATCTCATACATACTGGGTGTCACTGGAGGAAGTGTGTGATATAGACTAATTTAACCTTCACATCTACCCATGACGCTTATATAATGATTATTGCCCATATTACTGATGAGAATCATCATTAAAGGGCTTCTAGTGCCTACAACAGTACCTGGTCCACAGGACTCATTCAGTCAATACCTTCTGTATAAATGAAGTAATAAATGTATTTTAGAGATGCTTTATTTATATGTGGGAGAGGAGAAGGAGGGACAGAAAACAAAGTCTATGTTGTTTAGGCTGGTTCCAAACTACTGGGCTCAAGGAATCCTGACTCATCCTCTGAGGAACTGAAACCTCAGAGCTTTCTGTACAGGATATTTGTTTTCCAGAAAATAAACTATCATACTGCTATGTAAGCCATGAATAACACCATCCTTTATGAATGTTGTTTTTTTTTTTTTTTTGTTCTTTTTGAGACAGGGTCTCCCTGTAGCCCCAGCTGTCTTGAAACTCACTGTGTAGACCAGGCTGGCCTTGAACTCCCAGAGATCCGCCTGCCCCTGCCTCCCGAGTACTATGATTATACCACTCCCAGCTATGAATGTTCATTTTATATGGGACCCTGAGAAGAGCGAAGCTCAGCACATTAAGATCACATGGCTAGTAACTGACCTCAAGTCTTTTTTCCATTTGGGATGGAAAAATTTATACTACCACAACTTGAAAATTATCTAACACTGTAGATAATGCTGATATTATGAAGAGTGAATCACTTTTACATAGCAATCATTATAGGAAGAGATTCTAACTAAATGGCTCCCTGGTAGTCATGTATGTTCAATATGAAGTTTCAATATTAATTTAGCACACAAGAGCTATTTCCTGCTTATTTGGGTATTCCAAAGTTAATAACCCATTAAATGAGCATCCGTAAGATTCTAGCATTTCACAAGGCAGAGTGAAGGACTTCTGAAGAGCAAGACTCCTGTGATAATTAACTGTAAAACTCCAAATTTTTATAGCCCAAGAACCAAATGTGTTGAAGAAACAGCATACACCAGAGGTAACGTGGCTGGGGAGAGTCATCTGAAAACCACACTGTATCCTTCAAGATAGAAGATCAAACCAGCGGTACCATAAAGAGAAAGCAGGGTACAGGGTGTGGCGGGCCGTGCCTTTAATCCCAGCACTAGAGAGGCAGAGGCAGAGACGGGCAGAGAGGCAGATGGGTATCTGTGAGTTCAAGGTCAGTCTGGTTTATATAGTGAGTTCCAGGCCAGTTGGGGCTACAGGGAGACCCTGACTCAAACAAAATCAAACAAAAAACAAACAAAAAAACAAAAACAAAAGAAACAAAAAAAAGCAGGGCCCCTGCAGAAGACATAACCACCTTGCAGAAGAAATTTGTTTCCCTGTTAGAATTCCTCATCTCTCCTCTCCAGATTTTGGGAAGAAATATGAAACCACCCAAGAATGCAGGACCCCTTCTAGGCCAGCCTGGTTTACACGGTGAGTTCCTGGCCATCTGGGGCTACAAGGATGCCTTTAACCCCTCCCCCCAGTACACCCTAGACACACCAAAGAAAACCAAAACATACCTAAAGCAGCTAATAGGAATTTGTAGAGAATAGACATGATGTCATTATTGGTCAGTGAAGGTAATCTAAATATATTTCATAGCTATTTTTCTTTTGGAGATGAGGTCAAGCCCAGGGCCTTGTATGTGCAAAGTAGGTGTTCTACCACCAGGTTACACCTTAAATTCACTGTTACTTTTTGTGTGTGTGTGTGTGGGGGGCGTCTTTTGAGACAGGGTCTCCCTTTAGTCCCAGCTGGCCTAGAACTCACTATGTAGACCAGGCTGGCCTTGAACTCACAGAGATCTGCCTGCCTCTGCCTCCCGAGTGCTGGGATCAAAGGTGTGTGCCACCATACCAGGTGCTTCATGGCTACTTTTAGAGAATTCAAATCAAAAGAGAGTCATCATTTCTACAAAATTTAAAAAAAGTAAAATATTTATCATTGAGAAGAAAACTACCAATGAGAGGTATTACCTTGTCTTTTGACTGTCCTTGTCGAGCGATTGCATCATATTTGATTTTCCCTTCAGGATCCACCTGAATGGCCAGTGCATTCGACATTTTTTTCTTTCGTCCCATATCCAGTGGGTACTGGGCCACGTGGATTTCTGGAAAAGCACCTCCATCGCCAAAATCCTGTATATCGAAAGAGAAGGAAAAAAGATGTGGTAGTAAGTAGAGACACAAGATGTATTCATTCCACAAGTAATACTAAACAATTCTAAATGCTAGTCATATAGCAATGAACAAAACTGAGGTATTGCTCTTGTGGAGTTTACACTTACTGGAGAAAGAGATAAAAACAGTATTTGGGGGGCTGGGGAGATGGCTTAACAGTTAAGAGCACCAGTTGCTCCTGCGGAGGACCCAGATTTGATTTCCAGCAGTGACATGGCAGCCAACAACCGTCCATAACTCCAGTTCCTGGGAAATCTGATGTCGTCTTCTGACTCTGTGGGGACTGCACAACATGGGTGTACTTATACACATGCAGGCAATACATTCATACACAGAACATAAAGTAACTAATTAATTAATTTATTTATTGTGTTTTTGAGGCAGGGTCTCCCTGTAGCTCTGGCTGTCCTGGAACTCACTATGTAGACCAGGCTGGCCTTGGACTCAGAGTGGTGGGATTACAGGTGTGTGCCACCTCGCCTGGCCTGTTTTGGTATTTTTAAAAGTATTTTATAAAAAAATAAAAATAGCCAGGCGTGGTGGCGTACAACTTTAATCCCAGCACTCAGGAGACAGGGAGACCCTGTCTCAAAAAGACTGGAAAAAAAAAGGTGTGTGTGTGTGTGTGTGTGTGTGTGTGTGTGTGTGCGCGCGCGAGCGCGCGCTTCCAATAAAGTGACTGGGACAGCTCTGGAAAAAAAGAACATGGTGACATCCTCACTGATGTGAAAGCAATCAAGGGAGACGCTGGGGGAGCATTTTCTTTGTCATTTTAGTGGGAAGGCTATCTTCCCACTAAATATGTCTGTCTATTTATTTATTTGTTTGTTTATTTGTGCCTGAGCATCATGTGTGTGCAGGTGCCCACAGAGGCCAGAAGAGGTCAGATCCCATGAAGATAGAGTTACACACTGGGTGATGCTCAATGTAGGTGATGGGAACCCAACTCAGGTCCTCTGGAAGAGCAGTGAGGGTTCTTAACCACTGAACCATGACTCTAGCTCCAGAGGTGAACTAAGTCAAGAGAACGTCAAGCCTGAAAGCCCCTCTCCAAAATTAGGCTTAGTCCATTGGGCTATTCATTTCTGGAGGACAGAGGCAATGACACCAAGGTTGCATGGATCTCAGAAGAGTGAGTCAGGAAGGGCCTTCTAGGCTGTGGCAAGGAATATATGTGGCAGGAAGAAACTAAACAAAATGTTCAATAGAAGGCAAAGACTCTAGTTTTGGCATGTGCACACAAACATACACAGAGTATCAGATTAGGAACAGAAAAGTGAGGCAATTTTCTTAGATCCAATCTTATTAGTATCACTCACTGTTATAGAAGCAAAGAAGTAACAGCAGAAAGGACCCAGAAGTGTTAGTCTAACTTTCCTTTCTTTTGGACTGAACCCAGGTTCTTGTGATAAGAATAGGAGAAAGAGGATGGCTCGGGGTTAAGTGCACTGGCTGCTCTTGCAAAGGACCCAGGTTTCATTCTCAGCACCCACATGGAAGCTAACAACTGTCTATAACTCCAGTTCCAGGGGAATCTAACAGCCTCTTCTGACTTCTGTGGGCATTGTACGACACAGTGCACTTACATAGATGCAGGCAATATACTCATATGCATAGAATAAAAATAATCAAAAAAACAATTTTTAAAAGGAGAAACTGCCAGGCTAGGCATGATGGCACATGCCTTTAATCCCAGGACTTGCCAGGCAGAGGCAGGTGCATTCAAAGCCAGCCTGGTTTACATAGTGAGTTCCAGACCAGCTGGAACTCCAGGGAGACTGTGTCTCAAAAACAAACAAACAAAAATAAATAAATTAAATAAAAAGGAGAAACTTCCTAGGCTGTTTTAGAATAAACAGACTCCAAGTGAAGCTGGAAATGTCCTTGGGCCTGTTGGCGGCTTCCTTGTTCCCAGGGAGCCTAGAAGGAAAGTCTGGGTTTTCCCTTTTTTTTTCACCTGTAGGAGTAACTCTTTCCTGGGAACTGTAAACAGGACATGACTGAAAAACTTGGAGGTCCTTGGACACTGGATTGAGCAGCTTCTCTTCCCCATGTCTCCAACCAGCAAAGCCTTATCAACTACAAGACAGTGACCTGGATGGTATTCCACTCCTGAGGATCTTTCCTGCTATACAAGAACTCTGCCTTTCTTTTTTCCTCTTAAGTTCCTATAATTAAACATTTCTTTTTAAAACTCACCCTCTCTAGTCATGAACTTAATTCTTTTTTTTTTTTATTAATTTTATTTATTTATGTATGTGTATGAATGTACTGTCTGCATGCAAGTCTGTGCACCCGTGTCATGCAATGCCGCGGAGGTCAGAAGAGGGTCTCGGATTCCCCTGGAACTGGAGTTCTCCTGGAATTGGAGCTTCAGACGGTTCTCAGCCGCCATGTGGGTGCTGGGGATCGAACCCGGGTCCTCTGTAAGAGCAGTCGGCGCTCTTAACCGCTAGGCCATCTCTCCAGCCCATGAACTTTATTCTTTAAATTCATGAGACCTGAACCGAAAGCCACCGATTTGGGGAAGCTTTGGGAGGCTATTGATTTTCTGGGACCTTAGCCAACCAGCCACCTTCCCCAACATTCCAAGCTCACCAAAAGCCAAGAAAGACTCCACTGCTCTCAAAGACACCCCAATATAGCCTCATCACTTGAATATGCCAGGCAAGCACTCTACCAATGGTTATCTTACCAGCCCAAAGACTATATGTATATGTATTTATGTATGTATATGCACATATGAATGTGCACAAATATACACACAACTTTTTTTTTTTGTCTTTTTGAGACAGGGTCTCCCTGTAGCCCCAGATGACCTGGAACTCACTATGTAGACCAGGCTGGCCTTGAATTCAGAGATCTGCCTGCCTCTGCCTGAGTGCTGGATTAAAGGCATACACCACTATGCCCGGTGGCACACACACTTTTTTAAATTTTTTTTATTAATTTTTATTTATTTCTGTATGTGTATGAATGTACTGTCTGCATGCAAGTTTGTGCACCCGTGTTGTGCAATGCCGCAGAGGTCAGAAGAGGGTGTCGGATTCCCCTGGAAGTGGAGTTCTCCTGGAACTGGAGTTTCAGATGGTTCTCGGCCGCCATGTGGGTGCTGGGGATCGAACCCGGGTCCTCTGTAAGAGCGGTTGGTGCTCTTAACCGCTAGGCCATCTCTCCAGCCCCGCACACACACTTTTTTAAAGACAACTTTCCCTATGCTGACCTGGCTGGGCTCCAACTTCTGAGCTCAAGTGATCATCCTACTTAATTTGTGATTACAGATGTGCCCTACTACAACAGGCTCACATATCTAACAGTGACTATACATACATAGAAATGAGAACTGCACTGGGGCTGGAGAGATGGCTCAGTGGTTAAGAGCGTCGACTGCTCTTACAGAGGACCTGGGTTCAATTCCCAGCACCCACATGGTGGCTAAGAACTGTCTTTAACTCTAGTTCCAGGGGAATCCGATGCCCTCTTCTGACCTCTGCGGCACTGCATGACAGGGGTGCACCAACCTACATACAGACAGTACACTTGTACACATAAAAAATAATAAAACAAAATAAAATACCCTTTATAAAAAAAAAGAAATAAGAACTGCAATTTCTAAGATAGTACAATGTTATATCAATAATCTGTCAATTTTTTTTTTTTTTTTGAGACAGGTTCTCCCTGTAGCCCCAGTTGTCCTGGAGCTCGCTATGTAGACCAGGCTGGCCTTGAACTCACAGAGCTTGAACTCACAGAGATCCACCTGCCTCTGCTGGGATTAAAGGCGTGTGCAACCATGCCCAGCTACTGTCAGTGTTCTTAAAAGATACCATTTGTAGTTAAGATTTAATACTTAGCAATACTTGCTTTTTTAATCCCAGCACTGGAGAGGCAGAGCCAGATGGATCTCTTGATTTCAAGGCCAGCCTAGCTTATAGAGCAAGTTGCAGCCCAGCCATGGCAACACAGTGAGACCCTGCCTAATGAAATAATAATAAAAATAAACTGATTTCCCAAAGTGTCATGGCTGGCATATATGCAGACCTGGAACCCAGATATTTGGACTCCAAAAAGCTTTGTCCTGTGAGTGAGTGAGTGAGTGTGTGTGTGTGTATACACACATACTCGTGCATATGGATGTGGTGTGTATGTCACATACACAAGTGTGCATGGGCAGTTGCACATGGGCCTGTCTACATGCATGCAGAAGCCAGAAAAGGACATTACATATCTTGGTGTTGTTTTGGCTAGGCAGGCTGGCAAGCGCTTAGGACCCACCTGTGTCTACCCTCAAATGTTAGAATTGTAGGCCTGTGCAGCCAGGCCTGGCTTTGTATGTGGGTGCTGCATATCTGATCTCAGGGCCTTATGCTTTCAGAGCACTTCTTTTTTAAATATTTTTTTTAATTTTATTTATTTTTGTATGTGTATGAATGTACTGTCTGCATGTAGGTTTGTGCACCCGTGTCATGCAATGCCATGGAGGTCAGAAGAGGGTGTCGGATTCAATGTTGAGGAGGTCAAAAGAAGGTCTCAGATTCCCCTGGAACTGGAGTTCTCCTGGAATTGGAGTTACAGACGGTTCTTAGCTGCCATGTGGGTGCTGGTGATTGAACCTGGGTCCTCTGCAAGAGCAGTTGGTACTCTTAACTGCTAGGCCATCTCTCCAGCCCCATCAGAGCACTTCTTACCCACCCAGACATCTCCACAGCCCAAAGCTTTTTTTTTGGTATTTTTGAGACAGGGTCTCCCTGTAGCCCCAGCTGTCCTAGAACTTGCTCTGTAGACCAGGCTGGCCTTGAACTCACAAAGATCTGCCTGCCTCTGCCTCCCAAGTGCTAGGATTAAAGGTGTGTGCCACCATGCCCGGCTACCTCAAAACTTTTTAATTTTTTTTTTTTTAATTATTATTATTTACCTTTGTATGTGTATGAATGTACTGTCTGCATGTAGGTCTGTGCACCCGTGTCGTGCAATGCCGCGGAGGTCAGAAGAGGGTCTCAGATTCCCCTGGAACTGGAGTTCTCCTGGAATTGGAGTTACAGACGGTTGTTAGCCGCCATGTGGGTGCTGGGGATTGAACCAGGGTCCTCTGCAAGAGCGTAGGTGCTCTTAACCCCTAGGCTATCTCTCCAGTCCCCTCAAAACTTTTTAAATCAGGAGAGTCTACATAAATATTCCCATATCAAAACTAAACAACACAATATCCAGGCATGATGGTGCACGCCTTTAATCCTAGCACTTGAGAGGAAGAAGCAGGTGGATGTTTGTGAGTTCAAGACCAGCCTGGTCTACAGAGTGAATTCTGGGACGGCTGGGGCTACAGGGAGACCCCGTCTCAAAAAGAAACAAAAAAAAGAAAAACAAACCAAAAAACTAAACAAAAAAAGAAACAAAACTCAACTCCCCCCCACCCCCCAAAGAAAACCTTGAACTCTCAACTACTTTTGGTCCTAAGCATTTTAGATAAGGCATACTCAGCTTGTGCTATCAAGAACTTCAGAAAAATCATTGACATTCATGAGCAAGAGGCTATTTACTGAAAAACAAACCTTCATTTTTATAAGATTCTTCACACAATACTCCATTAGCTCTTAGATGTGAATTTCTAGGCACAATATGCTTATCTGCTGGAGAGATTTGAAATTTTTGAAAACCAACAAAATAAAGCAAAAGAGATATTTTCTTGTAAATTAGGCAGAAATAAAGTCTTCCTAAGAAAAGTGCTTCCTGTACCAAGACCATCAATTTGACACATGCTCAGATTTGCTAGAGTTCTTCAACTATAATAAGCACTTCAGAACTGTAGATGTAGCATTATGTGGTCATTAAGCTTGCAAGAAAATCATAGCTTTTACTCTGGAAACTAGAACTTCTTCCACAGAACAGTCACTCCCTCAAAGCCTCCATGGCATTTCCACATTAGCTGGCCATTTTAGTTTGATTTCCAAATAAACTGCTCTGTTCTACCAGGACATATGAAACCTTTGATAATCAAGTAAGATTTTTTAAAAGCTAACAGCCACCAGGTATCATAAAGCAAAACGATGAGACTTCCTTATATGTAAAATGAAGCCTGCCACCCCATTCCATAATCTATAGAAAGGCGCCCAAAAGAGATAGTAAGCTTCTACATTATATAATGCCAACCACCTTTAGTACCATATTAAGAGGGCATTTTAGCTTTCCTGATAGTCTTTTATCTTGCTCTGCTTCTCACAAATTATAGTATCAGAGAGAACAAAAACAAGAACAAAATCCCTTCATAAGACTGGCCTTGGGCTGGAGAGCTGGCCTAGCAGTTAAGAGCACCGAGGACCCAGGTTCGATCCCCAGCACCCACACGGCGGCTGAGAACCCTCTTTAACTCCAGTTCCAGGGGAATCCGACACCCTCTTCTGACCACCTTGGCATTGCACGACACAGGTGCACAGACCTACATGCTGACAGTACACTCATATACATAAAAAAAAAAAAAAAAAAAAAAAAAAGGACTGGCCACTATTTTACACACTAGATTCATCAAGATCATAAAGAGCCAAACGGCCGAGCGTGGTTGGCGCACGCCTTTAATCCATAGCACTTGGGAGGCAGAGGCAGCAGATCTTTGTGAGTCAAGGCCAGCCTGTGTTACAGAGTGAGTTCCAGGGACAGCTGGGCTTACAGGGAGACCCTGTCTCAAAAAAGACAAAAAAAAAAACAAAAAAAAAGAGTCCAAACCTCTGGAGCATTTGCTAGACACTACAAATTCTGCTAAGCCAGGGCATGCAGACCATGGAGAGAGACTACAGATGGCTTTGGGGAAGATGCCAAGCAACATGTTCTATTCAAAGATGCCATAAACACACCTGAAGGGAGACTGAAAAAAAGGCAAGAGCTTTGGAAAGTAGAAGTCATAACCAGGTAAGAAAGTGATACTACGAAAGCAACCAGGAAGAAAAGTGGAAGTCAACCTGTTAATGCGACACATGGACATCTTAGGAAATGAAGGAAATTTTGCTGTAGGAATGAGATAATGATTGGAAAGAAAAGAGAAAAAAGGTTGATGAAAGTGGAGGCTGTTTATGTTAATAAAATATTTAAAGTCCAGCGGGCTCTTGGAAGATTGGCCAGTGTAAGGAACCACCGACTTGCTTTTTTTCTTGGGCAGGAGGATCCGGGTTTACAATTGCTAGCACCACATTGGCGGCTAATAGAACAGTCTTGAAAGTTCCAGGGGGTAAATTCTGATGCCCCTTCGACCTTCTGAAGCACTGCACGGAACAGGTGCAATGTACTTACATGCAGAACAGGGACACTTTCAGTACACTTAATAAAAATTAAAAAAAATTAGTCCCAAAAGCATTCACTTTTTTCCCTCTAAATAAAGGATGATCAACATTCTTTTTTTTTTTTTTTTTCCGTCTTTTCAAGACAGGGTCTCCCTGTAGCCCCAGCTGGCCTGAAACTTACTCTGTAGACCAGGCTGGCCTGTGAACTCACAAAGATCCAACCTGTCTCTGCCTCCTTGAGTGCTAGGGATTAAAGGCGCGCACCACCACCACACCCGGCACATAACCATTCTTATCAATCATCCAAGGCTGCCTTGGAATTAGGAGAAATGGCATCCACTGAATAAATGTATAGGATTCTGAGGATTTTAACTATAGAATACAGGCTGTCAAAAACATCTGTTCCAGGGGCTGGGAGAAATGTAGAAGTTAAGAGCAGTTGACTACTTTTTTTTTATTTATTTAATTTTTTTTGATTATGGTATGAGTGTACTGTCTTGCATGCAGGTTTGTGCACCCGTGTCGTGCAATTGCCGTCGAGGTCAGGAAGAGGGTATCAGATTCCCCTGGAACTGGAAGTTTCTCCTGGAACTGAGTTACAGAGGTCTCTAGCCACCATGTGGGGTCTGGGGATCAACCGCCGGTCCTCTGCAGAGCAGTCGGGGTGCCTCTTAACGCCTAGGCTATCTCTCCAGCGGCTCCGAGCAAGTGGACTATTCTTGCATGGAGGACCAGGGCTCCAATCCAGCAACCTCATGGTGGCTAAGAACAATCCTAACTCCAGTTCAGGGGGTCAATCTGGACACCCTTTCTGACATTCTACCACACTGGCATAAACACAGATGGACTCACATGCATGCAGGCAATATATTGATACACAGAAAATAAAAATAATTAATATTAAAATAATTTGGTCTACGGAGACAAAAGAGAGGTATGAAAGGACTCTCAGAGTCTTCTCTACTTCCTCCAAATCTACCAAATTTTATCTCTCATGTTCCTAAAATTATCTAATCTACTTAGTAGGCATGTATTGACATTATCAAACTATTTATTTATTTTTGTCTTTTTGGACAAGGTCTCCCTGTAAGCCCCAGCTGTCCTAAAACTCACTCTGTAGATCAGGTTGCCTTGAGCTCACAGAGAATTGTGTGCTAGGATTAAAGGCGCTGCCTCTGCCTCCCAAGTGCTTTAGGATTAAAGGCATGTAAGCACCACCACACCTGGCTTATCGAACTAATTATTGAAAAAGCACATAAAGAGGATCTAGAGAGATGGCTCAGTGGTTAAGAGCACTTGATGTTCTTACAGAGGATTAGATATCACTTTCCAGTATACATGTAAGTCAGGTCACAAAAGCCTTACTCTAGTTTCTAGGGGATCCAACAATCTCTTTCCAACTCTGAGGGCACTGCACAACGTGGGTGCACTTACATACATGCAGGCAATACATCACACATAAAACAAAATAATAAAATTTTTTTTTAAAATTATATATTATTGTTATGAATCTTGTACTTCTGCATGTAAGGGTTTTGCACCAAATTGTTCAATGCTGAAAGAAATATAGAGAGGTGAAAAGAGAGATCAGGGCATCAGATTCCCCTGGAACTGGAGTGGTGAAAAGAAACTAGTTCTTTAGCGGCAGCATTGTGTATTAAAGAAGGCATGCTGGGGGTTGAACCTGGTCCTCTGCAAGCAGCAAAGAGGTCAGGCTTTTAACCACTAGGCAATCTCTCCAGCCAACTCCAATGAATAAAATACTTATAAATAAAAAAAAAAAAAAAGCCCAAATACGATATATAATGCCTGCTTTTGGTGTGGTTGTGCATGCCATGCCTTTAATCCCAGCACATATGGGGTGAGGCTAGTAAGGCAGGGTGGAGTTCTGGTGAGTTAAAGGCGGCGCGCAGCCTGGTCAATATGACACTTTGAGCATTTCTTGTGAACCCCGATGAGGCTAAAGGAGCGACTAGGAAAGAAGCAAAAAAAAAAAAAGATAGAGACACAAAGGACTGCGCTGTTAAACAGAATTGATCTCCAGCACTCCTGGAAGGTTCTGAGAATATGTCCAGTATTAACTCAAAAGCAAAAGCTGCTCTGTTCCCTGTTTCAAATTCATTTGAAAGTTTGATTTCATTTATTTGTAAGTGTGTGTATATGCTGTGTGAGCTGGAGCATGTGCACAGGCCACAGTTGGGAATGGGGCGGGGGGGATGGTGGGGGGCGTCATACTATTAACGGAGTTTCTGGGTTAACCTTTTCTTTCCTTCCACTGAGTTCCAGAAAGGAAACTCGGCTCCTGTTAGGTCTGTGTGCCTTTTGCTGATGACCACCTGATCCTCTTTGTATCTTTTACTTTCCATTATTGTGTATGTACTATAATTCCTCTTTTTGTAAAGGGCATGATAGTTCTTTTGTTCAAATTTAATAGTCCAACATGACAAGAAACAAAATGGTTTTCTGGTGACCACAAACGAGTGATAAGAAGAAAAAAACGTTCTGAAGAAAAACTGTGTTTTTAAGAACTCAGCACCATTTGCATCATACTGATGTTAATAATCATATGCTAGGGCTTAAGTGGATTTTACAGGCATGTAATAAATGAATAATAAATGTCAGTCCATGTTTACCTCTAACAAGCGAGGTATCCATCCTTTCCGGTACCCGTAGGGGGGAGGTTCTCTTCTTGAGGAAACCAGTGAGTTCTGCCGTGATCTCTGAGATCTTGCCTTTTCCTCTGCTTCGAGTTGGTCCTGAGAGAGCTGAGTAGGCGCAGGTAGAAAGCTATGGAAAATCAAAGTCAGAATTAAAAATAACCGACATTTGATTGTTGCAATTCAGCTGTCAGATGATTTCCCTTTGATCAATGAAGAGCAGGTTTTTCAATGATTAATGGACTCATCCAATATTAATAATCATTTTCTTATTCCTGGAAAGGAAAAATGACTGAGACAAACAGTAAAAACATCTATGACAAGAGCAGGTGGTGTCCGGAATTAAAAATTAACAGACATTTTACCTAAGAGACAAGCTACTGTACTGTCTGCTTGCATACTGTTTAACCTCCAGTACAAGATCTCCTAAGACTCCTTCCAGGCTGTGGTGTTTGTTGGTTGAGACAGGGTCTAGCAAGGCAGCCCAGGCTGCTCTCCAACTTGCCATCCTCCTGCCTCAGACTCCAGCGATGGGAAAACAGGTAAAGCGAAGCCACCCTTTCCTCCCTGCAGTCCTCTTCCCCTCCCCAACCAAGCCAAGTATGTGAATGAATTTCCTGCAAGGAATCAGGAATAAAAGGAGAGCAGGAGAGATGGCTCAGAGGTTAAGAGCACTGGCTGCTCTTCCAGAGGACCTGGGTTTGATTCCCAGCACCCACATGGGAGCTAACAACTGTCTATAGTTCCAGTTCCAGTTCTGAGGCTCTCTTCTGACCTCCATGGGCACTACACAACACTGGGGTGCTTACCTACATGCAAACAATACACCCATACACATAAAAAATAATAAACAAGTAAATTTTTGGTAAATTAAAAAATATTAGCCAGGCGTGTGCATTCTGGGACTGAACTCAGTGTGTTGGGCTCATATGGCAAGCATGTTTGCCCCTTGAGCCATCTCACCAGCCCCTCAAATATGTTTTCTACAGCCAGGCATGGTGGCGCACGCCTTTAATCCTAGCACTTGGGAGGCAGAGGCAGACGGATCTCTGTGAGTTCAAGTCCAGCCTGGTCTACAGAGTGAGTTCCAGGACAGCTGGGGCTACAGGGAGACCTTGTCTCAAAAAGACCCCCCCCAAAAAAAGTTTTCTAAGTTTTTATAGAAAACTCTTCCCTAGGTCTTTCAGCAGTCTGCACCTTAGTAGTCCCATCTCTGTAGAAATGTTCCACCCAATAGGTGTTTCCTGATGACCTTGTCCAAAACACCACTGCACCCCTAAGTTACTTAATTTTTAAATGACATTTTAATTTAGTTTGTATGTGTATGTGAGCTGTGCACGGTGCTGCGTGGCAGTCAGGGGACAACTTGTGTTAGTCAATTCTCTCCTTCCATCATGTGGGGCCCGGGGATGAAACAGGCTGTCAGGTTGGGCAGCACATCCCTTTAAAACTTTTATTTACTTTTGTTTTATGTGTATGATCCTTTGCCTACATTGCACCCATGTAGTGCAATGTAGGCAGAGGCCAGAAGAGGGTGTCAGATCCCCTGGAACTGGAGTTAGCATGTGGGTGCTGGTAACTCAGCGTGAATCTTCTACACAAGCAGCCACTCCTCTTAACCATTTGTTCATTTCTGCAGCCTAGCAGGTACCTTTTTACCCACTAAGTCATCTTGCTGGCTGTATGCCTCAAACTTCTGAGTCCCATTCTAGCCCTTTAAGTCACTCCTAGCACTTATCTGAATGATTATCAATTCGTTTTTTCTCATGTACAATTTCTCTAACCTACTAGATGGATGCTCTGTGAAGACACTGAGTAAAAGACACAGAACAAAGTTTCTCCTACCATCTCACTGAATAATCAACACAAAACACAAACCAGATGAGCATGTTTTTCTCATACCCCAACTAACAAGTGATTATCCAACAGACTATAGTTAAGTATCTTCTAATTAAATTTAGTTCTCAGAGGCTGAGGGCTCAGCTTCACAAGACCACCTATACTCAGGTGACAACTGCCAAGTCTTGGTCACCAGTACTTTTTTTTTTAACTTTTTAAAAAATTTTATTTATTTTTTTATGTGTATGAATGTACTGTCTGCATGTAGGTTTGTGCACCTGTGTCGAGTAGTGCTACGGAGATCAGAAGAGGGTGTCGGATTCCCCTGGAACTGGAGTTGCAGAAGGCTCTCAGCTGCCATGTGGGAGCTGGGGATCGAACCCAGGTCCTCTGCAAGAGCAGTCGGTGCTCTTAACCACTAGGCCATGTCTCCAGCCCAGTCACCAGTACTTTTGTTCCACTGGTTACAAACTAGGCTCCCCACTGTTTTAAACAGTAAACATCATCTTCAGTTCAGAAGAGAGATGTGCTCAATTTTTAGGTCATCAGGTGGTTTAATAATGGCAGTCACACTCTGGTGCAGTTGTGCACACCTTTAATCCCAGCACTTGGGAGACAGAGGCAGGCAGATCTCTATGAGTTCCAGGCCACTAGCCTGGGTCTACATAGTGAGTTCTAGGCTACCTGGGGCTACAGGGAGTCTCTGTCTCAAAAAAAAAAAACAACAACAACAAAAAAACCACCGGTTCCTTCATAACCCTAATTTACATCACCTGGAGAACCCTCAAATGTCCGCTACCTGTAACATTTACTCAAAGAAAACTCTTTAGCCTGTATAATTTATTCTAATTCCTTCTGAAGTTAAGGCTAGTACCATACAAATAAGCAATCTCACGTTGGTTCTGTTTTCAGGTGTATTGCTGTGATAAAATACTAAGATAAAACGCAACTTTAAGGAAGGAGTTATTATTATTATTATTATTATTATTATTATTATTATTTTGGTCTTTTTGAGACAGGGTCTCCCTGTAGCCTCAGCTGTCCTGGAACTCACTCTGTAGACCAGGCTGGCCTTGAACTCACAGAGATCCGCCTGCCTCTGCCTCCCAAGTACTAGGATTAAAGGCGTGCGTCACCACACCTGGCAGGAAGGAGTTATTTGGCTTCCAGCTCCAGGTTATGGTCCATCACTGAGGACACAAGGTTGAAACTTAAGGCAGGAACTTGAATGCAGCTGGTCAAATCCCTTCCACAATCCAGACCAAAGAGAAGTGTGCTGGCTTGACAGGAGGGAAGGAACCAGGAAGGCATGAACCATACAAGTTGCTTGCTGGCTAGCAGAATAGTTTATGCTAAGCTAGCTTTCTTAGACTGTTCAGAACCACCTGCCACCCACGGTGGGCTAGGTCTGACCACATCAATTAGCCATCAAGACAATCCCCTGCATATGTGGCCACAGGCCAATCTGATGTAGAAAATTCCTCAACCGAGATTCTTTACTGTATCAAATTGACAGTTAAAGCTAACCAGGACAGTGCTTTTCTGTGTTTTTGCCTGCACATATATAAGTCCATCCACATCCTGCAATGGCCTAGGTCAGAAGAATTCATCTGATTCCCCTGGACTGCAGTTACAGACAGTGGTCAGCTGCCATGTGAGTGCTGGGAACTGAACCTGGGTCCTCTGCAAGAGCAGTCAGTGCTCTTAGCCACTGAGCCCATCTCTCCAGCCCCCATCCTTTTAAAGAAATATTTTATTCATTGCCTGCCATGGTGGGGCACACCTTTATCCCAGCACTGGGGAGACTGAGGCAGGAAGATCTCTATGAGTTCAAGGCCAGTCTGGTTTATATAGTGAGTTCAGGACAGCTGGGGCTACAGGGAGACCTTGTCTCAAAAATACCCCCAAAATAATAAAATTTGTTATTTGTATTTTTTATGTGTATTAGTATACTGCCTACATATATGTAAGTGAGCCCGTTTCCTGCAATGCCTGAGGTCAGAAGAGGGCGACAGATCTGGATTCCCCTGGAACTGGAGTTGTGGACGATAGTCAGCCACCATCTGGGTGCTGGGAATCAAACCCTGGTCCTTTGCAAGAGCAGTCAGTGCTATTAACCACTGAGCCATCTGTCCACCCCCCCCCTTTTTTTTTTCTTTTCAAAGTCAGTGTTTTACTACGCAGCCTTGGCTGGCCTTAAATCAGCTATGGAGACCCAGCTACCCTCAGACTTAAGAGATCCACATGTCTCGGACTCCTGGGTGCTGGGATTAAAGGCTAGTGCCACAATCCATAGGCACTGTTGTGTACCTGTTTATCTCCTAGTTCATCTTCCCTGCAGCAGAGAACACAGCCTGTATATACAACCTCTAGGACAAAGCAAGAAAACAGTAATTTTCTGTGACCAAAACATTTTTATGATTCATATAGTTACAAACCAGGAAAAATTAGAGAATCAGATGTCTCAAATAGATGCAAGCCGGTGTCCTAAAATGGTTACCTACTTTTGCATGGAAAGTTTTTCCACTTGGACCAGTTAGGTCTCGGGGTAGGGTTACATAACTTTTTGAACTCTCCATTTGGCATCTTTTTTTTCTTTTTTTAGGCTGGGAACACTTTACATACGGTAACCAAGGTAACTAGGAAAAGCAAAAATCGGAGGTGGTTCTATCTACAAAAGAAATTTTAGCTAGCCCAGGTCGCACAAGCCTTTAATCCCAGCACTCCGGAGGCAGAGGCAGTCGTGATACAGAGAACCTGTCTCAAAAAGACAAAAAAAAAAAAAAAAAAAAAAAAAAAAAAACGGAATTCTAAGGCCCAAAGTTAGGGTGCGGAGCAGCGGCGCACATTAGTTAACAGCAGCTACTACCGCTACCCATTTAAAAATCTTTGGTCCGTCAGGAACACCCCCATCTCTCCAGGTTTTTTGTTTGTTTGTTATTTTGTAGTTGTTGTTGGTTGGTTTGTTTTTCAGAAATCTTTGTTTCGGAAAGGAGAGTTGTAGGGGAAGGGGAAAGACCACAGCAGACAACCTGCTGGAAAGCTTGCGGGCTTTGATTAGTCGGGATGCAAGAGCTTTGCGCGGTGCATCACTCCAGTCGGAGCAGAGCCCAGCGATCTCCAAACCTGCCCCTCTGCTTATGCCAAACACACATGAGCCCCTCCGCGTTAGGCCACCGTGCGCCTCTCAGCCCCGGGGACAGAGTGAACTCAACCCGGAAAGCTCCTGAGGAAAGTCCGCGGCTTCGGGCCTACTCGCCACCAAAGCTGGCGGGAATGCCAGTCAAGGTCTGAGCCCGGGTCTCTCTGCACTTCAGGCCAGGCCACTGCCCACACAGTGCGGGCATTGAAAAGGATAGGTAGTCAAAGACCCTTCCGTACCGAAGATCTAAATCAACAACCCACCTGGTGAGCGCCATCTTCTTCCGCTTCTTTCAGCAATAGCCACAACGTCGCGGGGTGAGTCTCTCTGAGAGACCAGCAACAGAAAGGAAGTAGTGCTCACTGCGCAAGCGTCACCGCCGAAATGCTCTCCGGGATTTGTAGTTCTTTAGATTCGAGCCCGCTATTCGCTGAGGGTGGGGGCAGGGAGGAGAGTATTGGTGTCCAAGATTGTAGTAGCTGTATGTCCTGTTTCGTTCCCGCACCACTTTTTTTTTTTTGGTCTTTTTGAGAGAGGGTCTCCCTGTAGCCCCAGCTGTCCTGGAATTCGCTCTGTAGATCAGGCTGGCCTTGAACTCACAAAGATCCGCCTGCCTCTGCCTCCAAAGTGCTAGGATTAAAGGCGAGCGCGCCACCATGCCGGGCTTCCCGCACCACTTTCGAATTTAGGAATTTAGCAGTTTTGGGAAAGAAGTAGATAGGATAAAAGATGTGGCTTACCCCCGCCCCCTTAGGGAAAGCCTCTGTGATCTAACAGTGATATAGGCAAATACATTTGTACTTAACTCTAATGTTATATATAATTTATTAATTTATTTAGTCTCTTTGAGAGAGGGTCTCCCTTTTAGTCCCAGCTGGCCCGGAGCTCGCTAAGTAGAACAGGCTGGCCTTGAACTCACAGAGATCCGCCTGCCTCTCCCTCCCGAGTGCTGGGATTAAAGGCGTGAGCCACCATGCCCAGCTTTTTTTTTTTTTTTTTTAAATCTTTTTGAGATAGGTCTACCTGTAGACTCAGCTGGCCTGGAGCTCACCATGTAGACCAGGCTGGCCTGGAACTCACAGAAATCCGCCTGCTTCTGGCTCCCGAGTGTTGGAATCAAAGGCATGTGCCACGCAGGCTCAAATATATTCTTGTGGTGAATGTTTTAACAGCAATTTGCTTTAAAATATGCTGTAGATATGCAATATTTCTAAAAAGAGGATAAAAAAGGATCTAATTAGAGAAGGTGCCAGAAATCAAGATCAATGAGCTTAGATTTGGAGACAATTTGGAGCTGAAAGAGGACTTAGAGTGTCTGGGTCAAGAGAGAGGCAAAAAAGACAGTTCTTGAGACAGATTGGGTTTCTATGGTAATAAAACAAGAGGCCACTGAGGACAACGCTAAAATAATGTGGGAAATCAGTGAGGCATAGCCCCAAACCTTACAGAGTAGGGTCGAAAGGGATGAAAAAGCGTTCTAACACAGTCCATTCTCATTTTCCACAGAGGCATATTGTCTGATTCATTTGCAGCATGATGATCCCTTGTTGTCTTTGGAGTGTATATAGAATAGCAACTGACTTGAATATCAGATTTAGCATAACATAATTAAGAAGCAAATTACTGGGCATAGTGGCCCAGGCCTTTAATCCCAGCACTTGGGAAGCAGAGGTAGGTGGATCTCTGTAAATTCAAGGCCAGCCTGGTCTATAGGGCTAAGCCAGGCACGGTGGCACACGCCTTTAGTCCCAGCACTTGGGAGGCAGAGGCAGGCAGATCTCTGTGAGTTCAAGGGCATCGTGATCTACAGGGCTAGTTCCAGGCCAGCTGGGGCTATAGGGAGACCCTGTCTCAAAAACACCAAAATAAATAAATAAATAAATAAAATAAAAGTTTCTCCTATCCTTATTGGGAGGATTAAATGATCTAATCAGACCTGGGGAGACAGCTGTCAGTATAGTGCTTGCTACTCAAGCATAAGGAACTGAATTTGATACCCCAACTCCTGTTAAAAAACAACAACAAAAAACAGGTGTAACATGAGCAAGCCTCACTGGTATAATTTTGTATGATTAGTTCTTGGGTCAGGCTGGCTTGATTGCCACAGGGGATATCCAGAACACTACACCTGAGAATGGGTGTTATAGGTTGCTGGCAGGTCAGGTCTCAAAGTTCTACAGGGGCTAAAGGCTGAGTCCTTTGATTAAAGAGAAGTGGACGACAGACTGCAGCCCTGACATAACCTATTGTTGGTCAAACCCTTACCTTGATGGACACGTTGAAGTCCAGTAGTTGAGAGTAGAAAGTCACGAAAGGGGGCAGGGTTCCATAAGATTTGATGTTTTGGGGCTGGAGAGATGCCTCAACGGTTAAGAGCACTGACTGCTTTTGCAGAGGACCCGGGTTCGATTCCCAGCACCCACATGGCTGCTAAAAACTGTCCTTAAGCATACACCTGTAATCCCAGCACTTGGGAGGCAGAGGCAGGCTGATCTCTGTGAGTTCAAGGCCAACCTGGTCTACAGAGCGAGTTCCAGGCCAGCTGGGGCTACAGACCAAAAAAAAAAAATTTGATGTTCCATCCCTGCAGGCAGGGAGAGTTTAATTTACTCTTTTGAATTTTTATTTGTATTTTATGTGTATGAATGTTTTGCCTGCATGTAACTGTGTGCACCACATGCATATAGTGGCTGCAGAGGCCATACAAGGGCACCAGAACTCCTGGGAACTGGACTTATGGTTGGTTGTGAGTAGCCATGTAGGTACTGGGAATCTAACCCACATCCTTTCCAAGAGCATTAAGTGCTCTTAACTGCTGAGCCATCTCTCCAAGCCTACTTATATTCTTCAAGGAAAGTAAGGAGATCACTCAAGTTCTCAAAGATGAAATCTGATGAGATGTCCACACTTTAAATAATTACTGTTTTGCCGGGTGTGGTGGCGTATGCCTTTAATCCTAGCACTTGGGAGGCAGAGGCAGGCGGATCTTTGTGAGTTCAAGGCCAGCCTGGTCTACAGAGTGAGTTCCAGGACAGCTGGGGCTACAGGGAGACCCTGTCTCAAAAAGACAAAAAAAAAATTACTGTTTTATTTNTTTTTTTTGTCTTTTCGAGACAGGGTCTCCCTGTAGCCCCAGCTGTCCTGGAACTCACTCTGTAGACCAGGCTGGCCTTGAACTCACAAAGATCCACCTGCCTCTGCCTCCCAAGTGCTAGGATTAAAGGCGTGCGCCACCACGCCCAGCTGCCTTTTGTAAGACAACTAACTTCATCTCTTCAAAAAACGTCAATGTGCAGCTGGAGAGATGGCTCAGTATAAGAACACTCGCTTCTTTTGTGAGAATCAGGTGCAGAGTCTGGTTCCCAGTACCTGCTTCTGTCAGGTTACAACTGCCTACACTCCAGCTCCAGAGGAGCCCATGCCCTCCTCTGGCCTCTTCATGTGCACATGCATATATGCTGTACATACACAGATGTAGGCACTCACACATACAAATGGAATAAAAACAAATATTTATTTATTTATTATTTTTTTATTTTTGGTCTTTTTCAGACAGGGTCTCCCTTTAGTCTCAGCTGGCCTGGAACTCACTTTGTAGACCAGGCTGGCCTTGAACTCACAGAGATCCACCTGCCCCTGCCTCCCAAGTGCTAGGATTAAAGGCATGCACCACCACAACTGGCTTATTTATTATTTTTATGTTATGTGTATGAGTGAAATATCTGCATGTAGGTGCACCTGTGTCATGCAGTGCCTAGGGATGTCAGAAGAGGGTGTTGGATCCCCTAGACCTGGAGTTACAAGTGATTGTTAGATACCATGTGGATGCTGGGAACCAAACCCAGATCCTCTACAAGAGCAGCCAGTGCTCTTAACCACTGAGCTATCTTTCTACCCACAAGTGAATCTTTTTAATAAATTACAAATGTTAGGGCTGGAGAGATGACTCAGTGGCTAAGAGCAGTGGCTGCTCTTGCACAGGACCTGGGAACTGTTCCTAGAACCCATATGGTGGCTCACTATCATCTGTAACTCCAGTTTCAGGGGATCCAATACCTTCTTCTGCCATCTATTGGCAGAAGAAGGCATTTTACAACATGGCATTTTACAACATGGGTGTGTATACATACATGCAGGCAAGACACTCATACTCAGACACAGAAATAAGAATGTTAAAAATTAGAAATATCAACCAGGCATGGTGGTGCAGGCCTTTAATCCCAGCACTCAGGAAGCAGAGTCAGATCTCTGTGAGTGCCACGCTTGCTTGGTCTACATGGTAAGATTAAGGCCGGCCTGGTCTACATAATGAGTTCCAGGCCAGCCAGGGCTATTGGGGAGACCCTGTCTCAAAAGAGACCCCCCCACAATTAGGAAAGTCAGTACTATATGTCAATAAAATGAATGAAAATAGATGGAAGAGACATATTCAGTGTAATAAAAAACCCTTGTTGGATTCTGGTTTGGCTGAGAAGATATAAAAGAGATTCTTGGGGGACTGGAGAGATGGCTCAGTGGTTTAGGGTACAGGCTACTCCTCCAGAGTACCTGAGTTCATTTCTTAGCACCCATGTCAGGTGCCTCACAGCAGTCTAAAATTCCATCTCCTGGGATTCAGATGGCCGTTGACATCCATGGGCACCTGCTCTGCTGTGCACAGACCTAAACAATACATGTATTCAAATAGAGATTTTATTTTATTTTATTTATTTCTGTATGTGTATGAATGTACTGTCTGCATGTAGGTTTGTGCACCCATGTTGTGCAATGCTGCGGAGGTCAGAAGAGGGTCTCGGATTCCCCTGGAACTGGAGTTCTCCTAGAATTGGAGTTACAGACAGTTCTTAGCTGCCATGTGGGTGCTAGGGATCGAACCCGGGTCCTCTGCAAGAGCAGTCGGTGCTCTTAACTGCTAGGCTATCTCTCCAGCCCCTCAAATAGATATTTTAAAAAGATATTCTTGGTTTGGCCATTATGAGAAACAAGAATACAATGATGGTAAACTATATTGTTATTATTATTTTGCTATTTTTCTTAGGAGTATTAGTACAGATAGTGCATTATCCCCTCGATATGAAACATACAAAATAGAACATTTCAAGGAGGGGTTGGAGAGATGGCTCAGTGTCTTTTTGCTCTTCTGGAGGACCAGAGTTTCAAGCCCTGCACCCATGGCAGGTGGCTCACAGCTGCCAGTGACTATAACTCAAGAGGACCTGGCTCCCTCTTCTGGTCTGGTCTCCATGGGTGCTCACACACATGTCACATACACACACACACACACACACACACACACACACACGCACATTAAAAAAATAGTCTTAAAACCAGAAAAATTCAAAGAGACAAAAGTGTATTCATAGTTACCTAGGGCTGGGGTGGGAAAGGTAAAAATGATTGTTCCTCATAGGTATGAATGTGTGTGTGTGTGTGTGTGTGTGTGTGTGTGTGTTGAAAAATAAATGGTGACAGTTGCAAAAATCTCTGAACATACTTAAAATGCACTAACTTGTAGATTTTTAAAAAGAGGAATAGGGGCTGGAGAGATGGCCTAGCAGTTGAGAGCACTGACTGCTCTTGCAGAGGACCGGGGTTCAATCCCCAGCACCCCACATTGTGGCTAGGAACCGTCTTTGACTCCAGTTCCAGGGGAATCTGACACCCTCTTCTGACCTCCACGGCATTGCATGACACGGGTGCACAAACCTACACGCAGACAGTACATTCATACACATAAAAAATTAAATTAAATTAAAAAAATAAAAAAATTTCGTTAATGGATTCAGACTTTCATACAGTATTTTTTTGGAACACGTTCACCCCCCCAACTCCTCCCAGATCTACCCCACCTCTCCATTCTCTCTCTTTATTTTTGTATGTGTACGAATGTGCTGTCTGCATGTAGGTCTGTGCACCCATGTTGTGCAGTGCCGTGGAGGTCAGAAGAGGGTGTTGGATTCCCCTGGAACTGGAGTTAAAGACGATTCTCAGCCACCAGGTCCTCTGCAAGAGCAGTTGGTGCTCTTAACCGCTAGGCTATCTCTCCAGCCCCTCTCTCTTTTTTTAAGTAACCGGGTGAGTCCAATTTGTGCTGCTTGAATACTTCTGGCTGTGAGGCCTGCCATTGGTTCATTGGTTGACCCATCAGAGGCCACACTTTTTTTTTTTAATCTTTTTGAGACAGGGTCTCCCTTTAGCTCTGGCTGTCCTGGAACTCCCTATGTATACCAGGATGGCCTTAAACTCACAGAGATCTGCCTGTCTCTGCCTCCCAAGTGCTGGGTTAAAGGCATGCAACACCACACCCAACCAGTGGCCATGTCTTTAAAAATAACTGACTTTCCCTCCAGAGGAAGTGATGAGCTGTCCATAGCCCCTTAGTTTTAGAAGCTCTGTTCAAGAGAGCAAGGTCCTGTGCCGGCAACCCCGGCTGCTGTGAGATCCTGAGTGCAGCAGTCCTCTCATGGAGAAGACACTGTTTACTCTGCACTTCCGTGACCGCTGCCTCCTGCAATCTTTCTGCCCCCTCATCCTCAATTGTCCCTGAGCCTTAAGGTGTGTGATACAGATACTCCACTTGTAACTAAGCACTCCACTGACAGACACTTCCTACACTTTGATTGACTATGAGTTTCTTCATTAACCACTGTTCACTGTATAATTTTTTTATTGTCTGATTTTTATTTTATGTGCATGTATGTAAGTGCACCAGTGTCATGTAGTGCCTGAGAAAGTCATAAGAGGGTGTTAGATCCCCTGGAACTGCAGTTATGGGTGGTTGTTAGCCACCATGTGGGTACTAGGAACCAAACCCAGGTCCTCTGCAAGACCAATCAGTGCTCTTAACCACTGAACCGTCTCTCTAGCCCCCTAATCTTTTGTTCTGAATATTTATATCACAACCACCGAGCCAGATCCCTAGCCCCTAACAACCAATTTTTAAAAGTAATTATGCGCTTTCCTAGCAAATTTCAGAGGTGAGCTGCCTGTTGTAGCTACTGAACCAAACGTGCTCTTAACTGCTGAGCCATCCCTTCAGCCCCAATTGTTTTTGAGGCAAGTCTCCTACTGGGGCTTGAGGCTTGCCACTTAGGCTAGTGAACCACAAGGACCCATCTGTCTCAGCTTCTCCAGTGTTGGGATTACAAAGGCATACCATCACACACACATTGTACTTAAATAGTTCTGGGGCTCAGACTCAGGTCCTTGTGCTTACATGGCAAAACTTCACCCATTGAGCCATCTCCCCTGCCCCAAACTCTAATTTTATTTTTGTGTTGTGTCTCTCCATCTGTTTGTGAGTTCTGTCTTTTTTCTTGATGCTTTGTGAGAATTTCTCATGTGGTTACAAATATCTTTATCTGTTGCAAATATCTTTTATTCTTCCACTTGCCTTTTGCTCTAACAATAGTGTCTTTTGGTAAACAAAAAATTTAATTCTGAAGTAAGCAAGTTTATGAATCTTTTACAACATGGTTAGTGCTCATGGTGTCTGTGCTGAGGTCTTATCTTGTGGAAGCTTTGTAGTTATTCCTTTTGAGTTTCTGTCAGTTCCACCCGGAATTGAATGTCGTGCAGGTGTGAGATCGGAGTCAATACAATTTCAGCTTTTCTACTCAAATGCTCAATTTTATCTGCAGCATTTCTTTAAAAGTTTGTTCTTTCTTGGCTAATTTGCAGGCCTCCCCTGTCTTACAGCAGTGTCCACACGAACAGGCTTGCTTAGAGCGCCTAATTCTATTCCTGTAGCAAAATTCAAAATAAATAAATAAAAGTTCCAGGTTTCCTGAACATTATAACTCTTGTGTGTGTGTGTGTGTGTGCACAAACGCCAGAAATGAACATCGGGTATTTATTTAGTTACTCTTTACCTAAGTTTTGTTTTGTTTTTTCAAGAGAAGGTTTCTCAGTAAGCCCAGCTGGCCTGGAACCTGCTATGTAGACCAGGCTGGCCTTGAACTCACAGAGATCCACCTGCCTCTGCCTCCTGAGTACTGGAATTAAAGGCAGCACCTAAGTTTTTTTTTTTAATTTTTTTTATTAATTTTATTTATTTCTGTATGTGTATGAATGTACTGTCTGCATGCAAGTCTGTGCACCCGTGTCGTGCAATGCCGCGGAGGTCAGAAGAGGGTGTCGGATTCCCCTGGAAGTCAGAAGAGGGTTCGGATCCTGATAGGGTTCCCTGGAATTGCGAGTTTCCAGACGGCTCCTCGGCCCCATGCGGGTGCTGGGGATCGAACCCCCGGATCCTCCTGTGCAAGAGCGTCGGCGCTCCCTAACCGCTAGGCCATCTCTCCAGCCCAGCACCTAAGTTTTTGAGACAGTCTCTCCTTGAACCTTGAATGTTCCAATTCAGCTAGACTACCTGGTCAGCAAGCCTCAGGGATCCTCCTATCTCTGCCTTCCTAGTGCTGGGATGAGAGGTCGTGCTGCTACACTTGCTTTGAACATGAATGACTGAACTTGGGCCCTCATGCTTGTGAGGCAAACACTTGTTTGAGCTATCTCCCCAGCTCTGTACCCAGGATAAGACAAGGTTTAATTGGATGGCAGTGGGTAAGGTCTTCCCCCTGCCCCTCATCTGGAAGTCAATAAAGGAGCATGTAGCTTGAGCAGCTGTGAACAGAAACCTTGTTTTAATGACTCTAATGGGACTCAAGCTACTCTCAAGGTCAGAGCCCCGAGAATCCCAAGAACAGTCCAGCAATATCTTAATTCTTTAGTGCTTTCCAGTGCTCCAGATACATCAGCTTTCCTTGGGGTTTCTGTTGCTTACAGCCACCTAGAGCCTCCTAATACCCATAAGCTACCTTAAATGTACCCTTGAATACAGAAGAAAAGAACCAATCATTTCGTGAAAGGAAGTTCCCATCACAAAACTATTATATTTATTATTTATTTATTTATATTATTTTTATTTTAATGTTATTTTTATTGATGCTTTGTGTATTTCATACATACATTTTCCATTCAGTCAGGCATCTATCCCCTTCCCCCCCCCACCCCTACCCATCGCAATTGTGCATTCTTCCCATAGTTTTCTGCATCTTCTCTGCTTTTTTGTTTTGTTTGTTTCATTTTTTTTAACAATAGGTGGATAATTTGTGAGTACAAGCATCCATTCACGTTACAACCAATTTGCAACAGTTGTGCCCAACCACACACCAACAGCTCATGGGTCCCACCATCCCAGCAGGGGGGCTTGTTTTCTTTTGATTCATTTTTTTATATTTTCCAGTCTTATATTGTTGTAGTTTCACCATTTAACCCCAATTGAAGCCCTGACATTCTATCACGCCCTCTCTTTCGCAGATTGTCCCTAGGTTAGAAAAGGGGCACAGGTGGATGAAATGCTAAAACCACTCTACTTTCTCTGGAGCTGATGTCTTGTCTCTAGGTCAGTTCTGGCTGTTTCTTTCATGGGCTGCCAGCTTGTCCAGTGCTTAACCTTTCGATCCTACTCATGAAGCACATTGAATTAGATATTATAGGTATTAAACAGTATATATAGGCCTTTCGATCCTACTAATGAGCCACACACAATTAGATATGAGGTATATAAACAGTACTAATTGTTATGGGTAGGTTACTTTGGTATAGACACAGATGTTTGGATGGTATCGTCAATTCATGATCTACATTTTCTTCTGTGGGGATAGTGCAGCCATTAAAGGTTGAGGCTAAGAACCGCAAAAAACTATTATATTTATTCTACAAGGAGCCAAGCTATAACAGATACTACAATCCTGACCGTTATAGCTAACATTTACTAAGACAGGAAATTTCCTAGGAAATGAACGGATAATGTATCATGATTTATCATCTTGTTCAATGGCCATGACCGATAACAAATGTTATTCTTGTTTATTTTTTTTTTTATGTTTTAGAGATAAGGTCTTGTTGTGCATTCCTGGTTTCCCTGGAACTCACCATATATCCCAGAGCAGCCTTTTACTCCAGGCAGTATTCCTGACTCAGTCTCCCATGTGCTGGGATAGATGTGACCCACCACAAGAAATGCTATTCTTTCCTCCATTTTAGAGATGAGGAAATAGACCCAGAGAAATGAAGCAGCTCTCCCCACACCACACAGCTAATAGAAAGAAAAGACAGACGTGTCTGGCTCCTGAACACTTGCCAGTTGCACTCTAATTTAGAATCTTTATTAAACTTGGCAAACTGAAAACTTTCTGAAGAGTAAGGTTTTGGGAAAAAGGAAATTCTGGCTCATTATGGTTAGGGAAGTAAATACATGAAGCTTTTTTTTTTGTGGGGGAAGGGAGAGTTTGGCAATATTCATCAAGCACTTGAAAACTATTTATTTATTTATTTATGTCTTTTCTTTCTTTTTTTTTTTTTTAAATTTTTTAATTAATTTTTTTATTCTGATGGTGTATGAATCTTACTGTCTGATGCCAAGTTTGTTTGCACCCGTTGTGCGTGCAATGCTGAGGCAGGTCAGAAGAGGGTGTACGGATTCCCTGAACTGGGGTCTGTAATTGGAGTTTTCAGACGGCGGTTCTCGGCCGCCATGTGGGGTGCTGGGGATCGAACCCAGGTCCTCTGTAGAGCGGTCGCGCTCTTAACGCTATGGCCATCTCTCCAGCCCTATTATGTCTTTTTCAAGACAGGGTTCTCCCTGTAGCACCAGATGACCAGAAACTCACTAGTGTGACCATGCCGGCCTTGTGAACTCACACAGATCCACCTGCCTCTGCCAAATGCTGGGATTAAAGGCATTCACCACCATGCCTGGCTTTTATTTAGTCTTTTTTTTTTTTTTTTTTTTTTTTTGAGACAGGGTCTCCCTGTAGCTCTCTCTGGCTGTCCTGGAACTCTCTGTAGACCAGGCTGGCCTTGAACTCACAGAGATGAGCCTGCCTCTGCCTCCCAAGTGCTAGGATTAAAGGTGTGCACCGCCAAGCCTAGCTATTTAATCTTTTTCAGACAGTCTCCTTGTAGCCCCAGCTGTCTTGGAACTCACTATGTAGACCGGGCTGGCCTTGAACTTAGAGAGATCTGCCTGCCCATGCCTACCATGCCCACCCAGAAAATGTTTGTTTTTTATTTTTATTTTATTTTATTTTTTTGGTCTTTTTGAGATAGGGTCTCCCTATAGAACTGGCTATGTAGACCAGGCTGGCTTTGAACTCAGAGAGATCCACCTGCCTCTGCCTCCCAAGTGCTGGGATTAAAGGCATGTGCCACTATGCCCAGCTGAAAATGTTTGTTTATTTTATTTTTTTATTATTTTTTATGTATATGAGTGTACTGGCTGCATGTATGTATGTAGGTTGGTGCCCAGTGTCGTGCAATGCCGAGGAGGTCAGAAGAGGGCGGCGGATTCCCCTGGAACTGGAGTTAAAGACGGTTCTTAGCTGCCATGTGGGTGCTGGGAATCAAACCCTGGTCCTCTGTAAGAGCAGTCGGTGCTCTTAACTGCTAGGCCATCTCTCCAGCCCTGAAAACGTTTATTGTTTTATCTGTTCTTTTTTTAAAAACAAAACAAAACACTTTTTTTTTGCTCTCTTCTGACATGGTCTTCCTATAGCCCCAGCAGGACTGGAACTCATCCTATAGACCAGGCTGGCTTCTATTTCAGAGATCTGTCTGACCCTGTCTGACCCGATTCCTGGGACTAAAGGCATGAACCACCATACCTGGCATTTATTTATTTATTTATTTATTTATTTATTTATTTATTATTTTTGAGATGGAGTCTTTTGAACTCAGCCTCCCAAGATGCTGAAATTATACATGTGTGCCACTGTACTAATTCTACTTAAAAAAAAATTAAATCACTGGTACCCCAAATAAAGAATGCAAGCGATGTCTAGAGCAGCAGCAATTTTAGTAGCAAAAAAATAGAAGATTGACTCAATACATGTTAGGAATTAAAAATACAATTGTAAACATTAAGAATAATGTTTACGTGCCAGGTGTGGTGGCACACGCCTTTAATCCTAGCACTCAGGAGGCAGAGGCAGGCAGATCTTTGTGAGTTCAAGGCCAGCCTGGTCTACAGAGTGAGTTCCAGGACAGCTGGGGCTACAGGGAAATCTGTCTCGAAAATACCAAAAAAAAAGAAGAAGAAAAAAAAAAAGAATAATGTTTAAGGGCCGGGCGTGGTGGTTCACACCTTTAATCCTAGCACTGGGGAGGCAGAGACAGGCCAGCCAGGACTAAAGGATGACCCTTTCTCAAAAAAAAAAAAGAATAATGTTTAAGAATTTAAAAATTACATTTAGTTATTTATTTTATTGTTTTTTGAGACAGGGTCTCCCTTTAGTCTCAGCTGGCCTGGAGCTCACTATGTAGACCAGGCTGGTCTTGAACTTACAGAGATCCGCCGGTCTCTGCCTCCAGAGTGGTGGGATTAAAGGCGTGCACCACCACACCCAACCTAAAATTATTTTTAGTCTATGCATATGAGTGTATTGCCTGAATGTATGTAAGTGCATCTGTGTTGTGCAATGCCTATGGAGATCACAATGGGGTGTTGGCTCTCCTGGAACTGGAGTTAAAGATGCTCCTTAGCTGCCATGTGTGTGTTGGAAATCAAACCTGGGTCCTCTGCAAGAGCAGCCAGTGCTGTTAACCATTGAGCCATCTCATCAGTGCCCATGATAAAGAATTTTTTTTGATAAAGAATTTTTAACTAGGAAAATATCTTACTTGAAAAAAAGCAAATTAGAAAACAATATGCACAGTAGATTTTTTTCAGCATTTTAATTTTATTTCATGCACATGCTTTTTGAAAAATGTTGGCTCATTTGCCTGTAGACTTTCAACATAACCTCAAGTTTTACTAATTGTGGACTTCTTTGTTATTTTTATTTTATATTTATTTATTTAATTTTATAATTACTTTTTTTTTGTCTTTTAGACAGGGTCTCCCTTATCTCCAGCTGGCCTGGACTACCACTATAGACTAGGCTGGCCTTGAACCACAGAGATCCACCCCTGCCTCTGCCTCCAAGTGCTGGTATTAAGTATGCATCACCAGTCCCAGGCATTAAGGACTGTTCTTAGCTGCCCGTGGGGTGCTGGGAATTGAAAACCCGGGTCCTGCTGAAGAGGCAGTCAGTGCTCTTAACACACTGAGCTCCCAGCCCATCTTTTTTTTTTTTTTTTTTTTTTTTTTTTTTTTTTTTTTTNTGGGTGCACATTGTTCAAAAGGTTAGGAGGGCATACTGGAGGATGAATCAAGTGATTGTCTTTGCAGTGTAGGAGCATGGAGAACTTAAAATTTATTTTCTGAAAACATGGAAAACAGTAGTGCTCCAGAAGAACATGAGGAGATAGGTGAAAAACCCAAAAAGAAGAAAAAAAACAAAGCACCAAGAGGTCCCCCAGGAAAATGGAATGGAAGAGCCCCCTGTCCCTTCCCCTAAACAAAAGAAAAAGAAAGCTGTCCCCAAGGAGGAGTTGGTCAGTGATCCTGAAGAGGCTGCTACTACCAGCACAAGCCCTCCTGCTCCGAAGAGGAAGGAGTCTGTACCTAAGAAGGAAATGGCCAGTGAGCCAGGAGAGACTGCAAACATAAGTGTCCCTGAGGAAATGTTCTTCCAAGGAGCCAGCTAGCCCCGTTAGCCCCGGGCCTGAAGCTGTTGCTGGCAGAAAGAAAGAAAAAGAGAAAGTTTCAGAAAACACCTCAGGAAGATTAGAGTGGACTTTTGGGTGGAGAGGCATGCCTACAACAGATATCTTCTCAACTCCATGATTAGCCCCAATAAAAAAAAAAACAATCACACACAAAAATTATTTTCTGAAAATTTAAAGTCTTAATGTGTAATTGTAGAGCACTGGGTGTGTGTAAAGTTTCAAACATATCCAGCCGAGGCCCTAGATTTACAACCCCCATTTGTTTTGACATGTAGGCCACTTCCTTTCTCTTCTCCTCTTATACTGAGCCTTTAAGCATTTTTTTTTACCCGTAAATTTTTTAGCCCATTTTTTGAAAATACCGTCCTCCTAGGGAATTGTTGGGGGTCTTCCTAGGTTCTCAAAGCCCTTACCGACCCCCCAGCCCTATCCTAAATTGGAATGACAGCACTTCCCTTTAAAGGTAGGACCGCAGCTAGGGCTGGCTGCCCCTGTCCCCCCTCCTTCTTCTTGTGCTGCACTTGCTGAGCCACTGGCCGACGGAAATTAAAGGAGTGTTATTGGAAAAGAGGAAGTCAGCTATCCCATTTGCTATGATATGATTGTTTACTTAAGGGATGCTAAAACACCAAAAACTCTAGAAAACTCCTAGAAAAAAAAATTCCAAAAAAAAAAAAAAACAAATTAACCTAAAAAAATCAGTGGCCTTTCTTTTTACACCAACAACAAGCAACTGGAGTAAGGATTCAGGAGACCCTCCCACTCACAGTAGCCTCAAAATTGAAAATACCTAGGAACAAACCTAACCAAAAGACACCAAGATCTCTACAAAAAAATTTTAACCCTTAAGAAGAAAGAAATGAGAAGGCATCAGAATGTGTATGGAAAACACCTCCCATGCTCATGACGTTGGGAACCATAAACATCGTAAAAATGTCCATTCTACCCACACTCTTGTATAGATTTAACATGATCCCAAGTAAAATCCCAAGAGTTTCTTCACAGGCTTGGGGAAAAAAAAAAGTCCTTAAATTCATTTGGAAACAAACGACCCTGAATAGCCAAAACAACCTGAGTGAAAAGAGTAACAGAGGGGGGATCTCTATACCAGACTTTCCGACTATATACCGGGCTATAGTCATAAAAACTGTTTGGTACTGGCACAAAAAACAAGACCCATTGACCAATGGAAAACCGACGATCCAAAACTTGAGCACATTACAATTTCAGCCACTTCATCTTTGACAAGGGGGCCAAAAAAAAAAAAAAAAAAAAAAAAAAAAAAAGACAGCATCTTCAGCAAGTGGTGTGGCACAAATTGGATCACCAATTGTAGAATGACATTAAACCCCCTTTTTTCTAACCTCTCGCCCTGTACAAAAGTGGACTCCAAGTGGACAAAGACCTCAACATGTAAAACCCAACTCTGAAGGCTAATAGAAGAAAAGGTTGGCAGCGGACTACAAGAAATAGGCATAGGAAAAAGGCTTCCTAAATCAGAAAGCTGCTGCACAAGAATTAAGGTCGGAGATTGACAAATGGGCCCTCATTAAATTCAAAAAGCTTCTGTACATCAAAAGAACCAATCAGAAGTAGTGAAGAGAAATCCCACAGCGTAGGAGGAAACTTTCACCAAAGAAACATCTGATGACAACAGATCATTGATTTCCAGAATATTACTCAAAAAAACCAAAGAAGAAAGCAAACAAATGGACCCACTCAAATAGATGGAGCAAAGCGCTGATCAAAACGAGACTTCACAAGTGCGGGAATAAATATGGCTGAGAAACACATTAAAAAAAAAAAAAAAAAAAAAAAAAAAAAAAAAAAAAAAAAAAAAAAAAAAAAAAAAGATATCCTCTTACTCCAATAAGGACTGGCTAGGATCAGAAAAAAAAAAAATGATTACCAAGTGCTGGTAGAGTTGTGGGGAAAGGGGAACACTCAATCCACTTCTGGGGAATGTAAACTTTGTACAGCAACTATGGAAAACAGTGTGTGTGAGTGTAGAAAAAGACTTGGAATGAAACTTGCCACCCGACCCAACCATAACACTCCTAGGCATGAACCCCCAAGACTCAAAACCCACCCCCTCCCCGCAGAGAGCTACATGCACAGCAATTGCTTATTTCAGCTCTCTTCACAATAGCAAGGAATCGGAACCAAAACCCAAATGCCCCTCACTGACGAGTGGATAGAGAAAACTGTGGTACATCTACACATTGAGTTCTATGCAGCCGTAAAGAGTAAAGAAAGACGACATCTCGAACTTTGCAGGAAAGTGAACTGCTGGCGCTAGAGGACCTCATGCTGAGTGAAGTCACACAGAACCAGAAAAACAAATGAGGACTGGTATCCCTCATCTGTGGATGCTAGTGCCCGTTTACCTATTTGTAAGTATTCTTGTGCACGGCCCCCCTTGAGATTTTGTCCACAGCAGTTGGGAATGATGGACTTACTTGGAAAGAACAACAACAACAACAAATACAAACCATAGGGACTGCATCACTTTTTTTTGCAACTGACTGAAACAGTGAACTTCGCTCAAAACAGTCAATTTTTCCACATGGAGGATATCGAGAAAGACTGAAAAAGAGATGGAAAAGCAGCTTTGGCAGAGAATCAGAGCTCTGGTTGGGTGGGGGAATGGGCAGAACACAGGTCTAGATTTGATAATTTTATACAAAATAGAGTAGATTAACAAGAAATAAATAAAAAAGAAAAATAAGAGCTCCTTTATAAAACTATACCAAAGTTCCACTATCATACCTAAACCTAAATTGATTTAATTAACTATTTTTTTAAATCCATGGCAATTATTTTAATCAGTTAACATATAAATTGATTTAATTAACTATTAATTTTAGATGGTGTTCTTAGTAAACTGCCCAGGTTGAACTCCTAGACTGAAATAATCTTCTAGCCTTATCCTCCCTCTTTCACTAGCAGCGGGGAGTATAGGTGGGCGCCATCAAGACATTTCCACACCTACCCTTTAAAACCGCGAGTAGTTTTTTTTTCATATTATAGATTTACACGATCTCATTATGTATCCTAGGCCAGCATGGAATTCACTGGGATGCTCATTGTGGCTTCAAATCACAGCAACTTCTTTCTCTGCTCAGCTGAGTGCTGAGGTTACAGGGATGTAAGTGGAAACAGTTACCTGAAAATTCTTTAATGTTATCAAATATTCAATTAGTGTTCATATTTCCCTGATTGTGTTATATAATCTCTTTTTGCCTACTGTCCAGTTTTCTCCTCCCATCATTTAATTTCATTTTCAATCACTTTTGCTTTTTGAAAAATTTGGATCATTTGCCTGTAGACTTTCAACATAACCTCAAGTTTTACTTAATTGTGGACTTCTTTGTTATTTTTTATTTTATTTTAATTTATTTATTTAATAATTGACATTTATTTTTTCTTTTAGACAGGTCTCCTCTTAGTCCCAGCTGGGCCTGGATCTCTACCCTATAGGACTAGGCTGGCCTTGAACTGCACAGATATCCACCCTGCCTCTGCCCACAAGTGCTGGATTAAATGTATGCATCACCACACCCAGGCATTAAGGATGTTCTTAGCTGCGTGGGGTGCTGGGAATTGAAACCCGGGTCCTGCTGGCAAGAGCAGTCAGTGCTCTTAACCACGTGAGCGCCCTCCAGCCCACTTTTGTTTTTTTTTTTTTTTTTTTTTTTTTTTTTTTTTTTTGGTTGACGACGGGTCCAGCTCCTGCTTTTATTTTTTAAAAGTATATTTGTTGGTTTGTTTGTTTGGTTGTTGTATGTGTAGTATGTACCCTGTGCTGAGAGTTGAGCCCAGGCTCATGTGAAGCTAAGGCAAGCCTTCTACTGCTATATAGCGCACATCCCACATATTTATCTATAATGATATGACCTATATGCCAGGGTGTGGGTGCCCTGCCTTTCATCTCGCACTTGGGAAGGACAGGCGGCTGCTATGGTTTTCAACGGCCGCTTGGTCAGAGGAGTTGCCAGGCAGCTGGGGCTATAGGGAGCCCTTTTTTTTGCAACAAGTGAGACCCCCGAAAAAAAATCATAAAAAACATAATAAATCTGAACCCCGATCCCTTAAGGTATTAAACTATTTTCAGGTAAAAACACCCTACCATCCAGTTATACTCAGAAATACCATCAGAGATCCTCACAGGCTGTGCTTTCGTACATCTGCCTAGGCAATGTCTTCTCTAGCTCTCTGCAACCAAGCTACTGCTCACGATTAATATTAGGGGCTGTAGCTCTGGTCACTATTTAAGAATACGTGATCTTCGCTCGGGATGGTGTCGCACGGTTAATCTCGCATTACTCCAGGCCCGTCACGCCGGAGGCAGATCTTTGTGAGTTCAAGGGCAGTCTGTTCTACATAGTGATTTCTAGTCCAGCCTGGTTTACATATTGGGTTCCAGGGAGACCCTGTTTCTAAAAAGACCAATTTTTTTGTCTTTTTGAGACAGGGTCCAGCTCCTCTTTTTATTTTTTAAAAGTATATTTGTTGGTTTGTTTGTTTGGTTTGTGTATGTGTGTATGTATTGCTGAGAGTTGAGCCCAGGGCTTCATGGAAGCTAAGCAAGCACTCTACTACTGAGTTATAGCCACATTCCCAATATTTATTGATATATAAATATGACATATAAGCCAGGTGTGGTGGCCCATGCCTTTAATCCTAGCACTTGGAAGGCAGAGGCAGGCGGATCCTTATGAGTTCAAGGCCAGCTTGGTCTACAGAGTGAGTTCCAGGCCAGCTGGGGCTATAGGGAGACCCTGTCTCGAAAAAAAGACCCCGAAAAAATAATAATAAAAAAATAAATAAATCTGAACCCATTAAGGTATTAAACTATTTTCAGGTAAAAACCCTCACCATCCAGTTATCTCAGAAAATACCATCAGAGAATCATCCAGAGCTGTGCTTTAGTAATCTCCTAGGCATGTCTCTCTCTCTGCAACCAAGCTAATGATCAAGATTAATATTATGGGGCTGGAGAGATGGCTCAATAGTTAAGAATACGTGATCTTAGCTGGGCATGGTGGCGCACGCCTTTAATCCTAGCACTCAGGAGGCAGAGGCAGGCAGATCTTTGTGAGTTCAAGGCCAGCCTTGTGTACAGAGCAAGTTCCAGGACAGCTGGGGCTACAGGGAGACCCTGTTTCAAAAAGACCAAAAAAAGAATATGTGATCTTGTGGAGGACCCAGGTTCAGTTCCCAATACCCACATGACTACTCACAACAGTCTGTAACTCCAGAGTGGGGAACCTAACACCCCTTTTTGGCCTCTGTGGGCACCAGGCCCTTGTATAGACATATGTAGGGATAACAGCCATATGCATAAAAAGAATAATCTTTTTTCCTTTTTATTTCATTTATTATTTTTATTTTATGTGTATATTGCCTGCATGTATGTAAATGCACCTGTGTCATGCAGTACCCATGGAGGTCAGAGGATGGTGTCCGGATTCCCTGGAAGTGGAAGTGTGGGTAGTTGTTAGTCACCTTGTGGGTGCTAAGAAACCAACCCAGGTTCTCTGCAAGAGCAGTCAGAGCTCTTAACTGCTGAGTTACCTCTCCAGCCGCTAATCTTTTTTTCTAAAGATTTATGTCGAAATTCCTGAGCTACATCCCTCCTCTCTAACAACCATTTTTATAAGTAATTATCCAGTTTCCTAGCAGTTTTCAGAGGTGACTCATAATTTTTGTATCACAGTAAAGTAAAAGAGTTAAAATAGTTAATGTGTTTTAGTCCATTAATGTTTAAGCCCATTTAACACAAATTATTTTACCCTCAATGAATGAGAGGCTCTTTATGTTGGATTCAGAGTCCTTTTAGTCTCATCGCAGAAGAATCTAATGACTTCTGTATTAGTTACTTTTCTGTGGCTGTGACAGAACACCATGACCAAGGCAACTTAAACAAGGAAGAGTTTACATAAACTCTTTTTTTTTTTTTTTTTTTTTTTTTTTTT
>VZQC01008886.1:219062-240103 GCA_009823505.1 Rhizomys pruinosus
ATTTATTTTTGTATGTGTATGAATGTATTGTTTGCATGCAGGTCTGTGCACCCGTGTCGTGCAATGCCGCGGAGGTCAGAAGAGGGTCTCAGATTCCCCTGGAACTGGAGTTCTCCTGGAATTGGAGTTACAGACGGTTCTCAGCCGCCATGTGGGTGCTGGGGATCGAACCCGGGTCCTCTGCAAGAGCGTCGGTGCTCTTAACCGCTAGGCTATCTCTCCAGCCCCCATTTGTTCCATTTTGTCTAGAGACACCACCATTGACTTACCTCGGGTCTCTCATTCAGCAGGTTGGAAAATGCATGGAGGAACTTAGAACTGCTGCCGAATCCAGGAACACATTATTCCCCAGTGCATCAGAACCAGGAGCTCCCTCCACCCTCATTCCTGTACTACCTTACATAAGTACCTACTGTCAAAAGACACAATTACAATGTATTTGGTTAAAACAACAAACACAAAACAAACACCCTGCTGTTGTTTCAGTCTGGAATATCCCAGAGGCTTACATGGTACAGGAATGCTCCCCAGGATTCCCAGTGGTAGCGTGTTGGTCTAGGATGGCATTGCCCTCAGTTCAATCCCTAGCACTGAAACAACAGCAATGAACTAAGGAAAGAAGGAAGGAAGGAAGGAAAGAAGGAAAGAACTAAGGAAAGAAGGAAGCAAGGAAAGCAAAAAAAAAAAAAAAAAAAAAAAAAGGAAAGAACGAAAGAAAGAAAGAAAGGAAAGAGACAAAGCCAACCCTTTTCTCTCTATAAGTTGATTATCTCAGGTGCTTATTACAGTAACGGAAAACTGACTAGCACAATGTTGTCTATTTATGCTTGTAGGATTAGGCAACACTTCATTCTATAAAATGGAATGAGTTTCATGCCAGGTGTGGTGGCGCTTTAATCCTAGCACTTGGGAGGCAGAGGCAGGGGGATCTCTGTGAGTTCAAGGCCACCCTGGTCTATAGAGTGAGTTCCAGGACAGTCAGAGCTACGGGAAGACCCTGTCTCAAAAAGACCAAAAAAAAAAAAAAATGGAATGAGTTTCATGAGCTGAGAAAGGACTTTGGCTTTGTAGGCAGAAAAGGGCTGAGCAAGGTGGAAACTGAGAACAGAAACAGATGGGTTTGTTCAAAGAATCTTTCCTTATAAAGTTAAAAACAGGACTTCCTTATTACAGGCTCAGGCTAACTTGGAACCTCCTGGCTTTTTGCTACCTCTCTCTCTCTCTCTCTCTCTCTCTCTCTCCCTCTCTCTCTTTCTCTGAGATAGTTCAATGGATAAGAGCACTGACTGCTCTTGCAGAAGACCAGGGTTCAACTCCCAGCACTCACATGGCATCTAAGAAATGTCCTTAACTCCAGTTCCAGGGGAATCTGAGCCCTCTTCTGACCTCCATGGCATTGCACAACACAGGTGCACTCACGTACATACAGGTAATATACTCATATACATAAAATAAAAATAAATAAAATATTTTTTTCCTTTTTATTGCATTTTTGTGAGTTTCATATAATGTATCTTGATCGTTGCTGGTCGTGGTGGTGCACACCTTTAATCCTAGCACTTGGGAGGCAGAGGCAGGTTTATCTTTGTGAGTTCAAGGCCAGCCTGGTCTACAGAGCAAATTCCAGGACAGCTGGGGCTACAGGGAGACACTGTCTGGAAAAGACCAAAAAAAATGTAACTTGATCATATTTAGATACCTTCCCTATCTGCACCTCCTTCTACCCATCCCCACCAGGGTCCTGTACTTGGATATATATATATATATATATATATATATATATATACACATNCCTATAGGGTTCAGATTTTTTTGTCCCCAAATGCCCTTCAATATGGCTTCATCCACTGGTCAACCTACCAAGAGTATCACCCTTAAAGAGACTGGCTCTTCCCTTTCCATTAGCTGTCAGTTACAACTCAAGAAGAGTTGGGTGTTTGTTATTCAACTTCTCCATGTCTGTGGTGGTTTGAATGAGTGGTCCCCATAGGCTTCTAGTATTCAGATGTTTGTCTCCAGTTTTGGCATGTTTTTGGAGGTCTTGGGTGTGTGGCCGTGCTGGAGGAAGTATGTGTCATGGGGGCAGGCTTGGTGGTTTAACAAGCCTCGTGGTCTCCAGTTCTCTCTCTCTGCTTCTGTGCTCTTTGTGGATTGTGCCCTCGCATGCTGCTCCAGCTCCAGCCGCCATGCCTCCCGCCACAATGGACTCTAATTCCCTGGAAACGTCAATCGTAAGCTCAAAATAAACTCTTCCTTTTATAAGTTCCTTGGTCATGGTGTTTTATCACAGCAACAGAAAAGTGACTAATATACAACTCAAGTAGAGTTGGTGTTTGTTCTTCACTTCTCCATGTCTATGGTGGGATTTGTCTGGCTGAGCTTACGTAGGACTTGTGGATGCATTATCATTGCTGTAAGTTAATTTCATATGAGTAACTGACCAGTTATCTGAAAAACTCTGTTTCTTCATGGTCATCTTCCTCCTGTGGCTCTTACAATCTTTCTGCCCTCTCTTCCGGAATGATCCCTGAGCCTTGGGAGCCTAATACATCCCTGAGCCTTGGGAGTGTCTTTTTCAGGGATAAGGCTCTTGTTCTCTGCATATTGGCCAGTTGTGATTCTCTTGTTAACATCATCTGGCATCGTTGGTACAACGGAAGCTTCTCTGCTGAAGAGCTGAGTGTGCATTAATCAAGGCAGTCTGGGAAAGCTCTCGTGTTATTATTTTTATTAACAAACGAGTGTTTTCTTCATGTAATGTATGTGTTGTGCCATCGTGTCATGTAGTGCCCACAGGAGGCCAGAAGAGGGTATCAGATCCTTGTGAACTGGAGTTACAGATACAGATGGTTGTTAGCTGCCAAGGTGGTGAGGGAACCAAACCCAGAGTCCTCTTGCAAAGAGTTGTCAGTGGTCTTAACCTCTCAAGCCATTCTCCAGCCCCCCCCCCTTTTTTTTTACCAAACCGTTCTTTTCTTCTTTTTTTCTTCTCTGTGACAGTGTCTCACTCTGTAGTTCAGGCCAGTTTGAAACTCGCTGCATGGCCCAAGCTGGCTTCAAACTCATGGCGATCTTCTTGCTTCAGCCTCTTGAGTGCTGGGATTTTGGGTGTTAGCCACTTAATAGACCAATTTCTCAGTTTAGTTTGATTACAGGGCAGCTAGCACAAATGAGTGTGCTTTGGTGTTGTTGGGACATGTTGTAACCAAAATAAGAATTCACAAAGGGAATTAAAAAAAAAATTCCTGGAAACCATTAACAATGAAAGCATAACTTAACAGAACTTTTGGAATATAGCAAAGACAGCTCTAAGCAGGAAGTTTAGTTTAGAGTATGAGTCAGCATTTTAATTTTATTTTCAATCACGCTTTGTTGAAAAAGTTGGATCATTTGCCTTGTAGACTTTCACATAACCTCAATTTTACTAATGTGGACTTCTTTGTTATTTTTTATTTTTATTTGAATTTATTTAATTATTAATGATATTGAACAATTTTTTTTTGTCTTTTAGACAGGGTCTCCCTTATTCCAGCTGGCCTGGATCTACTCACCCTATAGACTAGCTGGCCTGAACGCACAGAGATCCACCCCTGCCTCTGCCTCACAAGTGCTGGTATTAATGTATGCATCACCAATCCCAGGCATTAAGATGTTCTTAGCTGCCCGTGGGGTGCTGGGAATTGAACCCGGGTCCGCGGCAAGAGGCAGTCAGTGCTCTTAACAACCACGTGAGCGCCCAGCCCATCTTTTTTTTTTTTTTTTTTTTTTTTTTTTTTTTTTTTTTTTTTTTTGGTCTTTTGAGACGGGTCCAGCTCCGCTTTTATTTTTTAAAAGTATATTTGTTGGTGTGTTTTGTTTGGTTGTGTATGTGTGTATGTAGTGCTGAGAGTTGAGCCCAGGCTCATGGAAGCTAAGGCAAGCACTCTACTACTAGTATAGCGCAATCCCAATATTTATTGAAATCGAATATGACAATGGGCCAGTGTGGTGATGCCTGCCTTTAATCTAGCACTTGGAAGGCAGGTCGGCAGATCCGTTGAGTTTTCCGGCCCTTGGCGAGAGTGAGTGCCAGGCCAGCTGGGGCTATAGGGAGCCCTGTTTCTCGAAAAAAAGACCCCCGAAAAAAAATAAATAAAAAAATAAATAAATCTGAACCCATTAAGGTATTAAACTATTTTCAGGTAAAAACCCTCACCATCCAGTTATCTCAGAAAATACCATCAGAGACTCATCCAGAGCTGTGCTTTAGTAATCTCCTAGGCAATTCTCTTCTCTGCAAGCCTCTCTGCAACCAAGCTAAATGATCAAGATGAATAGTAATGGTGTTGATAGATGGCGCATAGGGAAGAATACGTGATCTTAGCTGGGCATGGTGCGCACGGCCTTTAATCCGAGCACTCAGGAGGCAGGGGCAGGAGGCAATCTTGGTGAGTTCAAGGCCAGCCTTGGTGTACAGAGCAAGTTCCCGGACAGCTGGGCTAAGGGGAGACCCTGGTTGCAAAAAGAACAAAAAAAATATATGTAGCTTTGGGACCCAGGTTCAGTTCCCATGACCCACATGACTACTTCACACAGGCTGGTAACTACCAGAGGTGGGGGAACCTAACACCCCCTTTTTGATGTGGCCCTCTAGTGGGCAACCAGGCCCGTGTATAGACAATGTAAGGGATAACAAGCCATATGCATAAAAGAATAATCTTTTTTTCCTTTTTTATTTTTCATTTATTATATTTTATTTTATGTGTAATATTGCCTGCAGTATGTAAATAGCACACCTGTGGCATGCAGTACCCATGGAGGTCAGAGGATGGTGTCGCGGATTCCCTGAAGTGGAAGTGTGGGTAGTTGTTAGTCACCTGTGGGTGCTAGGAACCACCCGGTTCTCTGCAAGAGCAAGTATTGCTTTTAACTGCTGAGTTACCTCTCCAGCCGCTATTTTTTTTTTCTAAAGATTTTATGTCGAATTCCTGAGCTACAAACATACGCCGCTCTAACAACCAGTTTTATAGTAATTATTCCATTTTCCTAGCAGTTTCAGGGTGAACATCATAAGTTGGGTCTACAGTAAAGGTAAAAGAGGTAAAATAGTTAATGGTTGTAGTCCATTAATGTTTAAGCCCATTTAACACAAACACAAATTAGAGTTTGAACCTCAATGAGGAGAAGGGCTCTTTAAGGTTGGATCAGAGTCCTTTTATGCGCATCATCGCAGAGAATCTAATGACCTTCTGTATGAGTTTACTTTTCTGTGTCTGTGACCAGAAACACCATGACCAAGGGCAACTTAACAAGGAAGAGTTTACATAAACGCTTTTTTTTTTTTTTTTTTTTTTAAATCTTTTCAAGACAGGGTCACCCGGTAGCCCCAGTTGTCCTGGAATCACTCTGTAGACCAGGCCTGGGCCTTGAACTCATCAAAGATCTGCCTGCCTCTGCTCCCATTTCTCAGTATAAGGCTTGCGTCACCACACCCGGCTCTGCATAAACTCTTAAAGGTTTACAGAAGAATAGAGTCCACCATGGCTGGGAGGTAAGGGCCCAATGGTAAGTCTGAAAGCAATAGCACTCATTGCCCTTCAACAACATAATAAGTGAACAGTGAGCAACCCTGGTTTTTTGAATGAGTGTCCCCCATGGGTTTTAGGTAGTCAGACATTTTGTCTCCAGTTGGGGCCACTGTTCTTGGAGGTCTTAGAAAGGTGTTTGCAGTGCTAGAGGAAGTAGTTTACACGGAGGACAGGTTAGTGAGTTTAACAAGGCCTTCGTGGTCTCCAGCGCTTTCTCTGCTTCCTGTGTCGCATTGGCAAGATTGACCCTTGGCGTGCTGCTGCAGCCCCAGCCGCCATGCCTCCCACCACAATACATGGACTCTAAATTCCCTGAGAACCATCAATCATAAGCTCAAATAAACTCTTCCTTTTATAAGTTCCTTTAAATTATGTAAAGCAGATGGTGTTTTACACAGCAACAAAAAAGTGACTAATACAGTTATTTGGTACTGAGAGTGGGGTGTTGCTGTAACAGAACCTGTACCGATGTGGAGTATTTGAGAAATGTGGAAGACTTTAGAACTGTTGGGCTAGAAAGCTGTTGACTACCTGTAATCAGAGCTTAAGGGCCATTCTAGTAGAAGCCTGGAAGAAAGCATTGCTTGCAAAAAAATGTAGCTCTAAATAAAATAAGTACTTAGGCACAACTGGGAATTTTGATAAAGAGTCTGGCAGCAGTTTCCCACAGCCCAAATGCTTGCCTGCAATGCAAGTTGAAAAGCATTGGACTAATGTTCTTGTGGAGGATATTTCAAGACAGCCCTAATGTATAAATGGTTGGCGTGGCTATTTATGTGAATTTTGTGCAGATCTACAGTGAAAGAAGAGCAGATGGGGCAAGAAAGAATAAATGCAGAATGTACATTTGAGATGAAAACTGCACTAGGAGATAAGGTGGGCCAAGTCATGGTGAAGGAGAGGTATTCCTTTTGATAAGGAGACTAAAGCGGATTAAGGAGAGGCCTAGCTATTTACAAAGTAAACAATGGAAAAAGTGAGAGGATAAAGGATTAAGGAGAGGCCGGAGATTTACAAGTAAACAACTGATCCCGCGCTGTAGTCTCGCCGGCAAGAATTTCATGCGGAAACAGGATTTCTTCTGCAGCAGTTTTTATTGTGCAAGCTCTTTGAGGAGAAGGAACCCCGAAATGGGGAAGAGGCACTGCTTTTATAGCAGTCTAGAGGGTTTGGTATGCTCTGGATTGGTGCACCGTCCATGCCTCATTAGCATAGCTCAAGGTGTGGGCTCAGAGAGCGTGGGCTCATGAGAGAGTAGTCATGCGCATTTTGTCCAATGCAAAGGCAACAGTGGGAAAACGCTTGTAATGTTAGCCTCAGGAAGTCGGCGCCATCTTTAGGGCGTAGGTGCAGGCACACATTTTTTGTGTGGTAGGCTGCCAACGAGTTCCCCCTTTCTATAAATTGGCTGGGAGAATGACTGTCTTAGGTTGCCCTGCAGAGGTCTTTCTTACCCTCATGGGGAAAACAAACAGCTTTTGGTTTGCTCCCTGTCTAGGTTGATAAGACTTGCAGAAGGTCCCTTACCCTCATTGACTACTTCTCCAGCATACTAAGCCAAATGTTGGGGATAGGAGCCTGCTTCCAAAGCGCAAAGGCGTTTGTGCAATGACTACTTATCTCGCTACGGATGCTGGGCACGGAGCACTACACACAATCCAGGCATTAATTATAATCCTTCCATATAGAAATAGGCCAACCCCGCCACCCCCCTGCCATTCTGTTGAAGCGTAGACGGCAGTAGCAATCCAGAAGCCATGCCTTCAGCAAGGGAGCGTCCCACTCCTAGTCGAGTTCACGGTGACAATAGCCATGCAAAGTTGGTTTCATCAAGTGTCAAATTCTCCCAGTCCATTTCCTAAAAGATAAACTGGACAATTGTTTGAGACAAATTTGCTGCCCTTGTGAAGTGTTGATATTGGATGCTGGTCACACATAGACCAGAGTATTTCCATTCGCAGGCAAGTTGGGCCATGCTGCCACAGTACATCCACTTGTTCTTGGACTAAATCTATCCTTTGATTTATTACCATAAGTCCACCTTTAAACTGGGCATTAATGGTCCGCGGAGGTCATGTAGAAGCCTCCATTTACCTATCTCTCTTTTTATAACGAAAAATGCTGGTATTCCAGGAGAATGTGGAGGGCTCCAAGTGCTAAGTTCCAGTTGTTCTTTTTAACAACTGATAGCTGTGGCAAGTTTTTCAGAGGATAAAGGCCATTGAGGAACCATATCGTCTCCTCTGTGAGCCAACGGTATGGGTTATTAAGCCCTCAACAGCCTCTAGAAAAAACCCAGACCATGTTTACCTAATTTTGGTTGGTGGGCACAGGCTCAGTTATGACCTTGTTTGAATTTGCCCAGGCCTTTTCCAGGGACATATCCCATTTTTTGTCATCATGTTTATGAGTGGAAGTAGAGTATTCATTTATAAGTTTTAGCCCTAATTGTTTCATGATATCCTGTCCCCAAAGATTAATAGGCAAAGGAAGGACATAGGGGGTGAACTTTCCCTGTTGTGCTTCTGGTGCTTTCCATTTTAATTCCCTGGAGCTTATGGAGGGTGAGGATTCATACCCAATCCTTGTAAGAATGCGCAGATTGGGTTATAGGCAAGCTGTTGGCCACCATTGTGTGGTGGTATTATACTTTTGTCAGCTCCTGTGTCTAAGAGGCCCTCAAAATTTTTTCCTTCAATTGTTAAATGCAATGTTGGTTGAAGTGTCTAAGTTAGCTACTAGAAAGGCCGAATCAGTACCGGATGAGCCAAATCCTTTATTTTTCCTGCTTGTTGCCTGAGAAGGAAACAAATTATGACAACTAGGGAGGATTAGGAGTTGAGCAATGCGTCCCCTGGGGAAATAGAAAAGAGCCCTCTGGGGGAGGAGCACATTATTTTAAGCTCAACCGGTATAGTCTTGGTCAATAACCACAGGATGTACTATTAGGCCTTTGGAGTATGGAGGAGACGAGACCTAAGAGTAGACCCACTGTGTTCTCTGGCAATGGGCCACGAAAGTCAGAGGGGATGGGCTGGATCCCTGACTGTGGGGTAAGTACTATTCTGGTGGTGGAACGGAGGTCCAATCCTGCGGATCCTGAGGTGACTCTCTGAGGGTGTTCGTGCGATTTTGTGTCCAATGTATGCGAGTAGGGGGGTGTCCATATGTTCGAGGCCCTGAAGGACGAGGGCCCCAGCATCTCGTTTTTTTGAATCCTGCTAGAGGGCGCCCTTTGATATCTTACCGAGCTGGCTTTTCATTGGCCCAATGTTTCTCCTTTTTTGCATAGGACAAAGCCCTGGGTAAACTTTATGTTACCCTGAGTGGGTACATTCTTTTTATAATGACCTGGGCTTTCACATTGGAAACAAACAGGTGACTTGATAGGTCTAGCTTTGTCTCTGCCACTTGTAATAGGGCTGCTGCCAGCCCACATTGGTGAGGGGTCCTCCTATCTCTCTGCATGCCCATCAACCATGATTGTAGGCCTTCTTGTCTTACGGGGGATGATGGCCGCCCTGCATTCCTTAGTGCATTGTTCAAAAATGAATGTTGCTCTATAAGGGGCATTCTGTTCCTGGTCCCCAAAAATCCTCCCCGAGCTTCCAATAGTCTAGCAACGTGAAGTCAGAAAAGGGTTCACTCTGGCCTTGAATTATTTTTGTTAAATTGCCCGAGACTTCTCCCTGTATTTTGTTCAATTTCTTCCAGGCTCGTAAAGCTGCAATTGATATTTGGCTATAGACCGCAATGGAGAAGCCGGTCTGATCAGCACATGTTCCCACCTGACCAGTAAGCCATGTCGAATTGTCCATCGGGCTGCCTCGCTCTCCAGCTGTAGCAGTTCAGAGCTGAGCTTGCGCTGACGGCATCATGCCAAAGCCATTCCATTCTAGATATTGACCCCATAGGTGAGGAGGGAAGCCTTATGCAATACATACTGCCAGTCTGTGGTGTCATAGGCAGTGTGGCTAGTCGCTATACTTGAGGACAAGTGAAATTAAGCATTAACTCCATAAAGCGACGTGACTCCGCTAATTCTTTAACTTGCTTGTGCCTATACGGGCTGATGCCGCGCTCACCCGTCAGCGTGTTTCTTATAATGGAGAACATTTGCCTCATGGCATGCGCGACCTCCGGGGAACAAAAGGAGGTGAGAGCATTTCCCAGGCGCATAAGGGGAGGAGCGAAGCAGGGGAGCTGGGAAGCTATGAGGCTCCGTTACTTTCAGCTTTTAACCTGTCCCTTTCACCGGGCGGGTTGAAAGTGTTACATTTTGTACCGTGAGCTGCTTCCTTCTCTAAGTTCCTCCTCCTCAGATGGTGATAGTTTTTCATTAGAATCTGAATCACTTAATGTCTAGGGCTTGTAGGTCCTCTAAATGGGTATAAGGTACCATAGGTCCTTATAATAGACCTCGCTAGCATCTCTTTTTACTATTTTGAATGCGCATCTAACCTTTCACCTCCGTTCTGTTTCTGACATGCTTTCATGAAGTCTGCAAGGGCTTGTTGTCCTTCCCTAATTTGTTTTTTTACAGTTTGTCCTGAAGACAGGATTGTAACTAATTTCCAAATAGGAAGAGTCCCTGCTTTAAGCTTCCTGGTACGCTGTTCCCTGTCCAAGTTGCCTTTGAGTTTGTCCCAGCTAGAGAGAGTAAGCGATCCAGTGGATATAAACTAAAGGAGCGCAACGATCTACTTCCTCGAACAAAGTCTCTAGAGTTTTAGTGAAACTTTCATTGCCTTCCTTTCAAGAACCGCCTCCTGAATGATGGGTAACTAAAGAATGTGTATTACCCATCCTGGAGGGATGCAGCTTTTGTGTTCAAAAACAATGCTTACAAGGACAATTACGACAGCAATAAAATGATTAGGCAAGCATTCCAATCCCTCTAGATCGTCAAAGAAAAGCATATCTCTCAGAACTAACCTTAAAATTAAAACCTGAGCGCAGTTCTGAATCCCACTTCTAATTCGAAGGGTCCTCTCCGGCGCCAGCGATGTCAGGTTCCCGGGCCGGGTCTTCGGCACCACTTGTCCGCGCGCTTAGTCCCCACAGGCAAGAACTTCACGAGACAACAGGATTCTTGCTGCAGCAGTATTTTGTGCACAGCTTTTTTGAAAAGGACCCCGAAATGGGGAAGAGGCACGTGCTTTATATAGCAGTCTAGTAGTGGTTGACGGGTATGCTCTGATTGGGCACGTCCTGAATGTCCTTCATTGCATGCCGCAAGCTGCGGGCTCAGAGAGCGCGGTCAGAGTTGGCGGGCCTCAGAGAGTAGTAGTCATGCGCAGTTTGTCAATGCAAAGGCAACGCGAGGAACAGCTTGTTAGGACTCAGGAGTCGCCGCCCATCTTTTAAGGGCCACAGTGCGGCACACACTGTTTGTGTAGTAGCGCAACAAACAACAGCAACAGTGCCTTCAGGGCAACCACACCTAGCTAAGCTTCCAATTTTTGGAAAGGAAAATACTGAAAGTGTGTTCTACTCCAACAGTCCAGGCAGAAAAATTGCAATGTGATTAAAGTAGGAGAGAGATCCATTCCCAAACTGTGCAGCCAAAACTTGGCCCAAATGTTGCAGTTTCATCATGGTTGTGCTCTTTAGAGGCATTGAAGTTTGCAAGAGTGAAGGGGTTATCATTCTCTTTTCTTTCTCCATATAGTTATCAGAGAGCCACAGAGGCCAGCATGAGTGCAGCAGGGCTTCCCTGAATAAAGAAGCCCTGATAGGCCATTGCGTGAAAGCTGTGAATGTAAGCCTGGTTGGCAGCAGAGACCCCAGAGACTTCGAGATGCCAGACCTGTGATAATATCTCCAAAGAGCTGCATACAGGAGTGGACCAGCCCAAGAAAGAGATGTATGTTGCACACAAAGCTGGAAGAGCTGAGCCATCTAAGCCCTTTGGAAGTCAAGTCCCAGAAGTTGCACATGGAGCTACTGGACTTGGTGTTTGTCCTGCTGGTTTTCGGTCTTGTTTTGGTCCAGTATTTCCTCACTATGCCTCTATTCCTCCCTTTTGGAATGGGAATGTGTATTCAGTTCCACTGTATGTTGGGAGTTTGTAATTAGCCTTTTGATTTTACAGGAGCTTATAGTTAGGAGATTGGCCTGAGTCTCAGAAGAGACTTTGGACTGTGGAGTTTTGAATGGCATTGAAACTGGTGGAGACTATGGGGACTTTTGGGGTTGGACTGAATGCATTTTGCATTTTATATGCTCAGGAGCCTATGGGGGCCAGGGAGTGGAATGTGGTGGTTTGAATGAGTGTCCCCCATAGGCTTTAAGTATTCAGACATTTTGTCTCCAGTTGGTGGCACTGTTCTTGGAGTTCTTAGAAGGTGTGGCAGTACTAGAGGAATTATGTCACTGGGGGCAGACTTAGTGAGTTTAACTAGTCTTGCGGTCTCCAGTCGCTCTCTCTGCTTCCTGTGCCCATTGCGAGAAGTGACCCTTGGCTTGCTGCTCCAGCCCTGGCTGCCATTCCTCCCACCACAATGGACTCTAATTCCCTGGAACCGTCAATCGTAAGCTCAAATAAACTCTTCCTTTTATAAGTTCCTTTGGTCATGGTGTTTTATCACAGCAACAGAAAAGTGACTAATAGAGGGGGGCACACACAACTCTCAAAGCCTGACCTCAGTGATGTACTTCCTCCAGAAAGGTTCCATGACCCTCCCTAAACAGTGCCACTGTCTGACCAAAAGTTCAAATACTCGGAGCCTATGGGGGCCATTCTTATTCAAACCATTTCAGGTTCCTTGCTCTCTCTCTCTCTCTCTCTCTCTCTCTCTCTCTCTCTCTCTTTTCCTTGCTCTCTGATATTACAAAATTGTGGTGAATTTTTTTTTGTTTATTGTTTGTTTTTGAGACAGGGTATTCCTGTAGCCCAACTGGCCTGGAAATTGCAATGTAGACCAGGCCGGCCTTCATTTTACAGAGATCTGCCCACCTCTGCCCCCTGAATGTTGGATGTTTTGAGTATATTTTACTCCCTGGAATTCAGGCAGGGCATTAATTTCCAGAGTCATATGCTAATAGAAATGAGGGTAGAAACTTAGCCTTACTTTGGTGTTTAGAGGTGAGACCTTTTGGAAGTGATAAGGATTAGATAAGGTCCTTAGGATGAAGCTTCCTTGATTGGATCCTGGTGACTTATAAGAAGAGGGAGAGGGCTCAGTAGTTAAGGGCACTAGCTTTGATTTTTAAAGATATTTTATTTTTATTATTTTATGTGTTTGAGCATGTTCTCTGTGTGTAAGTGCACCCATAACATTGGATCTCCTGGAACTGGAGTTAATGGACAGCTGCTAGCCACCCTGTGGATGCTGGGAATTGAACCCTGGTCCTCTGTAAGAGCAGTTAGTCCTCTTAACTGCTTAGCCATGTCTCCAGCCCCTGATTTATTTTGTTTTTCGATTTATGTGTATGAATGTTTTGCCTATGTATATGTAAGTGCACCCATGCATGCAATGCCTGTGGAAAACAGATGAGGGCATTATATCCCCTGGAATTGGAATTGACAGATGGTCATTAGCTGCCAAGTGGGTGCTGGGAACTGACCCTGGGTCCTCTGCAAGAAAAAACAGTGCTCTTACCCTCTGTGCCATCTCTCTAACCTCTGATTTCAAAGGATTTTTGGAAAATTTAAAAACTAGACAGAAATATAAGGTAAAAAAAAATCCTGCCTACAAGCCTACTACTCAGGAAATGCCTGTTAAGTGGATATATTCTTCTAGACTTCTAAAAGAGATTTCATTTGTTCCATTTTTTTTTTATTATTTTTATTTTTGTATGTGTATGAATGTATTGTTTGCATGCAGGTCTGTGCACCCGTGTCGTGCAATGCCGCGGAGGTCAGAAGAGGGTCTCAGATTCCCCTGGAACTGGAGTTCTCCTGGAATTGGAGTTACAGACGGTTCTCAGCCGCCATGTGGGTGCTGGGGATCGAACCCGGGTCCTCTGCAAGAGCGTCGGTGCTCTTAACCGCTAGGCTATCTCTCCAGCCCNACTCATAGCTCTAAACTTCCTGCTTAGAGCTGTCTTTGCTATATTCCAAAAGTTCTGTTAAGTTATGCTTTCATTGTTAATGGTTTCCAGGAATTTTTTTTTTTAATTTCCCTTTGGAATTCTTAATTTTGGTTCACATGTCCAACAACACACAAGCAACACTCATTTGTGCTAGCTGCCCTGTAATCAAACTAAACTGAGAAATTGGTCTATTAAGTGGCTAACACCCAAAATCCCAGCACTCAAGAGGCTGGGAAGCAAAGAAGAATCGCCATGAGGTTTGAAGCCAGCTTGGCCATGCAGCGAGTTTAACTGGCCTGAACTACGAAGAGGTGAGACACTGCACAGAGAAGAAAAAAAGAAAGAAAAGAACAGGTTTGGTAAAAAAAAAGGGGGGGGGGGCTGGAGAGATGGCTTGAGGGTTAAGACCACTGACAACTCTTTGAGCAAGAGACATCTGGGTTTGGTTCCCTCACCACTCTTGGCAGCTTAAACAACCTCTGTATCTGTAACTCCAGCTTCAAAGGATCTGATACCCTCTTCTGGCCTCTTGTGGGCACTAACATGCCCATGGCACAACAGCATACAGTACATGAAGAAAACACTCCCGTTTGTTAATAAAAATAAAATAACACGAAGCTTTCCCAGACTGCCTTGATTCAATGCATCACTCAAGCCTCAGCAGAGGAAGCTTCCGTTGTACCAACGATTGGACCAGATGATAGTTAACATAGAGAATCACAACTGGCCAATATGCAGAGAACAAGAGCTATCCGCTGAAAAAGACCACTCCCAAGGCTCAGGGAGTGTATTAGCTCCCAAGGTCTCAGGGATCATTCCGAAGAGAGGGCAGAAAAGATTGTAAGAGCCGCAAGGAGGAAGATGACCATGAGAAACAGAGTTTAATTCAGATAACTTGGTCAGTTTACTCCTATGAATTAACTTACCAGCAAATGATAATGCATCCACAATCCTACGTAAGCTTCAGCCAGACAAATCCACCATAAGACATGGAGAAAGTGAAGAAACAAACAACCAATTACCAACTCTACTTGAGTTTTATTTAGTCACTTTTTCTGTTGCTGTGATAGACACATGACCAAGACTTATAAAAGGAAGAGTTTATTTGAGCTTACGATTGACGTTTCCAGGGAATTAGAGTCCCATTGTGGCGGGGGCATGGCGGCTGGAGCTGGAGCAGCATCGCGAGGGCCATATCCACAAAGAGCACAGGAAGCAGAGAGAGAGACTGGAGACCCACGAGGCTTGTTAAACCCACCAAGCCTGCCCCCAATAAAGTACTTCCTCCAGCAACGGCCACACACACCAGACCTCCAAAAACAGCACAAAAAACTGGAGACAAACATCTGAATAACTAGAGCCTATGGGGACCACTCATTCAATACCACCACAGACATGGAGAAGTTGAATAACAAAACACCCAACTCTCTTGGAGTTGTAACTGAACAGCTAATGGAAAGGGAAAGCCAGTCTCATTTAAGGGTGATACTCTTGGTAGGTTGACCAGTGAATGAAGCCATATTGAAGGGCATTTGGGGACAAAAAAAGTCTGAGACCCTATAGGGTATATATATATACTATATATATATATAATATATATATACTATATTTCATATGTATATATGTATATATATATATTATAATATTATAATATATATATAATATATAGTCAGTACAGGACCCTGGTGGGGATAGGTAGAGCAGGCAGGTGCCAGAAATAGGGGAAGGTATCTAAATATGAATCAAGTTACATTTTTTTTGGTCTTTTCCAGACAGTGTCTCCCTGTAACCCAGCTGTCCTGGAATTTGGTCCTTAGAACCAGGCTGGCGCCTTGAACTCACAAGATTAAACCATGCCTCTGCCTCCCAAGTGCTAGGAATTAAAGGTGTGGCACCCACCACGACCAGCAACGATCAAGATACATTATGAGTGAATAAAAAATGCAATAAAAAAGGAAAAAAATATTTTATTATTTTTATTTTATGTATAGAGTATAATTAACCTGTATGTACGTGAGTGCCCTGTTTGTGCAATGCCATGGAGGTCAGAAGAGGGCTGCAGATTCCCCTGGAAACTGGAGTTTAGGGACATTTTAGATGCCATGTGAGTGCTTGGGAGTTGAACCTGTCTTTCTGCAATGAGCAGTCAGTGCTCTTATTCCATTGAACTATCTAGAGAAAGAGAGAGAGGGTTAGAAGAGAGGAGAGAGGAAGAGAGAGAGAGAGGTAGCAAAAGCCAGAGGTTCCAAGTTAGCCTGAGCCTGTAATAAGGAAGTCCTGTTTTTAACTTTATAAGGAAAGATTCTTTGAACAAACCCATCTGTTTCTGTTCTCAGTTTCCACCTTGCTCAGCCCTTTTCTGCCTACAAAGCCAAAGTCCTTTCTCAGCTCATGAAACTCATTCCTTTTTTTTTTTTTTTGGTCTTTTTTGAGACAGGGTCTTCCCTAGCTCTGACTGGCCTGGAACTCACTCTGTAGACCGGTGGCCTTGAACTCACAGAGATCCCCCTGCCTCTGCCTCCCAAGGTGCTAGGATTAAAGCGCCACCACACCTGGCATGAAACTCATTCCATTTTATAGAATGAAGTGTTGCCTAATCCTACAAGCATAAATAGACAACATTGTGCTAGTCAGTTTTCCGTTACTGTAATAAGCACCTGAGATAATCAACTTATAGAGAGAAAAGGGTTGGCTTTGTCTCTTCCTTTCTTTCTTTCTTTCGTTCTTTCCTTTTTTTTTTTTTTTTTTTTTTTTTTTTTTTTTTTTGTTCATTGCTGTTGTTTCAGTGCTAGGGATTGAACTGAGGGCAATGCCATCCTAGACCAACACGCTACCACTGGGAATCCTGGGGAGCATTCCTGTACCATGTAAGCCCTTGGGATATTCCAGACTGAAACAACAGCAGGGTGTTTGTTTTGTGTTTTGTTGTTTTAACCAAATACATTGTAATTGTGTCTTTTGACAGTAGGTACTTATGTAAGGTAGTACAGGAATGAGGGTGGAGGGAGCTCCTGGTTCTGATGCACTGGGGAATAATGTGTTCCTGGATTCGGCAGCAGTTCTAAGTTCCTCCATGCATTTTCCAACCTGCTGAATGAGAGACCCGAGGTAAGTCAATGGTGGTGTCTCTAGACAAAATGGAACAAATGGGGGCTGGGGTGAGCGCTCCATGGAGAAAACATGTCCTTATTTGGTTTGGCTTTGCTGAAGCCCTCTGTTCCGCATAGAGATATCCTATCCTTGAGACCCACGTGGTGGAAGTCGATTGGTTGTGACATGCCTTATAGGTGGTGAACCAGGAAGGGAGAGAGAGAGAGCAGATGTAAGGGTACCCGAATAAACTGCTTGAGGAAGATCGCTCTCGTGTCATGTCTTCTTTCGCTGGACGAACGGGGACGCGACACCAGGCTGGCCTTGAACTCACAAAGATCTCCCTGCCTCAGAATCCCAAGTGCTAGGATCAAAGGTGTGTGCCACCACACCCGGCACTAGGGAATACTTATAGGAAGATAGGAAAACCTATATTCCAAAAAGCTGAAAAATTTAGAAGACATGGGTAAATTTCTGCACATGTATGACCTGCCAAAATTAAATCAAAAGGACATGAACCAACAATCCAATCTATAATAAGCAACAAGGCTAAAGCACTAATAAAGGACCTTCAAACAAAGAAAAATGCAGGACCAGGCAGATTCACTTTGAAATTCTATCACATCTTTAAAAGAAGAGTTGACATTGAGACTCCTCAAACTGTTTTATAAAAGAAAAAAGGGGCCAGGCGTGGTGGCACATGCCTTTAATCCTAGTAGAGGCAGAGGCAGGCTGATTTCTGTGAGTTAAAGGCCATCTGGTCTACATAGAGAGTTCCAGGACCGCTGGGACTACAGGGAAACCCTGTCTCAAAGAAAAAAAAAAAGAAAAAAAGAAAGAAGAAAGAAAGAAAGAAAGATGGAAGGAAGGAACACTATCAAACTCATTCTATGAGGCCAGTATGGTCTTGATTCCAAAACTAGATAAAAGCACAACAAGGAAAAGAAAATAATAGAACAATGTTTCTGATGAACATAGATGCAAAAAATCTCAGCAAGTACTCATGTGGTAAGGCATCTCAAGGTTGCCCCTAGCTACATATTATGAGCCCCAGCTGAGCCCAGAGTTATATAAAAAAAAAGTTTAATTCAACTAAACTGGGGCAAGACTTTGAGAACAGGTCAACATGTACCCGATTGCTTACAAACAGAGGCCAGAGAGGGTATCAGTATCCCTTCCAGATAGCTCATTTGCTTTGGGTGTCTTCTTGGCAACTCTGTTGACCTCTGTGTCTTCCTCTGGCTCAGCTGGTCTGAGAGCGTCTGTTAGCAGTCCTTAGGACTTATATAGCTTTAGGCAGGGAGGATCTAGTGAACCTGGTCAATTTCAGGTTGAATTTATTGAATTCTGAATAACTGAAGCTATTGCTTACTTCCTGAATGTAAAGCATTTCCCAGCAGGATGGAACCTTTCACCTTCCCTTAAAACATCCAGTTGTTTATCTCACTTTAGAACATCTGATTGTTTACCCATCTTCCTTCCAAGATGAACCTACCATTTGATCCAGTCATACCACTCCTGAGTAGATACCCAAAAGATTCATCCTATTGCAGTGATACTTGCACATCCATGTTTATTGCTGTTCTTTTCATAATAGGGATGAGCAACCTAAGTGTCCCTCAACTGATGAGTGGATAATGAAAATGTGTTATGTCTACACAATGGAGTTCTATGCGGTGATAAAGAAAGCCAATTTTCAGGTAAAGGAATGGAATTAGAAGCTGTTATGCTGGGGCTGGAGAGATGGCCTAGTGGTTAAGAGTGCCCACTGCTCTTGCAGAGGACCCGGGTTTGATCTCCAGCACCCACATGGCGGCTGAGAACTGTCTTTAACTCCAGTTCCAGGGTAATCCGATGCCCTCTTCTGACCTCTGTGGCATTGCACGACACGGGTGCACAAACCTACATGCAGATAGTACATTCATACACGTACAAAAATAAATAAAAATTAAAAAAGAAGCTGTTATGCTAAGTGAAGTAACACAGTCATAAAACAATAAATGACATATGATGTCCCTCATTTGTGGATCCTCACACCAAACCCTTACATGTAAGTCAAGCGGGCTAATTTTTTAGTAAAAACAATACCATCCTCTGATGCTACTGTGGATATAGCTTGAAGTTCACGTCTCTTCGCCTAAGATCTAAGATTTATGAGAAATAATAAATCTCTTTTTTTTTTGGTCTTTTTGAGACAGGGTCTCCCTGTAGCCCCAGCTGTCCTAGAACTCACTCTGTAGACCAGGCTGGCCTTGAACTCACAAAGATCTGCCTGCCTCTGCCTCCCAAGTGCTAGGATTAAAGGCATGCGCCACCAGGCCTGGCAGAATAAATCTCTTCTTTACACTAAAAAAAAAAAAAAAGAATCCAATACTTCAGGTGACAAATTGCCTTAACTTTGATTTTTATTTTTGCTCTGAAGGTAACCTATGCTCTTTTTTGTTTGTTGTTTTGTTTGTTGTTGTTGTTAATTATAAGCCACCACTTTCTTTTCATTCAGAATGTAAACAACCAAAATATATGCTCTGTTTTGTTTTTCAATAATAACAACAAAAAAAGAAAGATGGGGCTGGAGAGATGGCCTAGTGGTTAAGAGCGCCGACTGCTCTTGCAGAGGACCCGGGTTCGATCTCCAGCACCCACATGGCGGCCAAGAACCGTTTGAAACTCCAATTTCAGGAGAACTCCAGTTCCAGGGGAATCCGAGACCCTCTTCTGACCTCCACGGCATTGCACGACACGGGTGTACAGACCTGTATGCAGACAGTACATTCATGCACATACCGAAATAAATAAAAAATTAAAAAAAAATTAAAAAAAAAAGAAAGACAACATCATGAAATTTTCAGGTAAATGGGTGGAACTAGAAGCTGTTATCCTAAGTGAAGTGACACAGATGCAGAAAAACAAAGGACGTATGTTGTCCCTCATTTGTGGATCCTAGCACCAAATCCTTATAAGTATATAAGCATGTATCTGGATGTAACTGCAGGAACCAGGAAGGTAAAGGGGAAGAGGGAACCTAGACAAAGGGTTACTATGTGTTGCTAAGTGACAAGTGTTACCAGGGGAGGAATGGATAACATCCCAATATCTAAATGGGAAGGGAGCAGAAGGGTTATAGAAGGAAAGGGGGAATAAAGGGGGGGAAAAGGAACCAAGAGAAGTGGAGCCACAGCAGACTGGCAGCGTCAATGGAGAAACGGGGAGACGTTAAATGGAGAAGACATGGAGGGAGGGCTAGACAGGTAAAGGGAGAGAGGAGAGATAAATAATGCCTTGCTAAGCTAAAGAACTTGAGAGAATCATATTAGTCTAACAATCTATTGACAAATTACACGCACAATACTTCTACATAAGTCCATATGGAAAGATGAAGGCTGCATATCAAGAAACAGTAACAGACAGGAGAAATCTTCCTTTGAGTTGTTGGCCAGGGTAGTCCAAGAGACTCCCAAAATCACACAGGCTATTGTCACAGCCCTTGATTGTCTCCCAGAACATGAAGGTAAGACCCTATCGCAGAAGACAGGACACACTTCAGAGACTGGACTGTGAGCAATGGGAGCTGGATCTGACCTGGAAGCCACCATCCCCGAAGGCTAGCTCTCATAGCTGTGGAGAGCACTATGCAAACCACTAAGGGAGATCATGGATAGATGGCCCAACACCAGCTTCAAGATCAAATATCCACATGAATGACCAGCACAGCATATGACATTTGTGCAATAGCAGTCTTCTATCTTGAGGGGGAATCAGTGGCTAACCAATTGGACCTAAAGCCCACTCAGTGGAAGGAAACTCATGTGTGGTATTGCTAACATAGCCAGATGGACACATCTAGACAGTTCATAGATCTTAGACAATTCCCCAAGGTAGACACATCCCTAGGCTAAGGTAACGTTTTACTAACTACAAAAGAAGTATCTTTGTATTTACAGACAAATATCCTAAACACCACTCAGAAAAGAAGCTTCTTGTTCACCTGATGAGAAGAGTACAAAGTCCCATAACTGGACACATACAGATGTGTGGGAAAATTCAGTTAAGTTAGGCTAGCAGTCTAACCAATGGGACCTCCCTGGTCACGCCCATGGGGTGGGATGTAGTGACGAAAAGGGCTAGGATTTGGCCCTGGGATCTGAGTCCCATTGGTTATATAAGATGGCCATTTTTTAAATATATATTTTGTACAAGATGATCAAATCTAGACCGGTGTCCCCCACCCTATCCCCCCACCCCACCAGAGCTCATGTATTCTGCCAAACATGCTTTTCTTTCTTTCTTTCTTTCTTTCTTTCTTTCTTTCTTTCTTTCTTTCTTTCTTTCTTTCTTTCTTCCTTCCTT
>VZQC01008886.1:242220-298196 GCA_009823505.1 Rhizomys pruinosus
GAGTTTACATTCCCACCAGCAGTGGATGAGTGTTCCCCTTTCCCCACAACCTCTCCAGCACTTGGTATCATTTTTTTTCTTGATCCTAGCCAGTCTTATTGGAGTAAGATGATATCTTAAAGTAGTTTTGATTTGCATTTCCTTAATGATTAGTGATGTTGAACACTTCTTAAGGTGTTTCTCAGCCATCTGTAATTCCTCACTTGTGAAGTCTCTGTTGAGCTCTATTGAGTTCCTTGATTGTTTCTTTTGATGTCCAGAAGCTTTTGAGTTTAATGAGGTCCCATTTGTCAATTGTCAACCTTAATTCTTGCACAGCTGCTGTCTGATTCAGGAAGTCTTTTCCTAAGTCTGCTGCCAACTTTTTCTTCTATCGCCTTTAGAGTTTGGGGTTTCACATTGAGGTCTTTAATCCAAGATGGCCATTTTTTGAATAAAGCTCTCTCTGAATTTGGACACTGTATGGTATGCGGTATGGTGTGCTTTCCCTCGTGTTTTCTACATGGTTCACTGTGGGAATAAATGGGATGACCCACAGACATGGTCTTTGAATGGCTCATGCCTAGGCGACACATCTGCCATGCAACCTCTACACGCAAGACCCAAGCATCATAGAACAAGGACACAAGAAGGCATTAAATAGCCTTGACTCTTATTAGGGAAGCTCTTCCATATAACAGGAGACCAGGAACTCAAAAGGGCCTGAATGGCCAAACCATGAATATTAGGAGTCTACAGAGTGTGGTTCCATGGACAGGCTGCCTATATTCAGCTTCACCCACCTAGGACTCAGGGAACATTATGGAAGAGGGGTAGAAAGATTGTAAGAGCCAGGGAGGTGATGGGAGACCAAATGGAAATGAATCCTACAAGCTCCTGGGCCCCTGTTCATATGAAACTACAGCATTGGTATCAGCGTGCAGAAGATCCATGCAAGCTCAGCTGAACAAAAACCCAGCACAGAACTGCAGAAATGGGTAGCAGAGCCCAACTTTGGCTGAGGAAATATTGGCAACAGATGATGGTTGGGTGAGGAAGCCCTGGCCTTCTTTAGGAAAGGGACTCTGGATAGGCTGACTGGAGTTCAGGGGAGGAGCTGGCACTGAGGAGTGAGTGGAGAGATTAATTTGGTGGACTCTAGCACAAATGACAGAAGGTGTGAACTTCAGGGGCTGCGGGGGGGGGCATGCAGGGGCTGAGGGAGGGTGCCAAGAGAGAAATCAGTATAATGGCGATTAAAACTGACTGAAAAATTATGTATGAAGCACAGAAAAAATTCAATAAAAAAGAAGTAAAATTGACGGGGCTGGAAAGATGGCTCAGCAGTTAAGGGCACTGACTGCTTTTGCAGAGGATCTGGGTTTGATTCCCAGCACACATATGGCATAACAACCATCCATCACTCCAGTTCCAGGGAATCCTACACCCTCTTCTGAACTCCATGGGCATTGCACAACATGGGTGCACTTACATATATGCAGGCAATACACTTGTACACATAAAATAAAAGTAAGCAATTTTTTTTGGTCTTTTCGAGACAGGGTCTCCCTGTATCCCCAACTGTCCAGGAACTCACTCCATAGACCAGGCTGGCCTTGAACTCACAAAGATCCACCTGCCTCTGCCTCCCAAGTGCTAGGATTAAAGGCGTGTGCCACCACGCCCGGCTTAAAAAAATAAGCATTTTTTAAAAGTCTAAAAATAGAACTAGCTATTATCTAACTATACAATTCCTGGGAATATACCAAAAGGAATCCAAGTCACAATACCACAGAGATATTTACATATTTTGCAGATAGCTTTAGTTGTCAGCTTGACATACCTGGTCAGAAGGACTTTCAATTGAGCAACTGAATCTATTGGCTTGGCCTGTGGCAATGTCTGTGGGGCATTTTCTTGATTGTTGAGTGCTCAGCCCACTCTGAGCAGTGCCACCCCTGGGCAGGTGGTTCTGTGTTGTATAAGAAAGCACAGGTCAGAGGAGCAAGTCAGTAAGCAGCTATCTTCAGTAGTCTGTGCCCAGGTTCCTGCCCTCATCTTCTGCCTTGGTTTCCCTTGATGATGAACTGTGCTCTAAGCCAAATAAAACCTTTCCTGCCCAAGTTGGTTTTGGTCAGTGTTTTTATCACAGCAACAGAAAGCTAACTAAGACACACATATTTATTGCTGCATTATTCAAAATAGCCAAGATATAAAACCAAGCTAGATATTTTTCAATGGATGAGCGGATCAAGAAAATATGGTATATATGCTTAATGGAGTTTTATTTATCTGTAAAGAAGAATGAAATTATGTCATTTGCAGGAAAATGGGTGGAAATGGAGACCATCATGTTAAATGGAATAAGCCTGATTCTGCAAGACAAATATTACATTTTCTGTCATATTTATGAACGTAGAACTTGAAAGTAGAAGGTGGACTATGAGGAGGGAGAAAGGAGTCTAAAGACAGCAGAAGAAGGAAGAACAAGAGAGAATCATGAAGTGAACAAAGACAATATGTTTCTCTTATATGTCAAGCCTGGGACTAACTATGTTTTATTTTATGCATAAACATGCATATATATTACATGAATATATAATGGGTAAAACTGGGGGGAAGGAAGGATGGGAGAGGATAATGGGGTATGTATGAACAATGCATAATGATGTATACATTAAAATGTCATAATGAGCCGGGCGTGGTTGTACACGCCTTTAATCCTAGCACTTGGGAGGCAGAGGCAGGCGGATCTTTGTGAGTTCAAGGCCAGCCTGGTCTACACAAGGACAGCTGGGGCTGCAGGGAGACCCTGTCTTGAAAAGACCAAATAATAAAAAAATAAAATAAACTAAAATGTCATAACGAAACTCATTTATTTGTATACTAAAAATTACTAAATTTTAAGATAAAGACAAAGTAATGGAATTTCATTCAAAACAATGGCTTCCCATAAACTTTGTTTCATACTACATAAAGCTTACCAAATTAATTGCACAATAAAAAAGATCTATATTTATCATGAGACATAGGACTTTAAAATTTTTTTTATTTATTATTTTTATGTGTATGAGTGTACTGTCTGCAGTCTTGCAATGCCGTGGAGGTCAGAAGAGGGCATCGGATTCCCCTGGAACTAGAGTTAAAGACGGTTCTCAGCCGCCATGTGGGTGCTGGGGATCAAACCCCGGTCCCCTGCAAGAGCAGTCAGTGCTCTTAACTGCTGAGCCTTCTCTCCAGCCACGAGGCACTGGACTTCTTAAGGGTAGGAACCACTTACTTACATGGTGGTTTGAATTAGAATGTCCCCCATAGGCTCCAAGAATTAGGACATTTTGTCCCCAGCTGGTGGCACTGTTTTGGGAGATCTTAGAAGGTTCTGCCCTGCTGGAGGAAGCAGGTCCCTGGGGTTGGGCTTAGAGAATTCTTAGACCTTCCAGGATCTCTGTTTCCTGTGTCTGCTTGAAGATATGAGAGCTGCTTAGCTCTCTGCTCCCACTCAGGCACCTCCTGCCACCATGCCTCCCTGCAGTGGTGGACTCTGATTTCTCCGGAAATGTAAGCTCAAATAAACTCTTCCTCATAAATTCCCTTGATCTTGGTGTTTTATCACAAGAACAGAAAAATAACTAATACAGCCTGGTTGCATTTTAAAAAAGATTTACATTTATTTATTTATTTATTTATCTATTCTTATTTATTTATTATTTATTTATCATCTTTCTGTGTCTGTGTCTGTGTCTGTGTCTGTGTCTGTGCCTATGTATGTGTATTTTTGTGGAGGTGCCCACAGAGGCCAGAAGAGGGCATTGGATCCCTTGGAGTTGGAGTTGGTTGTTGTGAGCCACTGGAATGTGGATGTTTGTTGGGATAAGACTCTGTTTGGCTTGAGCAATATGGGGGTCCGCGCTCACTGTCCGGACAGTTTTTCTGGAGCTGGGATGGCGGATCTCCTGCTTGCCGGAGTGAGATCTCTTATCCTAAGGCCTTCCTTTAATATACTGGGCAGAAAACATTTCACACCTCGGTACTAATCAATACGCCTGGAAGTTTTCTTGTCCAGGATGAGCCATGATGGCTCCTGCCTTCCTGGCCCGCCCACACTCCCATTTCCACCCCGGAGCACGGTTGCATCAGTATAAAAACCTCTGCTTGTGCCAATAAAACTGAGTAATTCCCTCGGAATCTGTCCCGGGTTAGTTTTTTCACTGACCCTTCTTGGGCTCACCCCTCCCGGAACTCCTGGCTCCCAACAGAGCCTGGTCAACCATGCTGAGGAACGCATGGTCTGCTGTAGGAACAGAGAGGAAAAAACAGCAACAGATGTTGGGAACTTAACTCTAGTCTTCTACAAGAGCAGCAAGCATACTTAGCTGCTGAGCCTTTTCCCCCTAGTTCTTTTTTTTTTTTTTTTGAGACAGGGTCTCCCCGTAGCTCTCTGGCTGTCCTGGAACTCACTCTGTAGACCAGGCTGGCCTCACAGAGATCTGTGCCCCTCTGCTCCCAAGTCCTAGGATTAAAGGTGTGTGCCACCACGCCTGGCATTTATTTATTTCTGTATGTGTATCAATGTACTGTCTGCATGCAAGTTTGTGCACCCATGTCGTGCAATGCCTCGGAGGCCCCTAGTTCTTAATAAGTACCTGGGACATAGTAGATATCTGCGGTGGTCACATTTGAGGTGTTCCCTGAAGGCTCATGTATGGGAGGTTTGGTTGCTAGCTGATGGGCTTTTTTGAAAATGACTAGATTTTGAATTGTTTCTCTCTGGTATTTGTTACAGCATCAGAAGGTATACTAGTACAACACCCAATATATTTTTTTCCCTGGTGGGGAAAATTCAGCTAGGTTTCCCTTGCTTTTGTGCCAAACTGAATTGCAGGCATCTTGGACTTCTTGAAAGACTTGAGTTTCTATAAAAGAAATAGAATATCTTCCCCAAAGCATAACTTGGGGATACGGGGAAGAAAGGAAATCCTTATAGCTCTGCATCCTCATGTCTCCGTGAAGGCCCTGATGTAAATAGGGGTGACCTGACTTCAGGGGTGTTTGAAAGTGAGTCATGTTGCTGCAATAAAGTTCACCAGGTTTGTGATCAGAAGCCGGGACAGCTGTCTCTTCCCTTGTCCTGGTGGATGGCAATTCCTTGCATTCTGAATGCTAGAAACAGAAGTGCAGGGGAAGAATAAAGACTTATAGGGCCTGGGAGATGGCCATGCAAGCAAAATGACCTGAGTGTGGATTCCCAGCATCCATGTAAAGGTCAGCCTGGCAGCATGTGCCCGTAACCCAAACACGGCACAAGCAGAGATGGGAGGATCCCATGATCTCCATGGCCAGACAGTCTAGCCAAAATGGTGAGTTCCCAGTTCAGTGAGAGACCTGGTCACAAAAAGTATGGTGAAGTCATAGAGGAAGACACTCTAACATCAACCTCTGGCCTCTACACACAGCCAACATGGAAGATTACATCCACAGCAACCCCCTACATGCATACACCACAAACACACACACACACACACACACACACACACCAGCTGGCCTGGAACTCATTATGTAGACCAGGCTGTTCTTGAACTCCCAGAGATCCTCCTGCCTCTGCCTCCCTACTGCTGGAATTAAAGGTGTACAGTACCATGCCTGGCTAAGTGGTTCTTTTAGAATGGAAAAAAAAAAGAAAATAGATTGAAGAAATGCTTTCTGACTTCAATATAATCAACTTTGTCATGACAAGAGTAAAAAGTTTTGTGAAATATGTAGTTATGGGGCTGGAGAGATAGCCTAGTGGTTAAGAGCACTGACTGCTCTTGCAGAGGACCAGGGTTAGATCCCCAGCACCCACATGGTGGCTAAAAACCATCTGTAACTCCAATTCCAGGAGAACTCCAGTTCCAGGGGAATCCGAGACCCTCTTCTGACCTCCGCGGCACTGCACGACACAGGTGCACAAACCTACATGCAGACAGTACATTCATACACATACAAAAATAAATAAAATTAAAAAAAGAAAAAAGAAATATGTAGTTATAAATAGGAAAAAAACCTCAGGTGGAAATAAATCTGTACAGAAGAAATGAGACATTCCCCAGTTTTTTAATTATTTTTTTTTAATTTTATGTGTGTATTTTTCCTGCATGTATGTAAGTGTACCCATGTCATAAAAGCCTGAAGAAGCCAGAAGAGGGTATCAGATTCCACTTGAACTGGAGTTAGAGATGGTTGTTAGCTGCCATGTAGGTGCTGGGAATTGAATCATGTCCTCTGGAAGAACAGGAAGTGTTCTTAACTGCTGAACCATCTCTCCAGCCCCATGTTGCCCCAATTTTACTGTCTTTTTTTCTACCTAGTATCATTTTATCAGATGTGTTCAAGTATGTATATGTTCATCCTCTGAAATGGCTAGTTTTCTGGGACCAGATTCATGTGTGGATAGTACTATGCTAGCTACCAGTTACATGGTAAACGAACATGAATGTAGCTGACATCTGTTGATTAAAAACCCGTTCAAAAATAGTTGAAAAAAATAGATCATCTGAACTAAGCCAGGTGGCTCCATCCTAAGTCTGCCCCCATTTTAACAAGTTAAGTTTCTTTCCTGTCCCAAGCTGAATTTCCTGAACCTACATGACTCTGCTCCTGCTATAACTGCTGACCTTTTCTCTTGTTTCTACTTGCTTTAAGTTTATTGGGTCAATGTATAAGTGCTGGAATTTCCTCAAGTTTCTGTTTGCCTTAGTTTTGGTTTACTAAGGATTACCTAATGTTAGGTTAATGCTGGCATGCTATAACCTAACTGGTTAAAAAAATTATATATATACTGGCTTCATCTTAAGGTCTTCATCTTCCTGAAATGAGGGATGTGCCCAGCTGTGTAAAATTATCCAAAAACCTGATCAGATCAGAGTGGTCTTATTTCTGTGGCCTATAACAGTAGTAGCTGCTGTAATTTCTTGCTTATTGACAAAGATAAGGGTTAGTACCTTGGATTTTAGGGGCATGAGAGAAGGCACCAAAGCCCATTTGCTTCCTCCTCCTGTAGTGATGCCAACCTACTCACTTGCGACCTCAGCATGGCGTGGGCTTGCAGACCCTTTCTGCCCTAAGGATCCCATCATCTTCATCATGAGTCACATTTCCAATTGCTTGTCTCTCCTGAAGAGAAGCACCTTGCCGTTTGCTTTGCCCTCCTTTCTTGGCAGCAGAAGGGTAGGTGGTATGAGATTTAATTTCCCCAAGAAAACTAAAAATACGTCACCAAGGTCCCTGATCTCCATCTCATAGGAGCCAAGATCGGCTATGGGCACAGAGGGTCAACGCAGACAAAGCAGCTCTGATCACTCCTAATGTTTTTTCTCTCTCTAATTACAAAGCGCATTTAACTATTGTTCTCTGATTGCTCGCTGCAGTTGGGCTTGGCTATTGCTTTCTTTTTCTTCTTCTTTTGGACAAGTCCCAGTTTCCGATGAGTTTTTGTTTCCCTCTCTCCCTTCCTTTCATTCTCTTTCTCTTTCTTTTCTGCCAGGCTCCATTGCCACACCAGGGCCTCACCATTCTTTTGGTGACCAGAAGGTGGCATGGCATTTCAGGAGAAGCCACTTTACCTCCATAGTTGGATCTCTGGGTTTCTCTGTTCCTGTGATGGTTAATCTTGATTGTCAGCTTGATGGGAGTTAGAATCACCATGGAAACAAAACTCTGGGAATGTATGAGGGATTTTTTAGATTAGGTTAATTGAGGTGGGAAGACCCACCCTCCATGTGGGTGGCACCATTTCACAAGCCCAAGGCAGAACCGGGCTGGGCACAGGCATTCACTGCGCCCTGCTCCTGACTGCAGCCACATGTGATTAACCGCTTCAAGCTTCTGCTGCTATGACTTCGATGTCATGAGGGACTGGATCCTCAAATCGAGAGCCAAAATAAAGCCTTCCTTCTTTAAGTTGCTTTTGTCTCAGGAGCCAAGCTCAGCCCTCACACAAGTTGTCCTATTTAGTCCTATTTAGGCTGAGAGGCAGATGTTGCTCTCTCCAGACAATAGACAGTCTCAGAGTCAGAAAACAGTTGAGCTAGGATTCTACCAGACTCCATGCTCTCTTCTTCAGAAGAGCCTTTTAATAATTTATTTATTATTTTAATTTCGTGTTTATGAGTGCATTGCTTGCATGTGTGCAAGTGTACCGGTGCCGTAAGATGCCTTTGGAGGTCAGAAGAAGGCATTGGATCCTCTAGAACTGAGCTATGGCTGCTAGCCACCATGTGGGCGCTGGGAATTGAACCTGGGTTTGCTGCAAGAGTAGCCATGTGGGGTTTGGAGAGATGGCTCAGCAGTTAAGAGCACTGAGTGCTCTTGCAGAGGACCTGGGTTCAATTTCTAGAACCCATATTGTAGCCAACAACTGTTAGACAAAATAAAATAAAAAAATAAAAAAGTATTTTAAAAAAGAGTAGTCATGCTCTCAGCCACTGAGCCATCTTTCCAGCTCTGAGCCGTGTGTGTGTGTGTGTGTGTGTGTGTGTGTGTGTGTGTGTGTGTTTGGTATTTTTGAGATAGGGTCTCCCTGTGGTCCCAGCTGGCCTGGAACTCACTATGTAGATCAGGCTGACCTTGAACTCACAGAGATCCGCCTGTCTCTACCTTTTGAGTGCTGGGATTAAAGACGTGTGTCACCATGAATGGCTGAGCCTGGTAGTTTTAAAGAAACTTCTGCCTAGTAGAACCCTGGAGTTGACTCTCCTGTCACTATAGAAAAAGGGTGAATCTGGGGCTGGAGAGATGGCCTAGCGGTTAAGAGTGCCGACTGCTCTTGCAGAGGACCCGGGTTCGATCCCCAGCACCCACATGGCGGCCGAGAACCGTCTGAAACTCCAATTCCTGGAGAACTCCAGTTCCAGGGGAATCCGAGACCCTCTTCTGACCTCCGCGGCATTGCACGACACGGGTGCACAGACTTGCATGCAGACAGTACATTCATACACATACAGAAATAAATAAAATTAAAAAAAAAAAAAAGGGCGAATCCTTTTGTCTGACCTCTGAAGTGCCAATTTGTAGGTGCCCTGCTAGTGGTCAGGCTTGGTGGGAATGCCTATAGCACTCTGAAAGGAGGTTTGGGATTCTGTGTTGCTTCATGATGCATGCAGCGGTTTCCAATGTCATGGTAGCCTTGGCAGGGAGGAAATCCACCTCTACCTTGCCACCGAGGGGGCTGCAGCAACTGGAGTCTCACAGGAAACAGATGTCATGTTTGGAGGGTACATGCTGAATATTTAATGGATATTTAATATTTAATATTGGTGTTCCCCAAACCCGGTGACATTCAAAGCTATGACAGAAATGACTGGACAGGGGCTGTGGCAGGAAAAGAAGTCATGTACTGCCAAAATGCAGACAGGAAGGGCTAGAGCAGTTGCTGTGTGTGTGTGTGTGTGTGTGTGTGTACATGCATGTGTGTGTGTACATGCATGTGTACAGGCACCCAAGCTTGACTCTTTCGTCTTGCTGTGAATGGTTAATCTTGACTATCAATTTGATTGGGTTGAAAGATGCCTAGATCAGTAAAGTATACTTCTGGGTGTATCTGGGCAGGTATTTCCAGACATACTGGAAGGGAAGGATGACATGTGGTATAGCAGCTATGAGGGAAAGGCCCAGCCTCAAATGTGGGTGGTACCATTCGAAAAAAGTGGAAGGAGGAGGAAGGAGGAGGAAGGAGGAAGTCCACTGGTTCACCCTCTCTGTACTGTCGGCCTCCCGGCCACCATGCAGTGGGTGTCTTTCTCAGTGGCTCGCTCCTATGCCATGCTGTTGGATCTCAGGCAGCCCGGGTACAGTGGGGCTGGCTGGCTGAGGACAGAAACTGCTGGAATCCTGAGCCCAAGTAAACCTTTGCCTCTTTGGTTTTCCTGTGTTTGGACACAGCAAAGCAAAGCTGATGAAAACTTTCCCCCTTGTGCTAAGGTTTACATTGGCCAAACCCATCCAGAAGACAGAGGCTGGGGTGTCCCAGGGAGGCAACCTGAGGAAGGGAAGGGTGGAGAGAGCTTCTGGGGGAAACAGAGAATATTCAGCACAGGGTCTTAGTCAGTGCTACTCTCCACAACAGTCTCAAGTTTGCAGTGAGTAGACAGCTATAGGAAGCCAGGAAGTGCTATGGACTTGAATCATGGACTATGAAATTTGGAAGAGCCCTCGGAGTTCTACCTATGAAATTCTTTTGCTTTACAAGAGAAGATCCTGAGACCCAGGGAGAAGGTCCAAGTTCAGCAACCAGTTAGCACGGGCAGGACTGGAACTCAGCTTACCTAACTCCCTACCTACCCTGTCCCTTAATTTGTGAGCTGTAGTCAGTTAATGATTGGTCAAACAGGATCACCACTGAACCAGCTTGCCTAGTTCCTTTTTTTTTCTTTTTCTTTTGGTGTATTCGAGACAGCGTCTCCCTATAGCCCCAGCTGTCCTGGAACTCACTCTGTAGACCAGGCTGGTCTTGAACTCACAAAGATCCACCTGCCTCTGCCTCCCAAGTGCTAGGATTAAAGGCGTGTGCCACCATGCCCGCCCGGCTTTGCCTAGTTCCTTTTACAATTGACTGAAGGCCCCAGGGTGAAGCTTTCTTTAGCCTAGATGTTTGCCTGAAATGGTTCTCTCTCTGACTCCATCAATGGTCAGAGTGGACCTCCCATTCTAGATGGTGGGCCTGGAGTCAGGTTCATGGGGCTGAGTCTCAGATTTAAGTTTCTGGGCCTCAGTATGCTCAACTCTAAAATGTGGATATTAGCCGGGCATGGTGGTGCACGCCTTTAATCCTAGCACTTGGGAGGCAGAGGCAGGCGGATCTTTGTGAGTTCAAGGCCAGCCTGGTCTACAGAGTGAGTTCCAGGACAGACAGGGTCTCCCTGTCTCAAAAAAACCAAAATAAATAAATAAATAAATAAATAAATAAACAAATAAACAAATAAAACATGGATATTAATGATGTTGATATCATATCATGAAGAGTAAATGCAAAAATATATGTAAAGCACCCAGATATATATGGTGCTAACCATATATATACCGTATATATGTATCCCATCCTAAGAAATTAGTTTTGGATTCTGATTAAGAATTCATTTTTGAACCAAGCGTGGTGGTGCATGCCTTTAATCCCAGCACTCTGGAGGCAGAGGCAGGCGGATCTCTGTGAGTTCAAGGCCAGCCTGGTCTACATAGTGAGTTCCAGGACATCTGGGGCTATAGGGAGACCCTGTCTCAAAAAGACCAAAAAAAGAAAAATGCATTTGTGGGGCTGGAGAGATGGCTCAGCAGTTAAGAATACTGGCTGCTCTTGAAGAGGACCTGGGTTTTGTTCCTAGCATCTACATGGTGGCTAACAACCATCTATAATTTCAGTTCCAGGGAATCTGTCATTTTCTTCTGACTTCCATGGGGATTTCAGGACATGGGTACACTTACATACATGCAGGCAATATACTCATACCCATAAGATAAAAAATAAAATATTAAAAAAAGAGTTCATTTAGGCTAAGTGGCATGGTGGTACACAACTTTATTCCCAACACTCAGAAGGCAGAGGCAGGTGGAGCTCTGTGAGATTGAGGCCAGCCTAGTGTACATAACAAGTTCCAGGCCAGCTGGGGCTACAGGGAGACCCTGTCTCAAAAAGACAAAAAAAAAAAAAAGCCATTCATGATGGTGCATGATTGTAATTTCAGCACCGGGAGGCAAAGACATGGGATCCCTGAACTGACTGACCAGCTGGCCTACTTGTCAAATCCCAGGCTACTGAGAGATCGTCTCCAGAAAGGGCGGTGGTACCTGAGGAAGGACACTTGAGGTTGTCTTCTGGCCTCTGTATGGGCATACACACCCACAGAGACCACCCCATATGTGGACCTGTACCCCCTCCCCCACAGAGAGACCCCCCCATACACTGGGGAGAGAGAGAGAAACATAAACATACACATACACATGCATCCACTCATATGTGGACCTGCACCCCTTCCCCCATAGAGAGACATCCCCCCACACACAGGAGAGAGAGAGACAGAGACAGAGAGACAGAGACAGAGAGACAGAATAATTCATATGGCTTTTTGGCATCATGGAGACATCTCCATCAATGATCAATGTATCAACTGTTTCGACAGGGAGTTTTCCACTCAGGATAGATGAGGACACTGAAGTCCCCAGGTGACAAGCCATTTGTGAGATTCCACAGCTGGTCATAGGCAGATAAGAAACTCTTGTTTACTAGGTTGGAAATTCTGTTATTCTTGTTGACTTGTTTCCTCTTAAGTATTTTTTTGTTTTTTTTGGTCTTTTCGAGACAGGGTTTCCCTGTAGTCCCAGGTGTCCTGGAACTCACTCTGTAGACCAGGCTGGCCTTGAACTCACAAAGATCCACCTGCCTCTGCCTCCCAAGTGCTAGGATTAAAGGCTGGAGAGATGGCCTAGAGGTTAAGAGTGCCGACTGCTCTTGCAGAGGACCCGGGTTTGATTCCCTAGCACCCACATGGTGGCTGAGAACCATCTTTGACTCCAGTTCCAGGGGAATCCGACACCCTCTTCTGACCTCCGCAGCATTGCACGACATGGGTGCACAGACCTACATGCAGACGGTACATTCATACACATAAAAAATAAATAAAAAATTAAAAAAATCCAGAATTCTTAAAAAACCCACACTATTAACAAATCATTTATTATTGTTATTTTATGTTTATGAGTGTATTGCCTGCATGTATATAAGTGTACCAGTGTTGTGCAATGCCTGGCAGAGGTCAGAAGAGAGCGTCAGATCCCCTGGAACTGGAGTTATAGACAGTTGTTAGACACCATGTGGGTGCTGGGAATTGAATCTGGGTTCTTTACAAGAGCAGCCAGTGCTCTTAACTGAGCTATCTCTCCAGCCCTTAAAATACATTCTTTTAGCATTCCATCAGGACTTGGACAGCTGACAGCATTGTGAGCAGGCCAGGCAGGTTTCCATGACGTGAACGTAGGCATCTAAAAGTTGTTCAGGTGCAAGAGGCCTTGCCCTCCCTTTGAGGTCCTAGGTTTTGCTCTTAAAGTCCTAGGGCACCAGGGAGCTGCAGTAGGAATTGGTCTGTGGATGCCACACTGCACTTTGCGGGGGAGCCGACCATGACCAGCTTGGGTCTGGGCTGTGAGCAGTACCCCCCTGGGACTTTCTTTGTCCTAGGCAGGGGCTGACACAACTCTTCTGGCTCCAAGTGGTGCTCCATGCAGCTGCTTCTCTCACTGCAGAGGCACTGTTCACCTTTGGGTTCCATCGGCCATCACGCTGGTTTGGCTGTGTCCCTTACCACGGTGCCTCCATCCTCTCCCTTGTCCTGGAACACAGTTTTTTCTCCAATTATTCTGCAATGATTTTGTTCACAATCTTTGTTCACAGCTGGTTCTTCTTGCAGGTGGTTCACTTCTGGGGCAAAGACACAGAATCTTACATAAGATTCTAAATATTGAATCACTAACCTTGGGTCTCACTACTGCAGAAACACAGCCGGGTCTTGGGAAGAGTCTGAAATGCACCCTTTCTGACCTTGGTTGCTCAGGTGTATTTTTCTTTTCATTTCTTTTAATTTTGGTCTTGTTTCTTTTTTTTAATTTTATTTATTTATGTGTATGAATGTACTGTCTGCATGTAGGTTTGTGCACCCCTGTCGTGCAATGCCATGGAGGTCAGAAGAGGGTGTCAGATTCCCCTAGAACTGGAGTTCTCCTGGAATTGGAGTTACAGACAGTTCTCAGCCGCCATGTGGGTGCTGGGGATCGAACCCGGGTCCTCTGCAAGAGCAGTCGGTGCTCTTAACCGCTAGGTCATCTTTCCAGGCCCTAATTTTGGTCTTTTTGAAACAGGGTCTCCCTGTAGCCCCAGCTGGCCATGTAACTCATTATATAGACCAGGATGGCCTTGAACTCACAGAGATCCTGCCCCCCCCAACAAAGTGCTGGGATTAAAGGTGTGTGCTACCTTTTCTATTGAGCTTCTCTGGTCAGACCTTCTCCTGGTTTAAAACCCTTCAATGGCTTCCCTTTAAGGGGTGGCATAGCTCTGCCTGGCACTCCTACCTCCTTGGCCACAACTGTCTTTGCTTTAGTCACGCTGAGTTCCTTCCTGTTTCTCAAACATATCCAGCTCTTCTCTACCCCTGGGCCTTTGCACTTGCTGTTACTGATTGATACATCTCCCTCCTCCCTGTCATGGTTGACTTCCTCACCTGTTGGGTTATAACTTCCTTAAAGAGACCTTACCAGACAATGCTATCCAAAGAGGTGATCTGTGGCCCCTGCTCAGCAACTGTTCTGTTCTTCTCAGGGTTTATTATAACACATAGACAATCCTGCTATTTCCTTGCTTGTTTATTATCTCTTTTCTTTCCACATGTTAGGTAAATGATGCTCTCCACAAGGGCAGGAACCCTGCCTCTTGTCAGTACTCTGTTCTTAGACCTGAGTATGGATTGTGTGTCAGGCACCATGGTTCTAAATCCCTGCTGTCCTGGAGCTTATATTCCAGTGACAGATAATGTGATTTTATTTATTTATTTATTTATTTATTTATTTATTTATTTAGTTTTTTGAGACAGGGTCTCCCTATAGCCCCTGCTGGCCTGGAACTCACTCTGTAGACCAAGCTGGCCTTGAACTCACAGAGATCCACCTGCCTCTGCCTCCCCAGTGCTAGGATTAAAGGTGTGCACCACCACCACACCCAGCTTAAAGACGGTTCCTAGCCACCATATGGGTGCTGGGAATCGAACCTGGGTCCTCTGCAAGAGCAGCAGGACTCAGTCCTCCTAACCACTGAGCCATCTCTCCAGCCCCAATAATGTGATTTTTAAGTACAAAGTGCTATAATAGGGAAGGCATGGTGGCACATGTCTTTAATTCTAGCACTCAGGAGGCAGAGGCAGGTGGATCTCTGTGAGTTCAAGGCCAAGAGTCCATCATGGAAGGTTGGCATGGTGGCACAGGCAGCTGAAGCATAAAGCTAAGCCTCACATCTTCAAGCAGGCACAGGAAGCAGAGAGCTACTGGAAATCTGGCAAGGTTTAAGGACTCTCAAAGCCCGCCCCAGTGATGTGCTCTCTCTCCCCCCAGCTGCCAGGATGGCCACACCTCCTAAGGCCTCCCAAAACAGCACTACCAACTGGAGACAAAATTTTCAAAGACTTGGAGCCTAGGGGGGACCTTCTTATTCTTCAAATTATTTTCCTGCAATATTCATGGGATTTCACAAGGGAGTGGATTTAAATAGGTGTATTCGATCCATCATGTTTAATTTGAAGTCTGTGAACTTTAAAACATCAATTTAATTAAATTTTAATATGAAGTTTACACATTCATTATATAAATTGAAAGTACTTTATACCTTTCCATTCCTCAGGGTTAAACACTAGCTGGTAGTACTAACAATTTCATAGTTAAACTTGCCCTTTTATAGTAACCATATTTTTTTTTTCTCAGTCCTATGCATGCCAGGCAAATGTATTTATTTGCTCTTACCTTTTGTTCAAGACTTATTTATATACTTTTTGTGATTCTGGAGATCGAACTTGGGCCTTGCCCACGATAAGATGTGTGATACCACTGAGCTCCAGCTCCCCCTAAATTCTTTTTTTGTTGTTGTTTTTGAGACAGGGTCTCCTTTTTTAGTCCCAGCTGGCCTGGAGCTTGCTCTGTAGACCAGGCTGGCCTTCAACTCACAGAGATCCTGCTGCCTCTGCCTCCCGAGTGCTGGGATTAAAGGTGTGTGCCACTATGCCCAGCAACCCCCTAAATTCTTAATTTAAATATATTTTTTGTTGCTGTATTGTGCTTCATCTTCATTTATTAATTATTATTATTGGGTATTTTTGAGACAGGGTTTCCCTGTAGCCTCAGCTGTCTTAGAACTCGTTTTGTAGACCAGGCTGACTTTGATCTCACAGAGATCTGCCTCTGCCTCCCAAGTGCTGGGATTAAAGGCATGCTCCACCACACTCAGCTGTGCTTCATCTTAAAAATTTTTTATATTTAATAATGATTGTTATTTGTGTGTGCACTGATGCCACAGTGCACATGTGCAGGTCAGAAAACAACTTTGTGGAGTTGGTTGTCTCTGGGGAATCACACTTCTATCACCTGGCTTATATGGTAAGCACCCTTAGTCACCAAGCCATCTTGCTGGCCCTGTTCTTAATATGTAGACCAGGCTGGCCTTGATATCACAGAGATTCTCCTAGCTCTGCCTGCTGAGTGCTGGATTTAGCAGTGTGCCCCATCACACCTTGCTGTGCTTCCTTCTTTGTGCTCCTATACCAGCCTGTTCACACCTCTAATGCTTCTCATGCCATCTGGACATTAGACTCTTCTTTCATCAGTGTGTATGAATTACAAACTTTAATTGGTAAGGGCTGTGTTGAGTCATCTCTGTATCACCACTACTTCTGTGTTGGGAGAAGTCACCTTCTCCCAGTCTGGCTTGGCTATTTATTTATTTGTTTGTTTATTTATTTGTATGAATGTACTGTCTGCATGCAGATCTGTGCACCCGTGTCGTGCAATGCCTCGGAGTTCAGAAGAGGGCGTCAGATTCCCCTGGGACTGGAGTCAAAGGTGGTTCTCAGCCGCCATGTGGGTGCTGGAGATCGAACCCGGGTCCTCTGCAAGAGCAGAAGGCGCTCTTAACCGCTAGGCCATTTCTCCAGCCCCCGGCTTTTTAAAAATTATTTTTATTTATTTTATTATGTGTATGAATGTACTGTTTGCATGTAGGTCTGTGCACCCGTGTCGTGCAATGCTGCAGAGGTCAGAAGAGGGCATCGGAGTCCCCTGGAACTGGAGTTAAAGACAGTTATCAGCCGCCATGTGGGTGATGGGGATCGAACCCGGGTCCTCTGCAAGAGCAGTCGGCGCTCTTGTCCGCTAGGCTATCTCTCCAGCCCCAATCATTATTTTTTTTTGTATGTGTATGAATGTACTGTCTGCATGTAGGTTTGTGCACCCGTGTCGTGCAGTGCCTCAGAGGGTCTCAGATTCCCCTGGAACTGGAGTTCTCCTGGAATTGGAGTTACAGACGGTTCGTTACCGCATTTGTGATGCTGGGGATTGAACCCCGGGTCCTCTTGCAAGAGCACTGTGCTCAAAGTCACTAACCATCTCTCCGAGCCATCTCTTCAGCCCATATTTATTTTTATTTATTTATTTTTTGTATGTATATTAGGAATGTACTGTCTGCATGTAGGTTTGTGCACCCGTTGTCGTGAATGCTCGGAGTCAGGTCTCGGATTCCCTGGACTGGAGTTCTCTGGAATTGAGTTAGACGTTCTCAGCCGCCATGTGGGTTGCTGGGATCGAAACCGGGTCCTCTGCCAAGAGCAGTTGGTGCTCTTAACCGCTAGGCTAACTCTCCAGCCCCGGCTTTTCTTTTATGATGCTTTCAATGAAAAGAAGTTCTTGGGGGCTGGAGAGATGGCTCAGCACTTAAGAGCCCTGTCCGCTCTTGCAGAAGACCTGGGTTTGAATCCCAGCACCCACATGGCAGCTAACAGCTGTCTGTAACTCCGGTTCCAGGGGATCCGTGCCCTCTTTCTGTCTTCTGTGGGCTCTGCACAACACAGTACATTTACATACATGCAGATAATATACTCATACACATAAAATAAAAATTAATAAATCTAAACATGAAAAGGTTTTTAATGAAAAGTTCTTTTTTTTTGAGACAAGGTCTCCATGTAGCCCCAGGTGTCCTGGAACTCACTCTGTAGACCAGGCTGGCCTTGAACTCAGAGGTCCTCCTGCCCCTGCCTCTGCCTCCCGAGTGCTGGGATTAAAGGCATGCGCCACCACACCAGGCGAAAAGAAGTTCTTAACATAAATACTATAGTTCAAATTTATCAAGCTTCCTTTACAGTTTCTCTTTTATAGAATTAATGCGTGCATAAATGTCTCCCAACAGTTCATCTTTTTTTTTTTTTTTTTTTTTTTTTGTCTTTTTTGAGAACCCATTATGGAATTTACTATGTAGGCCACCGGTTGGACTTGATCTCATTACCAGATCTGCTTCCCAAGTGCTGAGATTAAAGGAATGTGCCACCACCATCACCCACCACCATCACCCACCAGCACCACCACCAGCACCACGTCCGGCTGAAAGTACATCTTATAAATCAATAAATCGATATTTGGACAATACAGGTCAATCAAGGTCCCAGATAACTTGGACCAATCTGAGTATTCTTACATCAGGATACTTATCGTTTTGTCTTTTTTTTTTTTTTTTTTTTTTGGGTCTTTTTGAGACAGGATCTCCCTACAGCCCCAGCTGGCCTGGAACTTACTCTCTAGACCAGGCTGGCCTTGAGCTCAGAGAGATCTACCTGCCTCTGCCTCCCGAGTGCTAGGATTAAAGGCATGCACCACCACACCCGGCTTAAGGAGAGGTTCTTAGCTGCCCCGTGGGTACTGGGAATCGAACCCCGGTCCTCTGCTAGAGCAGTCGGTGCTCTTATAACCACTGAGCCGTCTCTCCAGCCCCAGGAACTATCAGTTTTAATAGTTTAAAATCTGCGGGTCTATCGCAGCATGCTCCACTAAACTGGAATCCACGATTCTTGAAAAAAATTCCGAGATTCCGTGTCCATATCCCAGGCAAAGAAACAACGGAGGAGTGCTAGTCCCCTCATATCCCAGGCAAAGAAACAACAGAGGAGTGCTAGTCCCCTGTGGCTCACGGGTGGAGGGATGGAGGTTGGATCTTTTTCTGGTACAGCTGAGGCGATGGCCCGCCGGTTCACAGCCTAAGGAACCAAGAACTACAATTCCCGGCAGGCAGCGCGGCTCCGCCTTAAGCACTCTGGTGGCTGAGGAATAATTTCCTGCGAAGTCGGGGTTCCGGGATTGCGGTGGGAAGCCGGTGGGGCGGTGCTGCGTCCCTTGGGTGAGTAGCAGCGGCGCGGGAGGCGGGCACAGAGGTGTGCCGACCCGGCTGCCAGATCCCGCGGCAAGTGGAGTACGGAGGAGCTGGTGCAGACGCTTGGCGTTGGCCTGGACTCCGGCTTCACTGCCCCATGTGTGACCTTGTCACCCGGGGTGGCGCGGTCACGTGGCTCAGGTGACTCGCAGTGTCCCGCCTCCTCCGCATGGACTCTGCTTTGGTGCCGGACTGGGCATTAGTGTGGACTTCCCTTAGATGCACCGGAGTAGGCGGAGCTGGAGGGGGACTGCAGGTGGCTCAGCCAGAAGTCTTCCCACCCTGGTGGAATGTGGGCTTCCTGGAGGAGGTAGCTGGGGCGGAGAATGTGGTGTAGTGAAGATCTGGGCAGGAGCCCAGATATCCAGGCGGTTCACCTAGGCTTGCAACAGGCGCCAGTCCACTACTACCCCAGCACCTAGCAGGTCCCCTGTGCTTCCAGCTGTTGTGTGGAGAGAAGCCTGTGGTACACTCTCCCAGATTTAAGTGGCGTTTACTTTCCTCTAAGTACTTTACAGGGTGCTCAAGAAATATTTACAGACTTGATAGGAGTTAGATTTCGTGCTGTCACAGTTATTCTTTAAGCATTTTCTTGTTGTAGTTTTCAAACTCCACTGTACAGAGAAATTATGTGGAGGGCTTGTTACTATACAGAATTTTGTTGTCCCCTCCTGCCGCTGTCCCCATTTTCTGATTCTGGTATGGTATTTGAAGTCTGGAATCTGCGTTTCTAACATGAACCAGGAGCTGAGATGATGCTTATCTGGGGACTGTCATTTCAATGTCACTATTTTATAGGGGAAAAAAAAAATCCATAAACTCTTCACATCTGGTTATGGTTTTGTTTTTGTCCTTGTTGTCCAGTTTTAACTATTTAGCTGTAGCTTGAGTGGCTATTGCTTTGCACGATGCCAATTTCCCCTATATTACCTTACATGCAGATTTTCATATCCTTCACTTGTGTCATTTTTCATAATTTGTCTTCTTGCATTAGTTGCTTGGCCAGTATTCAACAGTCTTCATGGTGTGAGATTTGGTTTCTGCTGACAGAATTTTCATTTTATTCCTTTCCAAATATACCTCCCATCCCTTTTATTGTCAGACAAGGGACCTATGCATAAGAAGAGTTCTTTGTTTAGCCATCTAATAGGCCAGCACACTGAATTGGCAAGGTTTCAGAGCCCATGGCAGAGTCTCTGGCTACCTCGTGGCCCAGGAAGCTGCTGGCTCTGTTGATTGAAGCAGACACAGCTGGATTCACACTCTTGTTCCAGCACTTCCTAACTCCTTGGGCAAGTTCCTTCTACTTCCTTGTCTGTAGAGTGATGCTCTAATTGTATGAACCTCAGAATTTAGTTGTGTAGGTTACATGAGATGTTCATTTAAGCACTTTTGGAAGCTCACTCACGTCTCTTATCTGCTCCTTGTCCTTTGCACATGGCCTGACACTGTCCTGAGTCCCCCTTTCTAAGATGAACCGAATGGAGGATTTCTCTCCTCTGCCTAGGTGAGATTTATTTTCTTTATCTGATGAGGATCCTTGGCAATGGTCAGGGATTTCTTAGTTTAATTAGTATTGATCCTAACAACTTCTGGCTATTAAACACTAAGAAAAGAAGTATAGTTAAAACTCACTCTTGCTTTGAACTTTATCTGGAGGACAGGGACGACTGAGCCTCCTTGGCCAACTATACAGTTCCTGGGTATTGACTCACCTTATCTGCGCTTTGGGGAACAGTCTAGAAAAAAAAAGTGATTATTTGCCTAATAGTCTCTGTAGGAAATGGGAGGTAGCTATGGTCACTTTTGGGGCTGAATGGAATTAGCTCCCTAAGTGCCTTTCCTCAGTGGTCACTCTCTTGTTCACTGAGTAGAGGGAGATAATCCTCAGGATATGGCATGGGAAGGGGCAGCACGTAGTGATAGCTGGAAAGGCCTTGCTATTTGTTGACCCCCATGAACAGTAAGTGCTTGATTTCCTGTTTAGTTCAGTACATGAGATGGACATTTTTGTTTGATCATCAACTTCCACGTGTCCAGCTTCCTGTTGCATAGTTTTGTGATGAGCCAGGATATTTCTTCTGATTCAGGGAGTCAGAGTTCATTCTTCCCATTGATTTGACAATAAACAGCGGTGCCAAGTCTGCAGCCTCAAAATTGGTTGTTTCTAGTGAGGAACATTGTGTGATCTTTGACATGCTATTGATTTCCAGAGCTCCAACTATTGCCTTCCACAGGCTTGGCTCTTTTGGGGCATGGTAGCAGGTCAGAAATGATAGTCCCTATTGCAATAGCTGTACTTACTCCAGGCCGGTAGTAAGGACTTTAGTGTCCTGAAGACCAAGTGTTCCTATCAAAGAGATCCCAGGCCATTAAAAAAAGTGGGATCATGGCCAGAGATACTGCTCAGTGGTTAAGAATGCTTGCTGCTCTAACAGAGGTCTCAAATTCAGTTCCCAGAACAAATGTTTATAATTTCAGCTCTAAGGGACAGTGGACACCTATACATACACACACACACACACACACACACACACACACACACACGTAAACAATTAAAAAAAGATTCAGGCTGAGCATTTGCAGTGGGAAGGTCCTGTTCACGTTTCTCAGGGTAGTTCACTAGCCCAGACACCCGGGGCTCATCACTCGCCCTCCCTGCTGCGCTTTCCTCATTTATACCTGGGAGGATCATACGTGTCCCGTCTCATGGGCTGCGAGGAATGTTAGCAAGATGAGTGTAGAAGACTCTGTAAAGTTTAGTTACTGCTAATAATATTATCGAGTGATTAGGTTTTAGGCTCTTGGTGGCCTCAGACTTCCTGCAAGGTGTGTGGCCTTCAGAGAGGTAGCTCAGGTGAAAGTCAAGGCAAGTAAACAGAGCAGGCAGGTGATTCATTAGCAGAGAGTTTAATAAGGAAAGGTGTTTTTCATCAACAGACATATTTCACGCCTGACAGGCCTTTTGAAATACCCTAAGGGAAGCAGCTCATTTGCATGTTAAAGACTCACTGACACCTTATGGAAAACTCCAACTCCAATCTATTTAGACACAGTTTGGCTCTTATATCATCTATTTTATGTGTTTCAATTTCCACTACTTTTATTACTGAGGACATTTGCTTGAAAATGGGGTTGCCTTGCTTCTGTTTCCCACAGGTAGTCTCAAGGATCAGGGAGACCTCAGTGCATCTGGGAGATGGGAGTGGGGCGGGGAGATGAAGAGGAGGAAGGGGGGGAGATGGGGGTGGGGGTGTTAGGGAGAGAATGCCTGAGTTGGGGACCCAGGACATCTATTCATCTGGAGACCTCTGCCAAGCCTCATGGGGTATGCTGACTAATTTGGTTAGTAAATGCTTTCGGAGCACCTACTGTGTACTAGGCTCCAGTTTGGCATGTTACAGCCTGAGGGCCACATTTGGCCAGGCCCATCACTTCGCATGTCCTTTCTGGTTGCCTTGTGCTACAGTGCAGAGTTGAGTGGTTGCCTCAGAGATGGCGTTGCTCCCAAGTAGAAGAACTTGCTGGCTTCTAGGCAGAGAGAACAGCAAGTGCAGAAGCTCTGGGGTGTAGTGCCTCGCCCGTTGGAAAACTCAGAAGTTGGAATTGAGCGAGTAGAGGGCAGGGTGGAAGGGCCCGAGACCCTCTGGGAAAGGTGAAAGCAAATCCTGCATGAGTGAATTGAGGACCCTTGGAGAACCGAGAACCCGGGAGTGCACAGTTGGATCTAAATTTCTATCATAAGAATCAATTGGGAGAAGCTGGATGAGGTGGGCCATGTGGGTCTCTCTGAGTTGGAGGCCAGGCAGGGCTACACAGTTAGAGCTTGTCTTAAAAAAAAAAATCAACTAGTAAGCTGAGCATGGTGGTGTAGGCTTTTAGTCTCAGCACTTGGGAGGCAGAGGCAGGCGGATCTCTGTGAGTCCAAGGCCAGCCTGGTCTGTATAGTGAGTTCTATTAGCTGACTTTCTTTTCCTTCCTTCCTTCCTTCCTTCCTTCCTTCCTTCCTTCCTTCCTTCCTTCCTTCCTTCCTTCCCTTCCTCCTATCCTATTCGGCTTTTTTTTGTTTTTTTTTTGAGGACAGCTGGCCCGGAACTCAACTCTTAGACCAGGCTGGCATTGAACCACAGAGATCACCTGCCTCTGCCTCCCGAGTGCTAGGATTAAGAGTGCTAGGATTAAAGGCGTGTGCCACCAGCCCAGCTTAAAGATGGTTCTTAGCCGCCATGTGGGTGCTGGGAATCAAACCCAGGTCTTCTGCAAGAACAGTTGGTGCTCTTTTTTTTTTTTTTTAATTTTATTTATTTCTGTATGTGTATGAATGTACTGTCTGCATGCAAGTCTGTGCACCCGTGTCGTGCAATGCCGCGGAGGTCAGAAGAGGGTGTCGGATTCCCCTGGAACAGGAGCTCTCCTGGAATTGGAGTTTCAGACGGTTCTCGGCCGCCATGTGGGTGCTGGGGATCGAACCCGGCTCCTCTGTAAGAGCGGTCGGCGCTCTTAACCGCTAGGCCATCTCTCCAGCCCCAGTTGTGCTCTTAACCAATGAGCTATCTCTCCAGCTTTTGTCTTTTTGAGACAGGGTCTCCCTGTAGCCACTCCTATCCTGGAACTTACTATGTAGATCAGGCTGGCCTTGAACTCACAGAGATCTACCTGCTTCTGCCTCCCGAGTACTGGGATTAAAGACGCATTGCCACCACACCCGGCCTTACTGTTTATTTCTACTTTGGTCTTGAGGTTTTTCTGTATTGTCTGTATTATAATAGTTCTTTTTCTCATTGCTGTGATGTTTAATATAAACAACTTAAAAGGAGAAGAGACTAATTTTGCTCAGAGTTTCAGCCTATGGTTGCTCGGCCCCCTGTGCTTGGGCAGAGCATCAGGGTGGTAGGCGAGTGTGGCGAAAGCTACTTACATCTTGGTGGACAGGAAGCAGAGTGAGAAATGACCAGGGACCAGTATAACCTTCAAAGTCTCCAGTGACTTAGTTTTTCCAATAGGGCTCCACCTCCTTACATTTCTAGAGCCTGCCCAAACAGCTCCAGCATCTAGGACCCAGGTGCTCCACACATGAGCCTGGGGGAGGTGGGGGCATTTCATATTGAAACTGTCCATAATGGTGGCTACAGACTCTATCCTGGATCTGATGGGATCTCATCCAAGAGAGCTGTGATGGATGTAGCTTTCATGGGTTACTTCCTTATCCTGGCAGAGGCCTGATACCTAAATATCACAGGAAATAATGTGAGACGCCCTTGTCTGACCTATGTTCCCTGTATTTCTTCTAAGATGCCTATTCTCTAGGAGCTTTCTGGCCAGGAAAGTAGTTTGGTTTGGGAGTGTCGGTCAGTGTGACACAGGAGGCAGTGCAGCCAAACATAAGGCACGATTGAAACCTTTTCCTACATGCTTAGTCATGGGAGAAGAGCGGTGCCGGGACGGGAGAGAGGCATGGGAAGTGTAAAGACACTGTGAAGCTCATCCAGCAGCAGTTGGGGAGTGTGTGTGTGTGTGTGTGAGAGAGAGAGAGAGAGAGAGAGAGATCGAGAGAGCACAAGTGGGCTGTGTATTTGTGGGTCAAAGCCTCACTGGGCTTGGCCAACATGTTTCCCTTTGGGAGTTTTGATCGCTGAGTTTAGAGCAAGGAGGTCATGCTGTACTCGGGGCGTCACTTACGCCAGGCCTGGGGATGAGCAGGGCTCATGGGGATGAGCAGGGCTCCTCGTCATGTAGACTGTAGTTGTTGCACAGGCTGTTCCACAGAGCCTGGTGGGAACACACACAAAACAAGGTGTTTTCGGGAGGCAGCTATCTGGGTCAGACACCGGGAACGAACTAGGAGAGGTGAGAACTGGAAGCGCTGGGGTGACTGAGCCCTGCTTCTGGCATGAGAAAGTCAAATCTATAGTCCAAGTGGATGTTGAGGCAACAGAAAATTACAGACATTCAGTATTCTTTATTTGTTCATCGTTTATTAACAGAGTCTGCCCTTTGCATCTAGTGGAGGAGGCAGATGGAGGACTAGATCATTAGAGATAAAAGCTGAGCTTAATTAGACAAGAGAAGGAAGAATGATGGTTCTGAGTGATTGGCTCCTTAGAGGCTTCTTAAGGGGCATGATGAGGGATTGAGTGTGGAGGGAGATTTGGGGAGACAAAGTTGGAGATTCAGGGTGAGGTGGGACTTGAGTAGCTTGTAGGGAGGGAGTTTAGACATTTTGGAAGGTAGAAGAGGGGAGGCATGAAGGCTGTGTGTGATGGGGACTCTTGTAATCCTAGCAGTTCAGTACTTGGGAGGCTGAGGCAGAAGGATTATGAATTTATAGCTAGCCTAGGCTACATATGGGGGTGTCATAGAAACACACTCAGGTAAAGGCATGAGCAGCAGAGGGAAGGCAGGGGGCCGTGGGAAAGTCAGTTTGGAATGGACAGTGCTTGAATAGTTCATGCCAGAGAAGATGGCCGGTCTCCTCTCCGTAGTCACCATTCAGGGCTATGCCAACTCCTGTTCCTAAGGTATCAAGGATTCCTCTGCGTAAGTTCTTTGACTTTTTCCTCTGTGTAGTGCTGGGGATGAACCCTAGGCAACTCTGCTAGCCATCTTTGACTCTTCAGATAGACATAAATTAAAAATAACAAGGAAAGAAGACCTCATTTTCTGGGTGACTGAGACCTCAGGTTCGAGTGCATCCCTTATCATTCTTATGGTGACCCTGTAAGATCACTTCTCTTCAGGGCAGTCACATAGGTGATGAGCTAGACCTCTGCCTAGCTCTGGAAGCTGGGTTCCCAGCCAGCATTTATCTCCTTCTGCGTTTTCGCCACAGGTTTCTCTGAGTACCCCTCAAGAAGTCCCCTGAATCACACCTCCTGTGACACCTCAAATTGAAGACCATAAAGAAGGGTGTGTGTGCATGTAATGGTTAATCTTGCTTGTCAACTTGATGGGATTGTCAACTTGATAGTTTAATTGTGGGAAGACCCATCTTAAATATGGGCTGTGCCATTCCGTGTGCTGGAGTCCCAGACTGGATGAGAAAGCTGAGCAGCAGTGTCCGTTCTCTGTCCTCTGACTGCGGATGCAGTGTGACCAGCTGCCTCAAGCCCCCAGTGCCATGGCTTCTCCACCTTGATGGATGTACCCTCCAATTGAAAGCCAGAATAAACCCTTGCTTCTGTAAGTTGTCTCTTGTCAAGACAGTAGTGTCAGGCTGAGTCCAGAATCCTGCAGGCCCGAGCTTAACACGTGACACAGTGGCATGTGAAGTAGCTAATATGGCATGTAAAGAGCTAAGTCCCCCAGCCTAATGGAAGGCCTACTTCTGGGTCTGACAGGGAACTTGTATTTGAGCAGAAATGACATGGAGGGTGAGCCGAGCATGTCACCCTTTTAACAGTGTGCTTCAGGGCAAGGCTCTGCACGACCAGGGGCAGGGTAGGGTTGGGTGAGGCCTGCCAGGAGGTTAAAGTGGGCATGAAGCTGCTAGGGAGGCTGTTTTTGCCAAAGCCTGGTGTCCGGGAGGAAGTGGGGAAAAGAATGAGCAGTGGTGGTGGGGGAGCGGCTGCCTGCGAGTTCTTCCTGTGAGGATGGCATCTTGATGAATATTTTTTTGGGGGAAGTCTTTTTGAGACAGGGTCCTCCTGTAGCCTCAGCTGCCCTGGAACTCACTATGTAGACCAGGCTGGCCTTGAACTCACAGAGATCTGCCTGCCTCTACCTCACAAGTGCTGGGATTACAGGCGTGCGCCACCACGCTTGGCTGATGAACATTTATTTTTTTTTAATGTGGGTTATCTCATTCTCCACCATCCCATCATGTAGATACTGCTGTTATCCCATTTTATGGCAGAGATCATGAGGCTCAGAGACTGAGCAGTTTGCCTGTGGTCCTCCCACTTTTTTTTTTTTTAATTTTTTAAAATTTTATTTAGTTCTTTATGTGTATGAATGTACTGTCTGCATGCAAGTTTGTGCACCCGTGTCGTGCAATGCCGCGGAGGTCAGAAGAGGGTGTCGGATTCCCCTGGAACTGGAGTTCTCCTGGAATTGGAGTTTCAGACGGCTCTCGGCCGCCATGTGGGTGCTGGGGATCGAACCCGGGTCCTCTGTAAGAGCGGTCGGCGCTCTTAACCGCTAGGCCATCTCTCCAGCCCGGTCCTCCCACTTTAAAAGTCTTTGTCAGCTTAAACCCAGGCCTGCTGGATTCTAGACTCAACCTGACATGACATTCTACTGTCCAACAGGGATATTAAAGTGTCAACTGAGGGGCTGGAGAGATGGCTCAGCAGTGGTTAAGAGGGAACCTGGGTTTGGTTCCTAACACCCACAGTGACAGCTAGCAACCATTCCTAACTCCAGTTCAGGGGATCCGATGCCCTCTTCTGGCGTCCATGGGCATTGCAGGACATGTGTACACTTAGATTCAGGTGAAAACTCATACATTAAAAAAAAAAAATTATAGCCGGGCGTGGTGGCGCACGCCTTTAATCCTAGTACTTGGGAGGCAGAGGCAGGCGGATCTTTCTGAGTTCAAGGCCAGCCTGGTCTACAGAGTGAGTTCCAGGATAGCTGGGGCTACAGGGAGACCCTGTCTCAAAAAGACCAAAAAAAAAATTGTTTGCAGTCACCCTTATGCCATATAGCCACTTGGGCAGAGGAAGGGGAGCTGCTTTTAGTTTTACTGATGAATTTGAACACATGAAGCCTGTCTGTCCTGAAAAAAAGGAAGAGTGTTCTCAAACATGTCTAAAACCACCAGCTCTCGTATTCATGTAGAGATTCCCAAGTCTTACCTCAGAGGCAGCATCAGCGGGCGGTAGGGTGAGAGCTGGGAATTTGTGTTTTTAAAATGGTGTGCAGGCTGGTGCTTGTTCAGGTGTTTTCTGACTGTACTTCACACAAGCTGGGCTAGGAGAACAAGGCTGCAGAGGGAAGGTGATGGAATTCTAAGAAGCACTGAGTCCATAAAGAGTCAGGAAGGAGAGGCCTAGAGACAGGGCTCAACAGTTACGGGTGCTTGCTGCTCTGGCAGAGCACTGGAGTTGGTTTCCCAGCACCCGTCAGCACCCATGTCTGGAGGCTTACAAGCACCTGTAGCTCCAGCTCCGGATCTGGTGCCTTCTTCTGGCTTCCGTGGCCACATGCACGCACAGACACACACACACACACACACACACACACACACACACGCAAATAAATCTTGAGAAAAAAAGTATATGGGTAGAAGAAGGTGGTAAATTTCAATACAAATACATAAGCTGTATTAAATGTAAACCTCAAAAGTCAAAACCATATGCTATTTAAAGCCAGAGAAATGGTATAAGTTGAGGGGCTGAAGAAATGATTCAGCTGTAGCAGTTAAGAACACTGAGTGGTTGATTCCCAGCACCCATGTGGCAGCTAACAACCGGCCATAACTCTAGTTCTAGGGATTCCAATTCCTTTTTCTGACCTCTGGGGGCATTGCACAACATGGGTGCACTTACATACATTCAGGCAATACACTCATACACATAAAATGAAAATAAAACTAACAAATATTTTAAAAGCTGTAAGTTGAAAGTAAAAGAACATACAAAGATGTACTTTGTGAATAGTTAAAGAAACTCCTGAGTCCAAACAGACCATAGGGAAAATAAAAACAAGGTGGTTTGTAGCAGTGGCTTTCCCACCGGGGAAATCAAGGTCCAGAACAGGGCAGTGCTAGCCATCGACTCAGGCCAGAGAGAAGCACATAGGGTGATGGGCTGCATCTTGCTGCTGTATCTCTAGGCTTTGCATTGCCAAGAGGCTTGGTGATGTACCTTTCAGTGGGGGAATGGGGGTGTCTTTTGGCACCTGTGGCTGGGTCAAGGTTATCGTCAGATACAGAAGTCTCAGGGATCGCTGAGGAGGTAGCACATTGGGTGCACTGACCTCAAAGAAAAGCTGTCTAGCTAGCCACCTGGTGGACTGAGCAGGTGTAAGGAGGGAATGGTCTCGCTGCCTAGTGGTATGAGATTGGTATCAAGTACCAGGACTTCACACAAACCATCAGTCATGGTGTTTGCCATCAGGGAGCACAGTCTAGACAAGAGACTGTCTAAATGATGTCAGTATTTTGAATATCATCCAGATATGGAGGAACTACTGGCTGCTTCTGAGCAGTGAGCATTTTTGCACAGTTTTGTTCTTGACCCATGTGTCAAGGCTAATGATGTCTGTGGCTGTGTCCTGAGTAGCACTAGTTACAAGTGGCAGTGGTTACCATGCCCTTCCCTCATTTCCTAAAAAAAAAAAAATGCACCCTTTATCTGGATCCTTCAATCCTCTTCGCTTCTGGCACTTCCCCGAAGCACTGATAATGTATTATATGTTGTTTTGCTTTTCTGCTACCCAACCCTTGAGTGTAAGTGCCACATGGGCGCCTTCTCCAGTGTATTTAGAACATTACCTGCCACTGTTGAAGGACTTTGAGAATTGATTTGTGCCAACTGGTACAGTAAGCATTTCATGTAATGATTTTACTTCATCTTAACAACTTTGAGGTATGTATTGTCTCCCCCACACTTTTTTTTTTTTAACAAATAAACCAAGGCACCATGAGATTCAGAAAATGACACCAGGTCATACAATCTTTATGTGGCAGAGCTGGGGTTTGAATTCTAGACTGAGCCACTATGAAACCCGTAACTGCTAATCTTTGATGTTGCTTTCTCGTGTAGGATCTGGGGACATGGCCAGAAAGGTTCTCAAACTTGCATCATGGACTAGCATGGCTCTTGCTGCCTCTGGTATCTACCTCTACAGTAACAACTACTTGGACCCCAATGACTTCGGTGCTGTCAGGGTGGGCAGAGCAGTCGCTACGGTAGGTTTTTTTTTAATTTTTTTTTTTTTTTTTTTTAATTTGAGCTAGTTAGTTTTTTTTTTTTTTTTTTGGTCTTTTTGAGACAGGGTCTCCCTGTAGCCCCAGCTGGCCTGGAACTTACTCTGTAGACCAGGCTGGCCTTGAACTCACAAAGATCTGCTTGCCTCTGCCTCCTGAGTGCTGGGATTAAAGGCGTGCGCCACCACGCCTAGCAGGAATTAGGGTATTAGTTGTAGGCGTTCTGTAGCTGTAGCAGGTTGGTATGCAGGTGGATGTGAAGATACAAGTGTTCAGGGCTTTGTCTGTGTCAGTCTGTAGAGCTGTGCCATGATTGTGCATCCTCACGCCCCTTCACTCCTGTACGTGCAGCCCCTGGAGTTGAATAGAACAGGCTGTGCAGATCTCTGCTCTGAGGCCCCTACATTGAGGCTCTGTGTCTTGTTGTAGTGATGACTGAGAAGGGGCGGTGTTTTTCGGGAAATGCTGTGCAGAGACATTGTAGAAAGAAGACTTTCGGCGGGCTGGAGAGATGGCCTAGTGGTTAAGAGTGCCGACTGCTCTTGCAGAGGACCCGGGTTCGATTCCCAGCACCCACATGGCAGCTGAGAGCCGTCTTTAACTCCAGTTCGTCTTTAACTCCAGTTCCAGGGGAGTCCAACACCCTCTTCTGACCTCCGAGGCATTGCACGACACGGGTGCACAAACCTACATGCAGACAGTACATTCATACACATAGAAAATAAAAAAAAAAAGAAAGAAGACTTTGCAGATTCAGTTCTACCTGAGGTCTTTCTGCCTCCTGTCTGCCATGAGATGAACTTGGGAGGTGTCCCCTACCACATGTTCCCACCACCATGACATTCTGCCCGAGTATGTGACCAAGGGACCATGGACCAAGCTCTTGGATAACTTTACTTCTGTTAAGAGCACTGACTGCTCTTGCAGAGGACCCGGGTTCAATTCCCAGCACCCACAAGGCAGCTAAGAACCATTAGGCCAGGTGTGGTGGCCCACGCCTTTAATCCCAGCACTCAGGAGGCAGAGGCAGGCGGATCTCTGTGAGTTCAAGGCCAGCCGGGTCCACAGAGCGAGCTCCAGGCCAGCTTGGGCTAAAAGGGAAACCCTGTCTCTTAAAAAAAAAAAAATTCTTTACTTCTTTTGTCCAGAGACAAAAGTTTTGAATGCGCAGCTTACATGTAGAGTGTCTGGGCCCTGGAGAACCTTGAGAAAATCCTTTCATCCCGAGCCAGAGAACCTTACTTGAATATTTGAGTATTTGACTTTAGAGGTTCTCTCCAGCAGTTCAATAGCAGTATCATCCCTATGCGATCATGTCTTCTTAGCTCTGCTGATGATGACTCACTAGACATCACCATGCGGTCTCTCCAGTGGGGATTGTTGCATACTCCTTGCTTTCTCTCTTTTACATGCTGCCTGTGAGTGAGATCACAGTGGTTCAGCTTCTTCCCTTGATGTGGATATGCATCAGGATGTAGTTTACTTCCTTTATTTCCTCAGAACTCTGTTATAAAGTGTTCTCTTGAGCCTGGCACACTGGGAGGCCACTGACAATGGTGCCTGTCCTCAGGGGTAAGCTGAGTTGTGGACTCAAATAGGCAAAGACGCTTTGAATTAACAGGCTTTGGAATATGAAACTATCTCCAAGTGTTTACCCCCTGCCTTTTGGGGTTCAGTGTTTTCTTTTATGTTTTGAGGGGTAAGAACAGACCATTCCACTTAGATCCAGCTGTGAGGGAGTCTCTAGTCATGGAATGCACATATGAATGGATTCAAAGCAGTCCGAAGCCAGGCACATGTGAGGACTGCTCCTGTGGTCAGATAGAGCAGTGTGCACTGTGGCCTGGGCGTTGGAATGAGGATTTCAGTGGAACGTTAGGGACCTGAGTACCTGGAAGGAAGGTATCAGCTGGTGCCTTACAAACCAGCTCCTAAGCAGTACATTGCTTGTCCCCTCTGCCCCCCTCTCTCATTCTCTTTCTTTCCTTTTTTGAAACTCAGGACAGCTTTATTAGGGTTTAAAAGAAAAACCCTAGGTCAGGCACACTGTAAATCTTGGCAGCTGCCCAGAGCTGGGAGTTGAGAAGAGGAAAGAGAAAACGTCATGATCTCTGAGTTAAGCCAACATGGAGGTCAGCTACGTGGTGGGAGGGGAGTATTAGAGAAAAAATGGAATGCTCAAAGTATCAGATAGAGAAAGTATACTTACTTAGGCTCTGGCCCACATTCAAGATAAAAAAAGACAGAAGAAAAGAAAAGAACAGAAAAGGAAAAGGACTCAGAAAGACAGGCAGGCCCAATAGCAAACCATGCATTCTTTGAAGGGCTGTGGTCCTGGTCATCCTGGTAATGCCGCTCAGTGAGCCAGGCTTGCTGGCTGCTGGTGCTCAGGCAGTGCTTATGGAATGGAGTGCAGACAAATGAACGTTATTGAATATAACTCTTTGAACTTAAGTTTTAGGGTCCTCAGTTTTTCAATCCTAAAAGGAAGATTTGAGTCAGATAGTCCTCCTCTATGCTGAACACAGATTGGAAGTCTGTGATTTTCGACTGACCATGGATAAGGGAACTTCACTGAGGGTTTTGGCCAGATTATCCAGAATCAAAACTTAGGCTATTAGAATAAATATAAATATAAAACAGTGCTTATTTGTGATAGGGAGAGATGGATTAAGTTTAGCAGCATTCATTTAGTTAATACTTATTGTCTACTCGAGTGCCTGGCAGTATAACCAGTACTGAGGAAAAGTGGTGGGCAGGGAGGCCTACGCATTGTGCTTGAGCTTAAGTTCAGACGGTTCACAAATGAACAAGTAACGGGGAAAGTTAGGTGGTGGCTAGTTACTATCCATTACGGAGAGTTTCTGGTGCACAGGGGCCGCTCAAGACTGGAGCCTCTCTGTAGGAATGTCATTTGTGTCAAGCCCTGAAGGCCAAATGGGAGCATTTAAGCCAAGGTCTGGGGCTGAGCATCCAAGGGGTGGGACCGATCCCTCCTATAGACCTGGAAGCTCCTGCTGCAGGGCTTGGGCAGAGGTGGGATATTTGATGTTCCCAGTCCTAAATTGCCCTCTCCCTTGGTTCACAGACAGCCGTCATCAGTTATGACTACCTAACCTCCCTGAGGAGAGTCCCTTATGGCTCAGAGGAGTATTTGCAGCTTCGATCCCAGGTAAGGGACCCATGGGACCCATTTGTAGTGGACCAGGATGCGCTGTCTGAAGTGGCAACAACAGTCAATGTACTTCCTGTGGAGAGCTGGAGGTGGCTGAGCACAGACTGGGCATTGATGTAGTGGCCACTGGCCAGAGGGATTTAGATGTAGTGGCCACTGGCCACAGGGATTTAGAAGGAGGAAGTGGAGGACCCCTTCCTCGTTCCTGTGCTGATGTCTTAGTATCATGACTGTGTCTGCCATCCTGCATCCAGCTGGGTCCCCCTATACTGAGGCCATTATTTATGAGGTGGTATTGGGGAGGCCGCTGTGTGTTTCTGGTGACAGCCAGGCTTGGGCCTGGCTGTGGGAGGGGCTTGGGCCACCTTGGGAGGGCTGTGGGCACTTGCTCCTCATAACTTCTAAGCTGCATTGTTAGGTAAAATCCAACTCAAAGAGGTTAATTGCTTTCTTGTCCTCTGAAGGCCACTTGGGGCCTCATGTAGGAGTGGAGCTGTGGATTCCACACATCCTCTCCTCGGTCTGAACATAGCAGTTGATGTGTATGCTATATCTAGAGATTCCGGAGAGTTGAGGGATCAAGCAAGGTGGTGTTTGGTAGGATGTAGGTTGAGCCTATAGTCAAGCATAGAGAGCTTGGTGATAGACTGGCTTCTCTTTGCTCATGTGGTTCCCACAGCCTGGACGGTCCTTAGAAATTTCCCAGGTATGCTTCAGGGCTCAGCTTGGACACCTTCCCTCTGTGCTGCTTTCCTTTCACCATCCTTTGTGTATGTGATAACAAAAGTTTAAATTTAAATTTTAATTATGAAAATTTCAACTGTCTATAAAAGTAGAGTAGAATTGAGGCTCATCTAGGCTGAGACGGGATCCGTTTTTTTCTTTTTTTTTTTTTTTTTTTTTTTTTTTTTTCTTTTGTTTGGTTTTTTTTTTTGGAAAATTTTTTGAATTTAATGTTTTTACCCCTTTTTTTTTTTTTTTTTTTTTTTTTCTTTTGAGACAGGGTCTCCCTTTAGCCCCAGCTGTCCTGGAACTTACTCTGAGGACCAGGCTGGCCTTGAACTCACAAAAATCCACCTGCCTCTGCCCCCTGAGTGCTAGGATTAAAGGCCTGTTCCACCATGTCTGGCTTTTTTGATATTTTCGAGACAGGGTCTCTGTATTAGTCACTTTTCTGTTGCCGTGATAAACCACCATGAGCAAGGGAACTTATAAAAGGAAGAGTTTATTTGAGTTTACGATTGACGGTTCCAGGGTATCAGAGTCCATTGTGGCGGGAAGCATGGTGGCTGGGGCTGGAGCAGCAAGCCAGGTTCACATCTTGCAATGAGCACAGGAAGCAGAGAGAGGGAGACTGGAGACCGCAAGGCTTGTTAAACTCACCAAGCCTGCCCCCAACAATGTACTTCTCCAGCACAGCCACACCTTCTAAGACCTCCAAGAACAGTGCTACCAACTAGAGACAAAATGTCTGAATACTTAAAGCCTATGGGGGGACACTCTCATTCAAACCACCACAGGCACCATATTGTTTTATGTATACATTCTTTAGTATATTTCTGTTCTAGTTTGCTTTTCCATTGCTGTGACAAAACACTCTGACCAATTCCAACTTGGGGAGGAAAAGGTTTATTTGGCTCACATTTCCTGGGTCACAGTTCATCACTGAGGGAGCCCACCTTAGGAACTCAGGGCAGGAACCTGGACACAGGAGCTGAAGCACAGACCAGGGAGGAATGATGCTTACTGGCTTGTTTCCCTGCCCATGCCCAGCCTGCCTTTTTATACTGTACATCACCACCTGCCCAGGGTGGTACCACCCACAGTGGGCTGGGCCTTCCCACATAACAATCAAGACAATACTCCACAGATGTGGCCATAGGCCAGTCCAATGGAGCCAATTCCCCAATTGAGGCTCCCTCAACCCAGGTGTGTCAAGTTGACACTAAAGCTATCCAGCACAGTGTCCCTAATAGGTAAAGACCTTTGAAAAAACATACAGCAATGGGGCTAGAGAGATGGCTCAGCAGTTAAGAGCACTGGGTGTTCTTGCAGAAGAATCCCAGCACCCACATTGTGACTCTAGCTCCAAGGGATCTGACGCCCTCTTCTGTCCTCTGTGGGCATTGCATGACATGGGTGAACTTGCATACATGTACACATTAAACTCATACATATAAAGTAAAAATACAGCCGGGTGCGGTGGTGCACACCTTTAATCCTAGCACTCAGGAGGCAGAGGCAGGTGGATCTTTGTGAGTTCAAGGCCAGCCTGGTCTACAGAGTGAGTTCCAGGACAGCTGGGGCTACAGGGAGACCCTGACTCAAAAAGACCCCCCCAAAAAAATACAGCAAAAAAAAATTAAAAACACAACCATAGGGGCTGGAGAGATGGCTCAGTGGTTAAGAACTGCTCTAGCAGAGCATCTGGGTTTGATTCCCAGCACCCACATGGTGGCTAAGAACTGTCTTTAAGCCGGGCGTGGTGGCGCACGCCTTTATTCCTAGCACTCTGGAGGCAGAGGCAGGTGGATCTCTGTGAGTTCAAGGCCATCCTGGTCTACAGAGTGAGTTCCNACCTTTAATCCTAGCACTCAGGAGGCAGAGGCAGGTGGATCTTTGTGAGTTCAAGGCCAGCCTGGTCTACAGAGTGAGTTCCAGGACAGCTGGGGCTACAGGGAGACCCTGACTCAAAAAGACCCCCCCAAAAAAATACAGCAAAAAAAAATTAAAAACACAACCATAGGGGCTGGAGAGATGGCTCAGTGGTTAAGAACTGCTCTAGCAGAGCATCTGGGTTTGATTCCCAGCACCCACATGGTGGCTAAGAACTGTCTTTAAGCCGGGCGTGGTGGCGCACGCCTTTATTCCTAGCACTCTGGAGGCAGAGGCAGGTGGATCTCTGTGAGTTCAAGGCCATCCTGGTCTACAGAGTGAGTTCCAGGCCAGCTGGGGCTACAAGGAGACCCTGTCTCAAAAAGACAAACAAAACAAAACAAAACACAAAAAAACAAACAAAAAACCCCACAACCATAATATTATTATGATACCTAACAATATGAATAACTTCTTAATAACTTCTGGTTGCTAAATCATATTCAAATTTCCCTTGTTTACCACATGTCTTTGAAAAATATTTATTTATTTGTATTTGTGATTTTATGTGTATGGACATTGGTATCCTATACTATCAGTGTCTTCTTTATTCCCTTGAGACAGGGTCTCTTACTGAACCTGGAGCTAGGCTGTCAGCCAGCAAGCCCCAGCGATCCTCTTGTCTGTCCCCTGTTCACAGTGCGGAGATTGCAGGGGCCACCTCTGGCTTTTTACATGGATTCTGGGGATTTGAACTCAGGTCCACATGCTTGTACAGCAAGCACTCTTGCCTGCTGTGCATCTCCCCAGCTTCCCAGTGTTAACCACTGAGTCATCTCTTCAGTTTCCAGAATGTATTTTTATAGTTAGTTTGTTCTAATCTGTATCCAAACCTGGTACATGTATTGCATTTTGTTGACACTTCCTAAGTCTTTTAAAATCTGTAACATTTCCTCTCTCTTCTTGTATCTTATTTTATTTTTTATTTAGCTATTTCCTTGTTGAAGAACCAGATCATTTATCCTGTAGCATTTCCACATTCAGGATTTGGCTGATTGCATCCTCAAAGTGTTATTTAATGGGAAACACATTCAAATATACACAATTCAAAATATATAATATTTGAAACAGACAAAATGACCCTTGTTCCTCAGGTACCAATTTTCCTGCCTGGAGGCAATCATCATTTCTTGTTTCTTTCCAGAGCTCTTTTCCTATAATTCAACCACTCTGCCTTTATTCCTGCCACAGATGGTAGTTCCATGTCTTTCTCTCAGCCTGTTGTCTCCTTTACATCAGGGATTGGGGATCTCTTTTTGCATATTCTGTCTTCAGCAATACTGTCTTGGATGAAATGAATTTAATGTCCATTTTAGTGCCAAGCTGTGCCTTAGTGTTTGAAGAGGCCACAGAAAGAGTACAAGGTTTGCATTCAGAAGACCAGAGTTTGTGCCTTGGCTTCGTGAAGGTCATCTAGCCCCGTGGAGCAGCTGTTTTCCTTGTCTGTAAACTAGATGTGGTTATTCTGCTTACTGAGGGTTATGTAGCTACCATTGAAGTCAGCAAAAGATAAAGCAGACATGAAAGTAAGTCAGAAGTCTCCTAGAAGGTGTGCTTTATGAGGACAGAGACCTGGTAGGTGCTGTGAGTTTCCAGGGCTGCAGCACCTGCACAAGTACCCAGGACATAGTTGTTCTGAATAAAGGCTTGAACAAACGGATGGATGTCACGTTAGGTTATTGTAGGATAAGCCCCCATCTTGGAGGTGTAGTGCCTTCTGCTTTTCCCTGTCTCCTCTCTGTCTTTTCTGTGCTGTGGGCATTGGAATCCTCCAGAGTGACATTCTTCAGAGATGTCTGGGGCAGGACTCAGGGCAAGGTCTACCTTGGGGAATCTGAAGAGCAGGCGGGCTGTGAAGAGAGTTGGCGCCCAGTGTGTAAGTCATCTGAAAGACGTACTGGAGCTCCTTCAGTGCTGACAGCTTTGGGATCTGGCGAGGGAAGTACAGCCAGGGATTTGATGAGAGAGCAGCGTGTGATGGCTGGATATACCAGATAACAGGGTGTAGGCTGGTCCCTGGGAGTCGGGCCTGGGAAGGGGGATTTGGCAGGTATAGAAGAGCACGAGCAAATGCTGCAGAACTGTTCTGTCACCATGGCTGATAAAGGAATGAGCAAGGATAAAGCATCATTATCTCACCTGTCAAGCTGGCATTTCCATGTTCTAGAGTATGTCAGAGCCAAGAGACTAGTGCGGCAGGCAGTGGAGCACTTTCAAGGTTGGCACGGGAAGGCTGACTTCATGATTCAGCTCTGTGTCTCAAGGGGGAAGAAGTGAGTTCTAGGGGCAGGTGGCACTTTGATAGGTAGCAAGGATGTGGGGATGCACTCTGGGGAACTGGGTTTTTGGTGCCTGAGATGCTTCTAAATGGAGACTTGTGTGACTGGGCCTGTTCATTCAGAAGGAAGCCACTGCTGGTATAAACATCCAGACAACAGCTGGAGGTGAAGGATGGAGTTGATTCTGAATGAGGGGTTGGGCTGCAGTGGGCATTTGTTAGCTTTGTAGCTCAGGAGTCATCCTCATCAGAGGGGACAACATCTAGACTTTCCTTTGGAGATCTTTCGTATTTTACGTATATTCTGTGAGTTTTGGCAAGGGCTTACTCCAATCTTGGTAGCCAGGCAGTTGGGGGAGTCCTTTCTGCTGGTCATAGAAATGGATTCAGGGGCTGGAGAGATGGGCTAGTGGTTAAGAGTGCCAACTGCTCTTGCAGAGGACCCGGGTTCGATCCCCAGCACCCACATGGCGGCTAAGAACCACCTTTAACTCCAGTTCCAGGGGAATCCGATGTCCTCTTCTGACCTCCTCGGCATTGCATGACACAGATGCACAAACCTACATGCAGACAGTACATTCATATACATAAAAAAAAAAAAAAAGCTGAGACACATGTGCTAGGAATTCTAGCTGTAACTGGCCTGCCACTTCTTGTAGGCTCTTCCAGAAGATAGTGAGGAAGTACATGGATGTATATTAACGCACCCACAAACCGCCAGGCGTGGTGGCGCACGCCTTTAATCCTAGCACTTGGGAGGCAGAGGCAGGCGGATCTTTGTGAGTTCAAGGCCAGCCTGGTCTACAGAGTGAGTTCCAGGACAGCTGGGGCTAGAGGGAGACCCTGTCTCGAAAAGACCAAAAACAAACAACCCCCCCCCCCACCAAACCCACAAACCCAAGTTCATGCCTACATCTCCAGTTATAGTCCAAAACCACAGAGTCCAGTTTAGCTCCCACCTTTTCCTTCTGTCACTTCTATGATAGCAAGAAACCTGCTTATTCTGTCATTATATACTTCTTTGTTTAACTCTAGATTTCCTAAGACGGATAAGGTTGTTGGGGCACACAGGAGTGGAGAGTGGCCTCAAATAGGTGAGGTTAAATATGTTAAGGCAGTTATTGAAGCTGAGTGTGGAAAGGTATGGAATATGATTGACATACATATATTCTTGGGGACAGTAAGTAATTTTGACTGAGGCTGATGGGTAAGATTTGGGGCAGAGATTAGTTCAGTGTTACTAGAGTGTTTCTGTTACTTTTGTGTTGCTATGAGCAGATGTCTAACCAGAGACATAATACAAGAGTGGACCTCGATCCTGACTGTTCCTTCAAAGCCTTTCAGTTGATTGCATTTTTGTTACTGAACAGGCCACTGGGCCATGTAGTAGAGGTGTGTTCTCTTAATCACTGTGGGCTTGAAGAGGTAATGGGTAAGGTAACACTTTCTCCTCTTGTCTGAGAAGCAGGACCGAGGAGACATAGGGTATTTGAGGGTGGAGGTCAGAGTGTCAACCTTATTACTGATAAATGCTAGGTTGCAGCATTTATGGGGTTTGGGTCTGGAGCCAGTGGGTGTGGTAAACTTCACACCCAGATTTGACAGACTTCTTACTCAGGCTTGTGGACAGACCAGGCTGTCATGGGGGCCTGCCTTTTAGGGCAGTTAAGCGGATCACAAAAGGGGGAGGAGAAGGGGGAGCCGGGCATTCTGTTTCTTTTATTACACTTACCAATCCAATCAGTGATTCCTTCTTTCTCAAGGAGTAGAAAGGGAAGAGAGAGGTTAGCACCATGGCTCCCTTGGGGCTTCCTCCACACACTCAGGAGAGGGGTTCTCCAGCAGTACTTAGGTGAGACAGAAGGCAGTTCAAGTTTGCTATAAGAACCTTCTGGGCCCATCAGCTTCTTTGCAAACATTTACATTGACCTAGGTTGGGCATAGGCTGCTTCAGGTCAGAGAATGAGGCGCTGAATTTGGCATTATTGAGATCTGCATTTAGAAGAAGGGGTCAGGTGTTGTTAATTTGAGAACCATAGGATATGGTAGGGTATTGGGAGGTAAAAGGATCCTCAGTTTGGACCAGTGGACAGGGGTCAGAAAAGTACAGTGAGGGGCAAAAGGGTAGTATTGATCTTGTGTGGAACCACTCCATTGAACTTGAGAAGACATCAGCTGGTTCTAGCCTCCAGTGAATATGTGAGAGGCTGCAAGGTCCTAGAGGTGATGGTCTTCTTGGCCTCCCCTATCACTCCAGACTTGATTTTGACTAGACCTTGGTCAGTCTCATGTTTTTTACTTTGTATTCTGTTGTCTTCTTGTTTATCTGCTTCTAGCCTGAGAAAAGCACCACGCCGGTAGAAAGCATTAGCCAACATAGGCACACAACAGCTCTTGACAGCTCCTGCTGCTGGAATTGCCCCTCTGCTTCCACTCCCTGGTCCGAGCCTGAATCTGGGGCCAGGCTGCTGCTGGAGAGGGCGGGGAGGGTAGGAGAGGAGGAAGGAGGGCACAGAGCTTCCTCTCAGGAAGTGCCTTCCCTACACTGTTGTTTGGCCAGGCAGTTAGTTTAGCAAATATTTGGCACTTATATTTCCCAATAAAAAGGTGAGTAGATTGTCAAAGGAATGGGTAGATGTCGGCTCTTCATTTCAGGAGGGAGAGACAGCTCTTTAGCTGTTGAGCAACTGCTTGTTTTGAGAATAATTCTCCCACTGGCCTAGAGAAGGGATGGTCATTCAAAAACCATTTTAAGGATCTTGGTCTACAAAGGAGAGCTGTAACAGAGCAGTATCTGGCTCTTCAGGAATATTCTCAGACCCAGACCCAAACCATTCTTCCACCCAGCTATCACGGTAGCTGTCTTGAATGATCCTGCTCTCTACCAGGCAATGCTTGAGGCTCAGAGGATATGGAGGGAAAGGACACTTAATGTCTGCCTTCAGGTTGCTTCCAATGTGTGCTAGGGAGGGGAAGCAGGCATCAAAATGGATGACTTCATTACAGCTCGGCTCTGCGGTTCTGAATTACTGCGTTTGACTCCTGCGTTAATGGCCACTGACTCCCAGTCAGGGAGAGCAGGAGCCCTGTGTGTGGGAGGATGGGATGGGTGGGTCTGTGCTGGAGGTTTCCTCTAGGAATGCAGGAACTGTGTAACTGTGCCACAGAGTTCCTTTGCACCTGCAGTGTTGTCCACCTGGCGCGGAAACTTTTCGGTGGGTTTCATGGCCTGTGCCGCTTAGACCTTTTTCTGTTTTCCTTTGTCATTGTGGGGCATTTGCCTGGGACGGTTCTGCACAGAAGGAAAATTGAATCCTTGCTATCTCGGTGACTGGCTTTCTTGGAGTTTGTGATAAATTCCGCAGGAGCATGAGCTGCATGTACTGTGTGGTGGTGGGGTCATCTAAGGATCAGTCCTCTGGGATGAGGGAGGCAGCCTGAGATTGAGCCTGGAGCCTCTTTTCTGGCTGTCTGTGTCCCCAAGCCTTGCTGAGTGTCACAGATCTGTGTAAGTCTCTGCGGGTTCCCTGACCCTGAATCCTCTCTGTTCCTGGGATTGGTCCACAGGAGTGGGTTCTTGGGCCTTGGCAGTCTGTGAGATTGCGGCGGGGGCACTCCTTTGCTGGGGGAAGGGCTAGCGGGACTGGAACTCCCCCTGGAGACTGAGCTCACCGTGCAGTGGCCTCTCTGTAGGTCTTAGGCAACTATTGAGATGCCAGGCCCCTCGTCCTTGGTCTGGGCTCATAGTGGCTATGGACTGTGGCCAGTAGTGCGCCCTATTTTGTCCCATCTGAGCAGACAGTTTTAAACACAAAAAACATTTAAGGCCTAAAAGAGATAGAAGAAAAATAATTCAGTGATTATCCTTATACTCCCTGCCTAGTTTAAGAAATAATGCCTTACCTGTGTAGTCATAGCCCCTGGGTACCTCTTCTCTGACCCCAGCCAGCTTCTTATGAAACACAAGCACTGTCTGGAATTAATTGTCATTGCCAGACACCTCCACGTAGCCAAGCATTCAGGTATTCCTGTGGTCTTTTCATTTTTTTTTTTGACTTTTATTCCTTTGCTTGGTTTTGTTCTAAGGAAAATATTGTGAAATTACAGGTTTGACCCCTTTCTCTTTCTCTCTCTCTCTCTCTCTCTCTCTTTCTTTCTTTCTTTGAATGAGTGAGTGTGTGCGAGCGTGTGCGTGTGTGTGTGCGTGTGTGTGTGTGTGTTGTGTGGTGTGACTTGCGGGAGTTGGTTCTCTCTCCTTCCTCCATATTGAACTCAGTGGGCCAGCTTGGGGGCAAGCACCTTTACCATCTCCCTGACCCTCTCTTCTTTTTAGTGCAAATGCAATCAGATCTTCTGAGTGCTACTTGCAGTTACCTCTTGTACACTTTTTGCACACTGTTTCTGGCATGGTGTTACCTTTTGAGAAGCACTATTTGGAGAGGATGCTGGGCCAGACTCTGGGCTGCGCCTCACTTGCTGTCCTCCCTCCCCTGCTAGGTTTGGCTGCTCTGTTTCCACTCTTTTCTTGGCTTGTGTTTTTTCTTTAATCTCCTGGGGTTGTATGAGGCTCACAAATGCCTGATTGAGTGGGGTTTGCAGGATTGAAGCAATACTCATTTCCCAAAGGTCATGATTGTAACCGAATGAGGCAGATCCCTAGTCTTCTGGTGGTAAGAATGTGGCTTCGTCCTTATCATCAGGAGCACTTCCATTAGCTGATTACTGGCATGTGCATGTCTGCAGCTCTTTACCTACATGCATTGCCTGGACCCATGGGGCTGCTTTCTACCTGCTCTGCCACCTGGCCTCATGGGGTGATGGAGGTGGCAGCGAGTCCTGTTCCCCATAGATGGATGCAGATAGGTTAGTCTGCACCTAATGGAAGGTTTTCCACAGGGCAGGAGCTGAAGAAGCTGGTGTCTATCTGTACTTGTCCATCCCACATGCATCCCAGACTAATGAAGGCAGTTTCTCGCATGCTAAGAACAGGTGTTCACATTTACTGAGTGGTAATTAGGAGACTGGCACTATGCTGCAGATTGTTATCTCTTGTGACTCTTAGGCTGCCCTTGGACATCATTGTTGTTTGCATTTTACAGGTGAAGAAAATGAAAAAGAAAAATTTCTTATGTTAGAGTACAAAGTACAAGGCTTTATCGTGGTGTCATTCCATGTTCTCATTTGGCCCCCTCCCATCGCCCTCCCCTAGGCCCCCTACCCCTCAAGCTGGTTCCCTTACTTCCCCCAGTTGGTCCCTTTTCAGATGAAGAAACTGGCATAGGTCAGTTGAGTGACTTGTCCAGGGACCATGGCTAGTTACTGAGTGTGCTACTGCCCTGTGATTGTCATACAACAAACTGTAAAATGAGTGGCTTAAGCCAACAGAACTTACTCTCCTATAGTCCTGGAGGCCAGAGGTCTGAAATAAAATGCTGACAGGCCCATCTTGGTTCGGGACCCTGTGGAAGAATCTTCTGCCACTTTTGGAAGCTCCAAGGATTCCCGTGGCTGTAGGTCTCTAGTTTTTGTCTCCACCTTCCCTTCTCTTTCTCACAAGGACACATCATTGGGCTTATACATTGTCCAGGCTGCTTGCAATTGGAAAATTCTTCCCTTTTTTTGATTGATTTAGTTTTATTTTATGTGTAAGAGTGTTATACCTGCATGTGTATTAATCCACCTGCATTGCGAAGTGCCCATGCAGGATAGAAGAGGGTGTTTGAAAAAAAAAAATCATTATTTTGAGCCGGGCGTGGTGGTGCACATCTTTAATCCTAGCACTTGGGAGGCAGAGGCAGGCGGATCTTTGTGAGTTCAAGGCCAGCCTGGTCTACAGAGTGAGTTCCAGGCCAGCTGGAGCTACAGGGAGACCCTGTCTCAAAAAGACCAAAAAAAAAGAAAAAAAGGTGTTTGATCCCCTGGAACTGGAGTTACAGATGGTTATTAGCCTCCATGTGGGTACTGGGATTTGAATCCAGGTCTTCGGCAAGAATGGCCAGTGTCCTTAACTGCTGAGCCATCTCTATAGACCGCAATCTGAAAATTGTTAATAATATCTGTAAAAAACAATATATCTGTAAAGGTCCTTTTTGCAAATGAGATCCCAATCCTAGGTTCCAGGGTTACACTGTGGATGCATCTTTTTGAGGGACTTCTGTGCAGCCCACTGCAGGAGCTCAGATACAATCCTACCTGCTATAGCCCTTCCTGTAAGTCTGTACCCACTCTGCTTCCTGGCAGGGGAGTGCCTGGGACTTCTCTTGCCAACAGGTCACATGACATGGATTTGCTTGTGTCAGGGAATGTGAGCTGTTTGTTAATCCTTGAGAGTATGGTGTCCCCCACCCCAAATGCCCTCAGCTCTCGTCCATTTCTCCTGAAATTTTTTGGTGTTTTCGTCTTGGACTCAAGAATTCTCACAGCTTTCTGTGCACCAGAGGTTAGGCCTCGGGCTGGGAGGGCAACCTCATACCTATGCAGGTGCCATGTGCTTCTGTTGCATTTGTGGCCACGCTTCCCACATGGAGGTTGCAGGAATGTGGGTGGCGTAAGGGCCATCATCTTACTAATGAAGTGTGTAGGGAGGCGCCACAGCTGTGAGGGTGGTCGATCTGCTTGTTAACAACAGCAATAATGGAACAGGCTGTTCTTCGTTCTTGCTTTCATTGTCTTGGCCCCAAGCAGCTATTTTCTACCAAATTAAAATCCACTCAGTGTTCTTCCTGTCCCCAAATAAAACTCCCCTCCAAGCTCTTGCCTATTTCAGCAAGACTTTTTAATAGACTATGCCTTGTAGAACCATGAGACATATGTCCAATTAGCAGAATAATTTCACTTAAATATACAGATAAACTGTTGACTGACAACAGTGGCACATATGCAAGGCTAATTTAAGGCAAGGTAGTGTGGGAACTGGGATATTCCTCCCTTCCAAACCCAATCTGTCTTTAGGCTTCTCCATTTCTCTAAACTTTTGCTGTAGGACAGATTGCCACCCTGTGCACCTATATGATGAAAAGGGACGTCTCTATGCTGTCCTTGGTCATAGTGCAGAATATCTAAGTATTGAACAGCTACTATTTAGTGAGCATCTATTGTAGGCCAGCCACTGTGTGGGATGCTGGGTATACAGTAGTCTATTTGAGGGGACAAGAGGTGAGAAACAGCTGGGGGAATTCACGGGAGCATCTGTTCCAGGAGGGAGGACTTGGTTTCTTGCTGCTGTATCTGTGTACTTGGAACAGTGGGCTTAGTATGTACTTCTCAGTGAGTCAGTGAGCAAGCTAATTTCAGCTCTTGCTGAGTGTCCTAAAGGAGATAACTGCCGCAGGATGAAGAGCAGCTGAAGGTGGGGCTGGGGAAGGGCTCTCTGACATGGGCTGACTCTGAAGAGTGTGATCCAAGAGCCAAAGTGAAGAGGGGGAGATTGCCAGAGGCGGCGGCAGAGCTTTGTACTTCATGGAGCTCTGTACAAAGTGCTAATTTGGCTCTGGCTGGGGTTAGGCTAGTCATTCTCCTTTCCTGAAGCCCTTGTTACCTCACCCTACAAAGGATGGGAGCTCACAGGAGGTTGCCGGCCCCATTCTGGGACATGTTCAGGATCTGGAGCTGAGATGGATGGAGGCTCCCTGTGATACGGCCCTTTGAAGTTGCTGTAGTGATTCTAGCTGTGGATGGGATGGATGTCACATAGTACCTGTGTGACCCTGACTCTTAATTGTGCCTATACCAGTCTCCCTGCAGGACCGAAGAGAAGTGGCAGAATGCAGGGCAGGGGTAGGTAGGCTGGGGTGGGGAGCTAGGGTGTGGCGAATGGCCATCAAGAACCCATTTCAAGGATGCAAGTATGCATGAGCTGAAGACTGCAGTGTAGGCTCATGGATATCTTTGGAGGTCACAGACATTGTTTTGACTTCCACAGGGACTGTAGAAGTCACAAGTGTGGGGTCTGAGTACTGGACCAGGTCGTATGCCAAGGAGGCTAGTCCTGAGAAGGGGAAACCATAAGCTTACAGCTCTGAGGTGGCAGTGTGCTTGACTTGTTCAAGGACCTGAGAGGACAGTATGACAGAGTAGACTGGACAGTGGGGCATATGGTGCAAAATGAGAAGCTGGCACAGGGTGAGTACATGGGGGTCTGCTGGAGACTTTAAAGAAAAAAAAAATCTCCCTATGAAAAATTCCAAATGTCATTACAGAGCACAGAGTAATAAGATGAACCTTTTACCTAAATATGTTGCTATATGGGACAAGAGGGGTGGGGGACACCATACTCTCAAGGATTAACAAACAGCTCACATTCCCTGACATAAGCAAATCCATGCCATGTGACCTGTTGGCTGGAGAAGTCCCAGACACTCCCCTGCCAGGAAGCAGAGTGGGTACAGACTTACAGGAAGGACTATAGCAGGTAGGATTGTATCTGAGCTCCACCTAAAACATGTTGCTATAATTCTTTCATTTACTTATTTATTGCTGAAGAATTTTAAAGTAAATTGTAGAAGTCATGGTACCTCACTATAATTTTAGTATACATCTCTAAACCAAAGTGCTTTGCTAAGGAATCACAGTGTTGTTAGTACAAATAATGAAATGAACAAGTTCTTTAATGTCATCTACTAGTCAGGATTTCCTAGAGGAGCAGAACCAATAGCATGGATAGATAGCACGAAGGGAACTGGTTAGACCGGGTTATGTGTATGAGTTGGGCAGTCTGACAATGGCTTTTTGCTCACTGGAAAGGCCGAGAGCCCAGTAGCTGCTCAGTCCATGAGCTTGGATCCTTTAGTAGTCCCAATTTGACATTGAAGACCTGTATGAATCCTGGAGAGCTGATAGTCTTCAGCCCATATCGTAAGACCCAAGATCGAGGCTCTGATGTTAGAGAAGGACAGGTATCATCATCATCATCATCATCATCGTCATCATCATCATTGTCATCATCATCATCATCATCGTCATCATCATCATCGTCATCATCATCGTCATCATCATCATCGTCATCATCATCATCATCATCATCATCGTCATCATCATCATCGTCATCATCATCATCGTCATCGTCATCATCATCATCATCGTCATCATCATCATCATCATCGTCATCATCATCGTAGGTGGACTTACTAGCACGAAGCAAAGGCAAGCAAAAGCAGCATTGCTTGCTGTTCTCCAGTCGGCTTTCTGTGTCGGGGCAGCTGCTGGAAGGTGCCGCCCACTCTGGGGGAGGGGCTTTCGCTCTTTGTTAATCCTTCTTGAAATCCCCTCACAGACCAGCTCAGAGGTGTATCACTTTGTGGATTCTAGAACCAACCAAGTTGTTGGTCGTATCATGCAATTGCTATCTGTGCTCAGTTTTCCCAGGCTTCTTTGCTGCTGTTCATGTGCCCCTGAGCTTGGTGCCCAGTCTGGCTCTTGTTCCTAGACTGAGGCCTCCCTGTTTATACCTTTCAGAGTTTCGTCCTGTTCCTTGGCACCGGCAACAAGAGTGCGAAGTTTTAAGAAATGAAGAGTCCTGTCTTGCACCCAGGGTCTGGGGCCTGAACAAGCATAGTGGGACAAGAAGAGAGGCAGGCGGCTGGGTGTATTATTCTGTTCATGGCCTTAGCATTTGTTATTCTTGTCTGTAATTGCCATCCCAGAAATGCCCTTACTCTTCCAGCCGCCAAGCAACTGTGAGAACAAATTAATTATGCATCTTCTCACTGTGTGTGATTAAGGGGCAGATGGAGGGAAGGGTCCTCTTTAGCTTTTCTGGCGACTAGGCTCCCAAATGGATACTTTCCAGACCAGAGCGCACATCCCAGGCTCCCGTGGGCATCTGGGTTTGTCTGTGTGGTAGCAGGCAAAGTCACAAGTTGCCAGTAATAACATTATTAATCCCCCCCAAAAAACAAAAAAAAAAACCCCCAAAACATTATTAATCCCTCAAATTCTCGGTTTGTTTACTATTTGCCAAGGACTCTCAGTCACAGCACTTATTTGTTGGGATTCCAGGGATGCTGGAGCAACTCGCTTTGCTTCATACTTCCCTAAATCATTGTTGATACTTTAAATTCTATCACCAGCAAGTAATTCCTTTGGTCTAAAATTCTGATACCTGCCGGGCGTGGTGGCGCACGCCTTTAATCCTAGCACTCGAGAGGCAGAGGCAGGCGGATCCTTGTGAGTTCAAGGCCAGCCTGGTCCACAGAGAGAGTTCCAGGCTGGCTGGGGCTACAGGGAGACCCTGTCTCGAAAAGACCAAAAAAAAAAAAAAAAAAAAAAGAAAATTCTGATACCTATTAAAATGCAGGTATTGGGCTGTGGACATGGCTCAGTTGGTAAAGTGCTTGCCATGCAGTCATGAAGACCTGAATTTGATCCCCAGAACCCATGTGGAAAAGAAAAATACAGCTGTGGTGGTGTGTGGCTATAACCCCCAAGCTGGGGAAGTAGAGACAGGTGGATCTCTGGGGTTCACTAGACAGCCAGTGTGGCCTACTTGAGTTCCACGCCAGTGAGAGACCTGTTACAAATAAAAAACAAAACAAAAGAATTATATACCCATGTAAATGTGTGCACGTATATGCCTATAGAGTCTAATTTGTGTCCCTAAATGTCCTTCAGTGTTCATTCATCCATTGGAGCCTGGTTAACCTACCAAGAGTCTATGCTTGAAAAAGATTATCTCTTGTGGTGGTGCCTGCCTTTAATCCTAGCACTTGGGAGGCAGAGGCAGGTGGATCTGTGTGAGTTCAAGGCCAGCCTGCTCTACATAGAGAGTTCCAGGCCAGCTGGGACTAAAGGGAGACCCTGTCTCAAAAAGAAAAAAAAATGACTATATCTGCTCTTCGAAGTAGCCATCTGTTGCCACAGCTTCCTTAGGTGGGGTTGGAGCTTCTTACCTAACTTCTTCCTGTCTCTGCTGGGATTTTGTCTGGCTTGAGCTTGCATGGGACTTGTACATGCCGCCACCATTGCTGTGAGTTCATATGAGTAACTGACCAGGTGTCTGGAAAGCTGTTTCCTTACTGCATCCACCACTGTTCCGGGTCACAGTCCATCGGGGAAGGAGCTTGAGGCAGCTGGGTCACAGTGCACTTACAGTGAAAAGCAGAGAGTGATGGATGCTTGTGCTTAGCTTACCCCCTCCCCTTTAAAATTGTTTTTTTAATTGATTGATTTTATTTTGTGTATGAGTGTTTTGCTTGCATGTATGTAAGTGCACCCCTATGCATAATGTCTGTGAGGCCAGGAGAAGGGAGTCAGGTCCCTTGGAACTGGAGTTAAGAATTAATGTTAGCTGCCATGTGGGTGCTGGGAATTGAACCTGGGTCCTCTGCAAGAACAGCCAGTGCTTTTAACCCCTGAGCCATCTGTCTAGCCCCCCCCCTTTTTAAATTTCCCCCTTTTTATACAGTCCAAGATCCCAACCCAAGGAATGATGCTACCCACAGTAGGTGGTCTTCCTACCTGAGTTAACCTAATCAGGATAATATCCCACAGGTGTGCCTTGAGGTCTGCCTCCCAGGTGATCCTAGATCTCATTTAGTTGACATTTGATATTAACGATTACACAGAACTTGTGCTTCTGCCTTCTGTCCTGTTAGTGGCATTGACCTTAGATTTCTTCTCCATTGAGCTACCTAGGTTGGTGGTGGGGAGAGGGAGCCTTTTGTAGGATCCCACCAAAAGTGGATATGGTCTGTGTAACTTAGATTGGACTTGAGCCCAGAGTGATTCACAGTGGGGAGGGGAGAAGCAGAGCCTACGACATAATGTAGTAAAGTAGGAAGACCAGGACATGGGGATAACAGTCCTGTTCAAGGTGGTGCATGTATGGAGTTCAGAGGACAGTTTACAGGTGTCCTTTCTCTCCTTCTACCATGTGGTTGCAGGGATTGAACTCAGGCCATCAGGCTTGGTGGCTAGCGTCTTTATTCACTGAGCCATCTCATTGGCCTGAGTTGCAGAGTTTTAGAGAAAGTTTAGCTCTGGGAAAGCCTTCATCTGCCAGTTTTGGTTGATAAGTACATCGTGGTTGTCAGGACAGAGATTAGTGAGTCTTCACCTGGGCTCAGTATTTCATAGCTAATTAGTGATGTCTGATGTATGCCAGTGGTGTAGTAATAAAGGGGCATGTATGCCATGTATTTTCTCTTCTTCTTCTGTTCAACCTTTCAGTGTACAAGTGAGCCAGCCAAAGCCCAGGAAGCTGAGATGATTTGTTTAGGGTTATATAAGTTGGAAAATTAACTTGCAGAATTGGCTTGGAGTCCAGGTCTCCTGATTTCTGAGTCAAAGCCTTTCTTCAAAGTAGAAAATGATTTCCCCTTCCATCTTCCCTCTCTTGGGCCCCACACAGGGTAAGCATACACTCTACCATGAGCTGCCCCAACCTCTACCAGACTTTGGTAGTGTTTTTTTTTTTTTTTCTTTTTTTTGGTCTTTTCGAGACAGGGGCTCCCTGTAGCTCTGGCTGTCCTGGAACTCCCTCTGTAGACCAGGCTGGCCTTGAACTCACACAGATCCGCCTGCCTCTGCTCCCAAGTGCTAGGATTAAAGGTGTGCGCCACCATGCCCGGCTGACCCTGGTATCCTAAGAAATATTTCATAGGGTTAAAGGACATTGTGGTCTTGGAGTTAGCCTGCCTGGGTTCTAATCCCAGCTCTGTCCACATGCCCTTGGCCAAGTTACTTAATCTTTCAGATCCATTAGCCTTTTAATCTTTGAAATAAGGGATAATAACTGCTCTTATCTTATAAATTGGCATGGAATTAAATGAGATGATACATGTTCAGATTAGGGCTTGGTGCATTTGTACCCTTTGCCCATAGGGAGATGTTCCAAGACCTAGTGGATGCCTGGAAGTAGGGATCATACCAAACCCTAGTGACACTGTTATATCTATATATGTATATCCTATCTATCTGTCTGTCTGTCTATCTACAATTATGACAAAAGTTAACTTGCTAAATGGAAAAAGGCTAACAGTAATTAATAATAAACAGTTATGACAATGTACTATAATGATACATGGATGTGGTGCCTCATTCTCATTTAAAACATCTTATTGTGGTGTAGATCTATCTAAGCAAAAAGAAACTATTGCTTCCTTATTAAGAACTTTTACCTTTACACTGGAAGTAGGCACTTCCAGTGCTTCTCTTTGGCACATCTGAATTGCCAGCATTAGTACCTTTGCCCTTTGGAGCCTTTATTCAGTAAAATAGGGGTCACTTGAACACAGCACCATGTTACTGTGACTGAGATGACTGTTAAGTGACTAATGGGTGAGTAGCAGACACAGCATGAATACTGTCCAGAGGGATGATTCGTCTCCAAGGCAGAATGCAGCAGGATGGTGAGACCTAATTATACTACTAGGAACAGCATGCAATTTAAAGCTTGTAAATTGTCTTTCAAATTTTATTTAATATTTTTAGATCATGGCTGTGGGATATAGACTACAGAAAGCTATAAACTACAGATGAGGAAGTGCTGAACTTACTCAGTGTTAGAAGCAATTAAAATGTTATATTTATGGTACATTATCCTTCTAGATTCTTGTTACATTTCTAGTATGTTGTCAATCTATATTTTTTGTGTTTGTTCTTTTTTATTGATTTTTTTAATGTGTTTCATACATAATTTTCCAGTCACTCTAAATTGCCTCTATACCTGATTCTCCCTTGGCACCCTCCTGCAGGCTCCCCTCCCTGAGTTTACACATTCTGTATTTGTGCCAGATGATTCTCCTGCCCCTCCTCAGTGCAGCTCCTCCCCAGAGCTCTAGTCAGCCTATCTGAGTTCCTTTCCTTTTTTTTTTTTTTTAATTAATTTCATTTATTTCTGTATGTGTATGAATGTACTGTCTGCATGCAAGTCTGTGCACCCGTGTCGTGCAATGCCGCGGAGGTCAGAAGAGGGTCTCGGATTCCCCTGGAACTGGAGTTCTCCTGGAATTGGAGTTTCAGACGGTTCTCGGCCGCCATGTGGGTGCTGGGGATTGAACCCGGGTCCTCTGTAAGAGCGGTCGGTGCTCTTAACCACTAGGCTATCTCTCCAGCCCCTGAGTTCCTTTCCTAAAGAAGGCCAGGTCTTCCTCATCCAACCGCCATCAGCTGCCAATATTTCTTCAGCCAGGGTTGGGCTCTGCTACCCATTTCTGCATGGCTGAATCAGTTTGTGTGTGGCTGAGCTTGCATGGGTCTTATACATACTGATACCAATGCTGTAGGTTCATATGAACAGGGGCCCAGGAGCTTGTAGGATTCATTTCCATTTGGTCTTGCATCACCTCCTTGGGTGGGTGAAGCTGAAAATAGGTGACCTCTCCATGGAACCACACTCTGTAGACTCCTTAATCTTCATGGTTTGGCCATTCATTCCCTTTTGAGTTCCTGGTCTCCTGTTACATGGAGGAGCTTCCTTAACAAGAGTTAAGAGGTAGTTAATGCCTTCCTGGGTCCTTGTTCTATGATGTTTTGGTCTTATGTGTAGAGGTTGCATTGTAGATGTGTCGCCTAGGCATGAGCCATTTACAGACCATGTCTGCGTGTGTTCAGTTATGGGACTCTGTACTATTTTCATCTGGTGCAAAAGAAGCTCTTTTCTGAGTGGTGTCTGGGATATTTGTCTGTAACTATAAAGATAATTACTTCTTTTGTAGTTAGTAAGATGTTACCTTAGCCCATGGATGTGTCAACCTTGGGATTTCTCTCAGATCTATAACCTCTTCAGTTGTATCCATCTGGCTATGTTTACAATACTGCACATAAGTTTCCAACCACTTTTGGCTTTATGTCCAATTACTTAGCCATTTATTTCCTCCCAGATAAAAGTGCCACTATTACACCTATGTCATATGCTGTGCTGGTTATCGATATGGATATTTGGTCTTGAGGCTGATGTTGGACCATCGATTGATGATCTCCCTTAGTGGCTTGCATAGTGCTCTCCACAGCTATGAGAACCCAGGTCAGATCCAGCTCCATTGCTCAAGATCCGATTTCTGGAGTCTCTCTTGTCTTTAGCAATAGGGTCTTACCTTCATGTTCTGGGAAGCAATCAAGGGCTGTGGCAATAGCCTGTGTAATTTTGGGAGCCTCTTAGATAAAGGCCCAGCTTAAAGATGGGGCTGGAGAGATGGCCTAGCGGTTAAGAGCGCCGACCGCTCTTGCAGAGGACCCGGGTTCGATCCCTAGCACCCACATGGCGGCCAAGATCCGTCTGAAACTCCAATTCCAGGAGAGCTCCAGTTCCAGGGGAATCCGAGACCCTCTTCTGACCTCCGCGGCATTGCACGACACGGGTGCACAGACTTGCATGCAGACAGTACATTCATACACATAAAAATAAATAAATAAATAAATAAATAAATAAATAAAAAAAAAGAAAACCATTGTTTTATGTTTCTTGTCCAGTGTTTTGGGTTTGAAGTGGGAAGGTATGATAAGTCTCCATCTGGGGAGAGATGCAAAGGCTGGCATCAAGGTTTATGGCCTGAGGGACTCCAGGTTTAGTGTTGTTGTTTCCTAAGATGGAGGAGACTGAGAGGAGCACATTTTGTGGATGTTGTGGTGGGAAGGACATGCTGGGTTTGAGGAGCCTATTGGACATTGGAGTGATGTCAGGGAGGCAGTTAGATCAATGTAACTCTAGGTAGGGAGCAGATGGGTTGGTGGTGCTTATTTGGGTGTCATCAGTGTGTAGAAGGTGTCTGCAGCCATGGAACTGGAGGAAGTCCCTGAGCGAGTAAAGCTAAGGAATCATATTAGCTAGCTTTAGATTTTCTGTGACTTCTAGTGCTTTGAAGTCTTAGGTCCTTGAAGGGATTAGAAGGACTAATTCTGAGAGAGCCACAAACTCTCCTGGCAGTGTGACTTGCATATGAAAACCTTCCAGTCCAAGTCCTTATTCCCCAACTACCTCTGTTCAGCTCTTAAATTCTTGGCCCCCCTACCTTAGTTCTAAATGTCCTGGGACTAGATAGCCAGGGGTAGCTGCCTTGCTTCAGAGCCTGCAGTAATGACCCAAGCCAGCCAAGCCTAACCTGGCTTATCTCGCCCAGTCCTTCCCATAGAACTCACAACAAATGCTTTTGCCCCTTCTTTCTTCTCCCTCCCTCCCTCCCTCCCTGGCGCTATGTTCGTGCTGTGAGTTCTGGGGATTTGTGAATGAGAACATCTTCCTTCATGACATTTATTTCTGTGTTTATGCATCCTACCATACTTGATTAAAAGACCTCTCAGGTTCCCTTACAAGTATAGAATGCCTGCTCTGGCTAAAAGCAGTACACGTATGACTTTGCTTCCTTTCATCTTCCTGGCAACCCCACAAGGTAGGTGTTATCTTCCTTTTATAGATGGGAAGATTGGGTAGAACGAGGTTCCATAACTTGCCCAAGGTGGTGGTGGTTGTGCTTGCTATTGTCATCATGGTCTTCATCATCTTCATTGCCTCTGTGTTTATCTTCATCTCGTTTGGCATTTATTCATTAGACAATATAATGAGTTCATTATGACATTTCCAAACATGCATATACAAAACTTTGATCCAGCTGGAGAGATGGTTCAGTGATTAAGAGCATCAATTGCTCTTGCAGAGGACCCGGGTTCGATTCCCAGCATCCACATGGTGGCTAAGAACTGTCTTTAAGCTGGGCGTCGTGGCACAAGCCTTTAATCCCAGCACTCGGGAGGCAGAGGCAGGCAGATCTCTGTGAGTTCAAGGCCAGCCTGGTCTACAGAGTGAGTTCCAGGCCATCTGGGGCTATAGGGAAACCCTGACTCAAAAAGACAAAACAAACAAACAAGCAAACAAACAAACAACTTTGATCCGAGGTCTGTTTGGGGTCTGTGGCCTTCCTTCTTTCACTGTCTCCTAGTCCCTCCCATACTTGTGTGGGGCACTTATATGTTTCTCTACCTCTGTCTCATGACATCTCAAAACCTTGCTGGAGATATTGTTCAGTTCTTGGATTCAGTCTCATGTTGGTACCTTTCTGGCAAGTTTGGGGAGCTGGAACACCTGCTTGCAGTAGGTTCAGACATGAAGAGAGAATGGTCCTGCTTGGGCCTTTGCTCCATTGGGCCAAATCAGTAATTAATCAGCATGGAGCCAATCTTATTAGTGATTCATTGTCCCCCTCTCAAACCGAAAACCAAGCTGACTAATGACAATGTTTTTAATTAATATGAGGCAGATTAAAACTCATTACAGCAAGGTTACTGGTAATGAGATAATCATAAAACACGTTTTCGAGCTGGGAGTAAAAAGGAAGTGGGAGCCTGAGCAGGGAGACCGTGGCAGCTGTTCCTGTGAGAGTTTGTCCCTGTGATGGGTGTGGGAAGCAACTGTGGGGCTCTCGGTGATGAGGCACTGCAGCTATACATCCAGCTAACCAATGAAGCCCATGTTGGGCACAGGGACCCCTGGGGTCCAGGGAGCAAATCAGTGCCAGATGTCAAAGATAGCAGTGGAAATAGGGGACTCTCTGAGTAGAATCTAAGTCTCTGTTTAGAATTATACTCTATTGCTAACGCATTTCTGTTTTTTTCCTTCTTCCTTTCCTCTCTTCCTCCCTGGGCCCATCCTTTACTTTTTGAGAGAAGGCCTAAAGCTTTCTATTTAGCCCAGATAGGTCTCAAATGGGTGATTCTCCTGCCTCTGCCTCCAAGTAGTAGGATTAGAAGGTGTGTGCCACAGTGGCTGTTTGCATTTCACTTGTAAATGCATTACAGTTTCCCTGATGGTCTGTAAAATTAACCCTTTGGAGAGAGAGCCTAGCGGTTAAGAGCACCGACCGCTCTTACAGAGGACCCGGGTTCGGTTCCCAGCACCCACATGGAGGCTGAGAACCGTCTGTAACTCCAATTCCAGGAGAACTCCAGTTCCAGGGGAATCCGAGACCCTCTTCTGACTTCCTCGGCATTGCACGACACGGGTGCACAAACCTACATGCAGACAGTACACTCATACACATACAAAATTAAATAAAAATAAAAAAAAAATTGCAGTAGTAAAGCTTGGAATGGCAGTAGTCACCTGTAATCC
>VZQC01008886.1:299325-364916 GCA_009823505.1 Rhizomys pruinosus
GTAGCCATTTAAACCGTATATACTGGATCCAATTGTCAGGGCTACCCCAATGCCTGTTCTGGTGACCACCTCATGCCAGTCATATGGGACTGCTCGGCAGCTGTTTCCTGTGTGCTATGGACAGTTTTGGCTTTATGGATGTATGTCCACTGCTCAGTCTGTATTAGAGTCTTTGTATAAGAAGACTATAGCTGTATTTCATTTGTAACTCATGGTATTTTCATTGGTTGATTGGGATGGGTTGATCAGGATCTAACCCCATTGTAAGCTGAGGATCATCGTTCATTTGTAACCAGCCTGTCTCATCACTTCTCCCTGTGAGCTGAGAGTCTCCTCTAATTCCAGCCTTCTTGATCCTTTTATGAGTTGCCACAGTCCCAAGCTCTTTCTAATACTTGCTTTGTTTTGTTTTCTATTTTGTAAGTGACCTGTGGAATATACCCAGATGGTCAAACACAAGGGACTAGGCCTGTGTCCTCTTCCTCTCTTCTAGGCTGTGGCCTTTGAGTGTTGACTGTTCCCACTGCTTAACTGGAACCCAGAATAGCTTCACCATGGGGTTCACTTAGAGAGGGCTGTGTGTAAGGGCAGTCCAGGTGGGGACACGAAGCTTGACCTGGGCTCTCTGCTGGTGGAGTGGCCATGCATGCTTCTGTGGCTGTCATTTTTTTTTTTTTTTTGGCTTTTTATTGTGCACTGTTTCTGCTGTTGGGTTAGATTCAGGGGCCAGTTATTCCTGTCAGAAAGTTCTTTGTCCAGGGGCTGGGGAGATGGCTCAGTGAGTTAAGTGCTTGCTGCTCAAGTCTGATGAGCTGGGTTTAATCCCCAGCTATGTGAAAGAAGCTGAGTGTGGTGTTGACTTCTATAATCCCAACCCTGGGAAGGCAGAGACAAGATCCCAGGGGGTTGATGGCCAGCCAGTATAGCCACATCAGTGAGCTCCAGGTTCAGTGAGACACCTTGTTTCAAAATTAAGGTGGAGAGCAGTTGAGGAGGATACCTGATGTTAACCACTTCCTTCACATGCATGGACGCACACAGGGTTGTTTGTCCATAATTCCATAATGGCTTTACTCTTCCCTCCTTCCTTCCTTCCTTTCCTTCATTCCCTCCCTCCCTTCGGGGGGCTCCCTCCCTCCCTCTGGGGGCTCCTTCCTTCCCAGGGCTACCTGTGTAGTCCTAGCTGGCCTCAGTCTCAGATATCTTCCCAGGAGTGTGTACCACCATACATGGGTATGAGTGTATTGTCTGCATGTGTGTAAATGCAATGCCCATGGAGGTCAAAAGAGGGCATTAGAACCCCTGGAAATGGAGTTATGGACAGTTGTTAGCTGCCATGTGGGTGCTGGGAATTGAACCTGGGTCCTCTGCAAGAGCAGTCAGTGCTCTTAACCACTGAACCATCTCTCCAGTCCCTTAATTTTCCGTGTTTCTCACCTTAGAACTATAGCTTGGCCTTGATCAGCTGTGGCCCTGTTCTAGTTTCCTTTCAATTGCTGCAACAAAACACTCTGACTAAAACCAACTTGGACAGGAAAGGGTTTATTTGGCTCACATCTTCCAGGTCACAGTTCATCACTGAGAGCGCCCAACATAGGAACTCAGGGCAGGATCCTGGAGGCAGGAGCTGAAGCACAGGCTATGGTGGAATACTGCTTACTGGCTTGCTCCCCTGGCCCATGCCCAGCCTGCTTTCTTATACTGTACACGACAACCTACCCAGGGATGGTACCACCCACGGTGGGCTGGGCCCTCTCGCACCACTTAGCAATCAAGACAATACTCCACAAATGTGGCCACAGGCCAGTCCAATGGAGGCAGTTCTTCAATTGAGGCTCCCTCAACCCAGGTGTGTCAAGTTGACATTAAAGCTATTCAGCACAATTGACCCCATGTGAACTTGATGTGCAAAACACATCACTATTAAACCACCACCTTTCCATTTCTGATCCCAAGATAAGATGTTAACATTAATCACAACACAAGACAGTACAACCTTAAAGGTTCCATAGTCTTTAAGAAATCCAAACACAGGGCTGGAGAGATGGCCTAGCGGTTAAGAGCACCGACCGCTCTTACAGAGGACCCGGGTTCGATCTCCAGTACCACATGGTGGCTGAGAACTGTCTGAAACTCGAATTCCAGGAGAACTGCAGTTCCAGGGGAATCCGACACCCTCTTCTGACCTCCGTGGCATTGCACAACACGGGTGCACAAACCTGCATGCAGACAGTACATTAATACACATAAGAAATAAATTAAAAAAAAGAAAAATATAAAAAATAAAAGAAATCCAAACACTTAAAAAGTTTACAGCGGGCTGGAGAAATGGCTCAGCAGTTAAGAGCGCTGACTGCTGTTGTGGAGAACCCGGGTTCAATTCCCAGTACCCACATGGCAGCTAAGAATCGCCTTTAAGCCAGGTGTGGTGGAGCATGCCTTTAATCCCAGCACTTGGGAGGCAGAGGCAGGCAGATCTCTGTGAGTTCAAGGCCAGCCTGGTCTACATAGCGAGTTCTAGTCCAGTGGGGTCTACAGGGAGACCCTGCCTCAAAAAAAAAAAAGTTCACTGTCTCTTTTTAAGTCTCTTAACTGTGAGCTCCTGTAAAATCCAAAACAAGTACTGTCTTATTTCAAAAGGGAAGAATCAGGCACAACTAAGCAAAACCCAAGTCCAGCAAAGTAGCTCAAGGCTGGACACCTGGGATTCACTCATGATCTTCTGGGCTCCAAAGGGTTTCGGCAGCTCCCCTTCTCTGACCCTGCCGTCCACAGCACACACAGCTGGTCTCACAGGCCTGGGGCAGCTCCATTTCACACCTGCTGCTGCTCTTGGTGGTCATCCCATGGTCCTGGCATCTCCAAAAAGCTGAGGTCTCCACTGAAACTGAGGCAGCACCTTCACCAGTGGTCTCTTCTGACCTCTCCTGGTGCAAAGCCTTAGCTGCTCTTCATGACTCCTGCAATCCTGGGGGACGTCGCTGCAGCTGAGGCTGCACTTTCACCAATGACCTTTCCTGGCCTCTCACAGTGCCAGGCCTAAGCTGCTCTCTGTGCCCGCTTCATATTTCAATACCAGAACCATATTGGAGACTCTTACACATTACCAACTCCTGCTTCCAGCTTGAGATGGGGGCTTGGGCCCCCTCTGGACCACAGCTTTCATGGGCTGACCCTGAGGAAATTCTTCCCAGAAGACTTCACCCTAGTGATGCTGGTCTCTTTGTTATTTACAGCCAATTCTTCAGCCCAGCTGACCAGAACCCCCAGATTCTCAATTCAAAAATATCATATAAAGAGCCCTGATGGTCTCTGTTTCCCTTTGAAGCTTCAAAAGTCAGGCCTCCGTCATCTACAACTCTTTCAGCATAACTGTTCCAAGTTCCACAGCAACAAACTCTAAGTACTCAATGGCATTTTCAGCCCAAAGTTCCAAACACTTCCACAATCTTCCCCCAAAACACCAAGGTCAGGTCTGTCACAGCAATAACCCACTCTCGGTACCATTTTTTGTTCTAGTTTCCTTTCAATTGCTGCAACAAAACACTCTGATCAACACCAACTTGGGGAGGAAATGGTTTATTTGGCTCACATCTTACAGGTCACAGTTCATCACTGAGAGAAGGCCAACACAGGAACTTGGGGCAGGAACCTGGAGGCAGGATCCTTTGTTCTGTATCCAGCTCTTTGTAGTTCTGGGGATTGAATGCAGGCCCTCCTGCACGCTAGGCAAGCAGTGCTCTAGGTGAGCTGCATCCTTCATCTCCCATTTTCCAGTTCTTAAGAGAATCTCCATGCTCCAACTCTTTGACTCCTCTAGGGTCATCCACTCTCACAATTAGAATGAATTTCCTTCTCCCTGCCTCCTGCTAGAGTAAAAGACTTATTGGTGCCTCTTGAACCAGATGTCTGCATCAAGGCTGGAGGGCTCTGCTGAGGCAATAAAGCTGTGGGAATATAGGCTTCCCTCAGAATGGATTGGGGTGGGTGGTAGAACCATGTAGCAGAGTCAGAAATGAATGGGTCCCTGTGGGCCTGAAGTCAGCATGTTTTCTTGTAATCTGCTATCGTGGGAGGTGGACTGAGGGTCCCTGGACCTCAGACACAGGTGCGCAGAGCTGCAGTTTGTGTTCTCCCCCCCCCCCAGTACTTTATGTGTGTGTGTGTTTGCATGTATGAATGTGTACCGTGTAGCTGTATGGTACCAGTGGAAGCTAAAAGAGGACATTGATCCCCTGGGACTGGAGTTACAGACAGTTGTGAGCTGCTGTGTGGGTGCTGGGAACTGAACCCAGGTCCTCTGCAAGAACAGCCAGTGCTGTTTAACCACTGAGCCATCTCTGCAGCCCCCAGTGTTCTCTTAATATTGAAAGCAAGCAACAGTTTGCTGTGTGGCTCACTTGGCCATTATCCAGGAGGATATTTTTTCTATCCTTGCTACTGGTTGTCCTTTAACTTTTCATGTGGTTTTATTACCAAGAATCTCACCCTAAAAAGAGATCGGCTCTCTCCTTCCCAGCAGCTGTTGGTTTTCAGTAGTTCCTCAGGTGGGGTCGGGGCTTCTTACCACTTGCCTACCTCTGTGCTTGGATTCTGTCTGCTTTGGCTTCAGTTTCTCATCTTTAAAAGCACCAGTGTGCCTTCCTGAGCTGCTTTGAGGATCACCAGATGTGATATGTATGGACAGCTATTATTGTTAATTATTATTATTTTATCAGTGATAGAATTCCAAACAAACTTCCTGATTAGACTTGGTTACTAACTATGAATGCTCATTTCTGGGGAGTGAGGCCCCACCTGGGGAGGTTTTGATGGCGGAGAAGAGACTGGGAGCATCAGATCAGGCTGCATGCTCAGAGGCTGGCCTCAGTGGGAGTGGTCTTTTTTTTTTTTTTTTTTTTAATAGAAACAGTGTCTTTTCTTTTTTCTTTATTTTTTTTATTTCTTCTTTTATGTGTATGAATGTACTGTCTTTGGTGCAGGTCTGTGCACCCGTTTGTCGTGGCAATGCCGGGCGGAGGTCAGATAGAGGGCGTCGGATTCCACTGGAACATGGAGTTAAAAGACGGCTCTCAGCTGTCCATGTGGGTGCTGGGATCGAACCCGGGGTCTCTGTAAGAGTGGTCGGCGCTCTTAACCGCTAGGCCCTCTCTCCAGCCAGTGTGAGTGGTTTTGATGGTGGAGAAACACTGGGAGCATCAGGCTGCATGCTTAGAGACTGGCCTCAGTGTGAGTGGTTTTGACTGCCCTGGGGACAATGTTCTCTCTGAAGGAGAACATTGAAGTGAAGGCTTAAAGGAGAGGTGCGCGCACGCACGCGCACACACACACACACCACACACACACACAACACACACACACACACACACGCGTACCTGTCCTGATCATTGGGGATTAAACAAAGGTATTTGAGCAAAGAGAAGGGAACGGTCTCAAGGGAACAGGCTGTGCTCACTTTTCTGGCTTGCTTGTCTCCTGCAGGTGCATCTCCGCTCTGCCAGACGTCTCTGTGAGCTCTGCTGTGCCAACCGGGGCACCTTCATCAAAGTGGGCCAGCACCTGGGGGCTCTGGACTACCTGCTACCAGAGGAGTACACCAGCACGCTGAAGGTGCTGCACAGTCAGGCCCCACAGAGCAGCATGCAGGAGGTCCGCCAGGTCATCCGTGAGGACCTGAGGCAAGGAGGTACCCACCTCTCCGGGGCAGGGAGGGCCCAGAACCAAAAGTGTGCTTTTAAGAAAGGCTCTGGTAGAGTTCTTACTGCCTGGGCCCAGGGTACTGGGGATCTATCACTGATGCAGAAAGAAATGTCACAGCAACATTCAGTGCTAATTCAGATGCTACAAGGCACCTCGGTGACCGTTAGTTAAAAATACTAGTTGAAATTCAAAATATCCGTATTCGACAGCATTATTTAGACAATGTGACCTAATATTGTGAGATCCAGAGGGTTTACTACATACTGACAACTGTGCTGTGTGCCGCAGTCACATTTAGTCCTCACAGCAAGCACAGAGGTGAGCATTGTAACTGACTCCATTTGGCAGATGTCGGGGTGGAGGCTTCAGTGGCAGTCCCATGTCCAAGTCATTCCAGCTTACTAGGATGCCACCAGCAAACTGTCCAGGAGTTCACAGCTTCGGCTCTTCTGGAATGTCTCTGGTAGATACTTACCCAGCCCGCTTGATCACTTGCACGGAGAGAAAGCTTCTTCTCTCATCTGCCACCTGCAGTGCTTCATTCTATTTTCTGTGGTCTCTGACTCTAAGATAAAAAGCCTTCCTGGGGCTGGAGAGATGGCCTAGCCAACTGCTCTTGCAGAGGACCTGGGTTTGATTCCCAGCACCCACGTGGCGGCTGAGGACCATCTTTAACTCCAGTTCCAGGGGAATCCGACGCCCTCTTCTGACCTTCTCCGCATTGCACAACACGGGTGCACAGACCTACATGCAGACAGTACATTCATACACATACAGAAATAAAAAGAATTAAAAAAAGAAGCCTTCCCTACAAGCTCCTTTCAAGCCAAGGAACTGGTCTCCTCAAACCTTGTCTTCTCTTCTCCATTCTATACTCTGGAATGGAGGGAAGGAGAGGAGAAAGTGTTCTTGTTGCTATTCTTTAAACTCTTCGGCGGTGACCCTGGTGACGTACTCGGGGTGCTTGGTGGACCCTCTGGTGTTACATTGTTGTGTCAAACTGGGCACAGTTCTTGGACCTGCTTTGGCTTTTGGTCACTTGTTTTTTTTTTTTTTTTTGGTGCTGAGAGGGATTGGAGCAGCCATCTGCAGGTGGCCAAGCAGCCATCTGCAGGTGGCCGAGCAGCGAGTGAGGCCCAGCTCTAAGAAACATGGCTGCAATTTGATTCCCCTCACCTGGTGCTGTGCCTGGAATTCTCTTAGACTAGCCCATGGGTCTTCTAGAGTTTTATGAGCAAGATGATCCAACCTTCAGCAGTTGATGTCTTTTCTGAGGTTAATTTGCAACTTTTTATGCCTCGCAGTTGCCTTTAAAATAAAATTCTGGGGGCTGGAGAGAGATGGTTCACTGCTCTTCGGAGGACCCAAGTTTAGTTCTCAATATCCAAGGACTCAAAGCCACCTATAATTCTAGCTCTAGGGGACCTGACATCATCTTCTGGGCTCCTCGGGTATATACATGCGGTATATACTTATACACAACACATACACAGGTAAAATAAAAATAAAATCTTGAGTAAGATTTTGAGGTGTCACCCACCTCCCTGTCTCCTTCTCCTACTTGTTTTATAGGAGGGGCCTGGTGACTAGGGTTTGGACTCTGGATCTGGGGCCTTGGACCTAGCACAAGTTATGTCCTCTTAGTACCTCATCTCATCTATAAAATGAGGATGAACATAGTGCCCACCTCCTGCCAACATGAAGATTAAAGGGCTCATGGATAGTGAGGTGGTGGTCATGTCCTGTGCTGTGCTCACCCTGCACTGCTTCTCTCTTCTCACATGTGCCCTTCGCTTTCAGTGTCTATGCCCTTCGCCCTTTTCTCTGCCAGGAATGTCTATCTGTCCATCTGTCTAGCAAATGCCAGGCAGAGTGCTAGGTGCTGATATCCTGTATAAACTGTAGTTCTCTGGGAAAGTCCTTGGCTTCCCTAGATCCCTTGTATCAGGCCCTGCCCGACTTTGCCCCTTCCACGTATGGTGCTGTGGCTTGGTTCTTTGAATCAGGCTATTTCACTGTAAATCAGAAAATCTTTGGGGATGAAAACCATGACAGTCTTCTTTCTCTGGACCTGGAGTACCAGAACAATGAGATATTCAGTAGGAGCCAGTGTTTGTTTAAGGAGCAGATGAGCTTCCTTAGGTTAAGCCAGGTGAGGCTGAGGATGAGAGCAGGAGTTGGATAAAGGGCATTCTCATTTTTACGGATGTGCGTGGAACTGGCCTCTCAGTCCCCGTACGTGGAGCTGGTATCAGGTATCTAGCATCCAGTCAAAGAGGGCCTGCTCCTTGATGATGGCCTCAGTGAAGACCTGGTCTACAGCGAGGCCTCATCATCTGACTCTTTGGGGTCTGAGTCAAGTAGAGGAGCACAGGTGTCTTGAAGACTTCCTTGCTCTAAGGAACATTTCCTTCAAGGGGAGAGAGGAATGAAAGGCAGATTTGATTTAGCGCTGAAGCCTGGGAGAAGGCTACGGGCTAGGGGAGCAGGGTCGGGATAGAGGAACCCCAGGTAGCAGTGACGGGATTGGCAAGGTGCTGGCCCGCATGCTTTTGCTTCCTGCTGAGACTGGAGACTGCTGGCCTCTGGCATCCAACAGTGTGCGATTCATCCCCAAGTCAGAAGGAAACAAGTCAGTGTAATAGCAGTGCTGAGAGCATCGCTGCTGGCAGGTGGCAGCCCAGTGGGGTGGACGTGAGGGAGGGAGGCAGGAGGAGATTAACCCTCGGAAGTACCTGGGGAGGGGTGGCCAAGAGCAGGTTTCTGGCTCCTTCCAAGCCAAGGCAGTTAAGTGGAAAGCTAGGGGTGTTGGTAGTTGTGGTGAGCATACCCAACTGGCAGGACGATGTCTAGGGCTGGAAGACATCTTCCCGTCTTCAGGGGATCTTCTCCAGCCTCCTCTAACCATTTGGCTGTAGGCCGTGTGGCTGTGTGGCTTCTGCTCCAGCTTTTCTGGAGTCTCCTGAGAAGGTGAGATGCCATCAGGGTCACAATTATGAGGGTTTATCATACCCGCCACTGCTGCGGACCGAGACACCTCTGAGTTCTTACCACAGCCTTCATAGGTACCTAGTCAAAGGCTTCCTCTCCCCCTTCCTCCTCCTTGTGCCTCCTGGGAGGGTGGCATTTGTTCCTTGGTGACATACTTTTTTCATCTGTGGGTGGAGGGAGGGGAAAAGGGGCTGTGTGGGAAGCAGGGTAGGTGAGTGTGTGGGTGTGAGGGCTTGGTACTCCTGTCTCCCCAATCCCTCCCATGACACTGCTTGGGAAGGGCTTTTTCTCCAGGGGTGGTGCTGGGTGGCTGCTCTGATCTGTCCCCCACCCCCAGCAGGAGGCCTCCTAGGGCAGCTGGCTTCCCTAGGTTTCCAGAGCATGGTTGAGAGGGGCTGACTGTCCTGAATTGTCATCTTGCTAGGTCTAAGGTCATCCCAAGTTCAAAAATGATGCGAGTACTCCCACTTCTCAGACTGCAGGCAGGCGTAGGCAGGGGTAGGCAGGGGCAGGCAGGGGTAGGCAGGGGAAGACAGGGGTAGGCAGGGGAAGGCAGGGGTAGGCAGGGGTAGGCAGGGGTAGGCAGGGGTGCTATTTTGGGCCTGATTGCTCAAACCATGTGTTGCTTCAGGACCCTTCCCATCCACAGAGGCCTTGAGAATCACTTTTATGCTCAAGCTTCTCCCTCCCTCCGTCCCTCCCTCTTATCCATCCATCAGTCATTTTTTTTAATTAATTTTATTTCTGTATGTGTATGAATGTACTGTCTACATGCAAGTCTGTGCACCCGTGTCGTGCAATGCCGCGGAGGTCAGAAGAGGGTGTTGGATTCCCCTGGAACTGGAGTTCTCCTGGAACTGGAGTTTCAGACGGTTCTCAGCCGCCATGTGGGTGCTGGGGATCGAACCTTGGTCCTCTGTAAGAGTGGTCGGCACTCTTAACCGCTAGGCCATCTCTCCAGCCCCCAATCATTTTTTTTGTTGTGAGACAGGGTCTCCCTTTAGCCCCAGCTATCTGGACATTGCTGTGTAGACCAGGCTGGCCCTTATCTCATAGAGATCCCATTGCCTCTGCCTCTCAAGTGTTGGGATTAGAGGTTAGTGCCACCATGCCCAGCTCAAACCATTTCTTGTTCCAAGTTGTTGGGACTGGTCCTGGAGGGTGTCCCCAGCATGGGGATAAGATGGCAGCACCTCTGGACCCTGAACCCCATAATTACATTTGGTTCCAGATCAGTCCTGATCCCTGGATAATCAGCTGGAGCCATCAGTGTAGAGAAGCCATTGGAAGACTCCATCCTTGTATGGGGACTGGCTTAACCGAGTGCTGGGGACCACTTGGCTAAGTGAGGGGCAGTGTCAAGGAATAGTATGAGGACCAAGCGATGTGGGGTACTTTTTGTTGCTGCACAAGTGACCTCAGTTTGCACTGGGTTGAAGGTGCTTTCAGCTCTGTTCCTTAACTGCCCCTAGGGACACAGATCAAAGTGCAGTACCTACCTTGGCCAGAAGATGGCACCTAAGTTTGCAAGTCAGGGATGGATATTGGAGCCCTGGCCTTTCCCTGAAGGGTGCCCTGAGGAGGATGAAATTCAGGCTCTTTATATTCTCGGGCATGGTCCAAGGAGGCCAGGCTGACATCTCTTCATCGTGAATGGAGAAGGCACAGGCTAAAGCCATGAAGCTGTAGGCTACTGCTAAACTTTGGCTAATTTTCCTTCAAAGGTCTCTATATTAAAGGCTTGGAGCCTCCATTTGAAGGACAGAGGGGCCTCTAGGAGGAAGGGCCAAGTCAGAGGGGAGCTGTAATAGTTATTTTCTCATTGCTGTGGTAAAATACCTGTCAAGAAGCAACCAAAGGAAGGAAGGGCTTGTTTGCTCACAGTTCTGGGGTCCAGTCCACGGAGGACAGTAAAGCACGGCGGCAGGCGTGGGAGGCTGCTAGTCACGTTGCATGTGCAGTGCAGAAGTGGAGGCCACTGAACGCTGCTGACAGCTCTCCTTCCCCTTTTGTTCAGCCTGGGCTTCTAGCCCATGGGATGTGCTGCCTACATCCAGGGTGGGTCTTTTCACCTCAGTTAACCTGTCTAGAGAATTCCTCATAGATGTGACTAGAGGTTCATGTCTGTCATGATTCTAAATCCCATCAAATTGACAATGGAGATTAACCGTACAGGGACACACCCTTAAAGGCACTGTTGGATCCTGGTCCCTTCCTGACTCTCCTGCACTTCCTGGTTATGAGGCAAGCGTTTACTGTACCACGTGGTCTGCACCAGTGTCATTTGACATCCCCATCAGAAGCCTAAAGCAAGAGATTGGCCACATCTTGGATGGTATCTCCAGAATCAGGAATGAATTAAATATTTTATCATAACTTAAACCATGTCAGGTATTTCTTTCTAGTAATGTGAAGCTGAATACTAGAACCATTCTGATACCCCATCCCCCACCCCCAACAGCCCTTGACTCCATGCATGATTCCTCCCTGTATCCCCAGCTGGCCTGGAACTTGCTCTGTAGAGCAGGTTGGCCTTGAACTCACAGAGATCTGCCTGCCTCTACCTCCTGAGTGCTGGGATTAAAGGCGTGCGCCATCACGCCTGGCCTTGCATGGGTCTTTTTTGGTGTCTGTGTGAGTGTAATGCCTGCATGTAGGTAGATTCACCTATGTCATGTGATACCCGTGGAGGTCAGAAGAGGATGTTGGATCCCCTGGAACTAGAGTCACAGACGGTTGTTAGCTGCTATGTGGGTACTCGGAATCTATCCTGGGTCTGCTGCAAGAGCAGTCACGTACTCTCAACCGCTGAGCTGTCTCCAGCCCCACCTGGGTCTACTTAACCATGAACCCATCTTTATACCTTTATACGAGTGAGGAGTCTTTTGGGGCCTTGAACCAGCTCTAATCTAACAGCCTGTGATTTGGTGGCTCAACACCTTTCCAAACATTTTTCCTTCTTTCTCTTGCTTGTTGAAACAACTGGAATTTGGTGAAAAGGGAGGAGTTTTGTATACTGGTTTGGTCAAGGATGGCTTGACCTCATTCTTGACCTTATGTTGGGAGGATAGGCTGATTAGTGTAATGACTGGTCACGTGAGAGCCCAAGGAGTTTGCAGGAGGTATTCTTTTTTTTTTTTTTTTTGTCTTTTCGAGACAGGGTCTCCCTGTAGCCCCAGCTCTCCTGGAACTCACTATGTAGACCAGGCTGGCCTTGAACTCACAAAGATCCACCTGCCTCTGCCTCCCAAGTGCTAGGATTAAAGGCGTGCGCCACCACGCCCGGCTTGCAGGAGGTATTCTATCTTGAGTGGATGGAGACTTTCTGAAGCGTATAGTATTGACCTGGGTTCTCAGAGGTAGGTGGGATTGGAGAAGGGATTGGGTTGACTAGAATGGATGTTTCGGAGCCGAGGTCACATTTTGAAGGGCCTGTAATGCTCTTTTCAGAATGTGTGCCTGAGGGAGTGAAAGACTTAGAGGTGGACATGAGCAAAGAGAGGATGAAGGGACTGAGATGTAGAAAGCAGGAAAGGCGGTAGTAGAGAGCTTGGTAGTAGCCTGACTGTCTCAGTAATGCAGAGATGGCTTTCTTTTACACATGGGAAAATTTGCAGTGGGTAGAGATCTTAGGGGAGCTGAACAATAGGATGGTAACCACACTGGTATAACTGCCATCTTTGGTTGTAGGCATACTCATGCACATGCATATCTGCCCTCTAACGCAGGTGGGCATGGTGTGGACCCCTATAATCCCAGCGTTCAGGAGGCAAGGGATCAGAAGTTTGAGGCCAGCCTAGGCTACATAATAAGCCTGTTCAAATAAAGCACAAGAAAACAGAGCAAATGAGAGAAACAGCAGGTTGAGATTCACTGTCCTCGTGGAACATGGTTGTGCCACATAAGGTCTTTGTCATTTCTGAAGTTCTATGAGAAGCTGAAAAGAATGAGGTCAGCAGCCAGAGTTTAGCCTGGAAATGCCCTTGTTAGAGACGGCACTGTGTTGGTGGTGGATAGTCTGGTTTATGCCCTGGAAATGCCCTGTTAGAGACAGCACTTGTGTTGGTGGTGGATAGTTTGGTTAATGCCCTGGAAATGCCCTGTTAGAGACGGCACTTGTGTTGGTGGTGGATAGTCTGGTTAATGCCCTGGAAATGCCTTGTTAGAGACGGCACTTGTGTTGGTGGTGGATAGTCTGGTTAATGCCCTGGAAATGCCTTTGTTAGAGACGGCACTTGTGTTGGTGGTGGATAGTCTGGTTTATGCCCTGGAAATGCCCTTGTTAGAGACGGCACTTGTGTTGGTGGTGGATAGTCTGGTTAATGCCCTCTGAAACATGTTTATGTCAGTCTTTTGCTTCTGAACCTTCCTACCAGAGGTGTAAGGATTTAGACTTCAGCTTATTTTATAGCTTTCCACAGTCACCAAGGACGAGCTGTGTGTTTCATGAGTGCTATATGTCGCAGGTGTTTGGTATTCTTGTGAGATGTGGAAGAGATGTTGGTGTGCCATTGTACATCATATGGGCAAAACCCACATTATGTTATGTGAACCCTTGGGGGCAGGTGGAGGGTTGCTTATTTGTCTTGTTTTGCTCTGGGTTTAATAAACAGTTCAGAAAAGAGATAAGAAACTTCTGCCTCAAAGATGTCAGCTTCTTCTCCAGCTTGGTGGTGGTGGACAGAGACAACACTGGAGGATTTAGGCACCAGCAAGAACCAAGGCAGGAGTGGGGAGGAAGAGAGGGAGGAGAACTAGCCTGGGCAAGGGCACACAGGACTGTTCCTGGCTCAGGGAAACTTTGGCAAGAAGTAGGATGGGTCCTGTACATGCATGGCTCTGCCAGGGCTGGGCACCTTTTCATTCCTGTGTTATAACTCTGGGTTCTCCCAAGAAACTGTCTAATGCGATATGAATATATGTCTGTATGCATGTATGTATCTTAATATATGCATGCTTGCGTTGTGTGTGTGTGTGTGTGCATGTGCGTGTGTGTGTGTATATATATATAGAGAGAGAGAGAGAGAAGAGAGAGAAAGAAAGTGACTGATTTTTAAAAATTGAACTGTATGATTATAGAGACTAGTGAGTCCAAAATTGGCAGAGTAGTCCTGGCAGAATCTTAGGACGTGCCAACGCTTCAGTTCATGTTCAAGTGTGAAGGTCGATTTCTTGCTTCATCTGCTCATCTGATTTTATGAGGCCTACTCAGATTCTGGAGGGCAACCTGCTTTACTCATAAACTGGGCATGGAGGTCTGTAATCCCAGTATTCTGGAGATGGAGGCAGGAGGATTGAGAGTTGGAGGCTAGCCTGGGCTACATAGTGAACTCATATCTCAAAAACCCAAGGGGTGGGGCTAGGGGATGTAGCTCAGTGGTAGAGTGCATACTTAGCATGCTCTAGGCCCCGGACTTGACCTTAACATTGGATTAAAGAAAGAAGAAATCCATCTAGAGTACCATTTGGTCTAATATCTGGGCACAGTAGCCCAGCCATGTTGGCGTATAGATAAATCATTGTCATTTTCCATGTGGCCCTTGAGGGAAGCTGTGCATTTGTAACCTCAGACCTGCTTTCATATGACACTTGCTTTTTGCATTGAGCTTTTGAGGTGCAGGAGCCAAACTACCTGTTGTTTTATTAGCTCTGTGGTCTCAGGTTTACTCTTCTCTCTCTGTTTGCTCCTTTGTAGATTTGGTTGGAGATGGGTCCCCACCATTTGAGCTTGCTGTGGGAAGATATGAGTGAACACAGGTGGAGTGGTAGAACACACCAGTGCCGGTCTGACTGCTCCCTGTCCTGTATGTACATGTGTCTATGGAGTCCGTCCTGTGCAGGTGCTGCGCCAGCTCCCGGGGGCCCCGCACTCACCAGTTTCTGTCCCTGCTGTCCGTCTGCTTCTCCTTGGGCAGGGCCTGTGAGGTCAGCTCCTGTCCCTCTGTGCCTCACTGGCTGCAGTCATGAGTATCATCTTAGAAGGCTCAGCTGTCCTTCAACCTGTTTCTCTGAGTCTCACTGCAACCTTTGTCCTGTCAGCTGCCTAGTCTCCTCGGACTCTCCCCATGAAGGCCACTAAGTGGGTGTTCTGGGAAGGATCTGGTGGTCACACAGCTGATATGAGGAAGCTGGGTACAGGGAAGCACGAGGCCAGGGGAGATTACCCCTCCTCCTGGCTGGTCCTCATCCTGCCTTCCCCGAAGATCTCAATAAAAAATACATTTATATTAAAAGCATAATGAAGAATAAAAAACCTTTTCCCCCAATAATGCCAACATCAAAAGGAGATTTTTATCAATTATGAGAAAGAGAGATTTGGGCTATCAAATAGTAATTTAACGAGTAGGAGATGGATGGCGGGAAGCATTAATGTCAGCCACGACGGATGGCCTGCCATTAGTCACTGGGGAAGAGGTGAGTTCTGGCTGCACAGTCTGGCTGGTTCCCTAGCCCAGCCCTCCCTCCCTCAGTCTGTGCCCCTCTCCCTGTCCACAGAGTCTCTACTTGTCTCCGAGGCATCTTCCAGCCCTGCCTTTCTCAATCTGTACTTCTCTCTTTGCCTGCCAAGTCTCTGTTCCAGTCTCCAAGGCATCGTCCATCTGATTATTGTAGCTCTTGATGAGTTGTACATAGCTGGGGTCAGGTGGCTCTTGTGTCTGTGAAGAAAGCCCTATGGTAAACAGAGCAAGAGCTTCCTCTTTCTTTTTTTTTTTTTTTTTTTTGCGTCTCTTTCGAGTCAGGGTCTCCCTGTAGCCCCAGCTGTCCTGGAACCACTCTGTAGACCAGGCTGGCCTTGAACTCACAAAGTCTGCCTGCCTCTGCCTCCTGAGTGCTAGGTATTAAAGGTGTGCACCACCACACCCGGCAGGAGCTTCCTCTTTCCCTCAGCCTTGTGGTCCTTTCTTCCTAGACTGCCTTGGGGTTCCTCTGTTCACTTTAAGTGCTCCCCCATATCTGTCCGGCTGGTCTCATTCTCATCTTTTAAACTTCCATATCTGCCTCCACCCCCCAACTTCTGTGTGCCTGCCAGGGTGCAGCTACTGTTTTAGATGTGAGACTGAGGTGTAGCATCCTATGAAAATTTCTTCCGTGGTTGTCTCAAATACTTGCATCATCATCAGTGACCGTTTTGGTGCTCCAAGTTGGTCACTTTCCAGGATTGAATCCCTCTTGGTCCCTGACTTGGAATTGGTATGAGTAGGTGTTAGTAAATATTGTTCAGCTGAATTCTACAACTACCTGCAATCCCTCTTGAAGCCTTCACTGATGGCAGGTTGGATGGACTCTGGTAAATCCATAGCACTTGGCTTGGACCCATGGCTGGTCCTGTGCTAAGCTTGGCCATCTGGTTATCATAGTGGCCGGCTTTCGTTCTCAGGAGAGCAGGCCAGGGTGCCCTCATTGCACTGCCCAGGGCCTGCAGACAAGATTGCTTAACAGTGGGTTGTTAGGTGAATGAAGATTCTATTTGAGTTTAGAATCAAAATCTTGTTTAAGTTCCAGATTATCTGTGCCATCCTACCATGTCTGATGATCTTTCTAAGCTTGATTTCCTCTGTAGACAGAGATGATCAAAGAATCTAAACATTAATAAGGCTGTGGTGAGGACTGAAAAATACAGGCTCTCTAGAAATGCGTCAGGACCTTGGGTGGGCAGTAGTGTTTTGAGTGACACCATAGACACCAAGAATAAAACTAGACCAGTAGGTTCTGCCAAATGAAAAAGCTTCTGCAGAGGAAATAAAACAGTCAACAGATTGAAGAGACAACCTGCAGAGTGGGAGAAAGTATTTGCAAACTATCTGCTCAATAAGAGAATAGTATCCATGGCTTATCAGAAACTAAAGCAAAACAGAAGAAAAAACCCCACTTCAATAGTAAAGAAAAATCTGATTAAGAACTAGGCAAATTGCCGGGTGTGATGGCACATGTCTGTAATCCCAGCACTTGGGAGGCAGAGGCAGGGGGATCTCTGCGAGTTCAAGGCCAGCCTGATCTACAGAGTAAGTTCCAGGACGGCTGGGTACAGGAAGATCCTGCCTCAAAAAAACAAAAACAAAAACAAACAAACAAAAAGAACTAGGCAAATGATCTTAAAAGAAGACATACACATGGCTAATAGGTATTTGGAAAAAAAATGCTCAGTATTGCTAATCACTACATCCAAATCTCAGTGAAGCAAGCACCATGTTGCACACCTGTAAGCCCAACACTCAGGAGGTGAAGTAGGAGGATTGCTGCAAATTGGAGACTAGCCTGGAATGCACACCAAAACCCCGTCTCAACTCCCGGCCTCCCCACAACACCGTCTTCCAACAATGAGGTATCTCACCCTAATGAAAATGACTATTATATATATGTGTATATATGTATACATACACACACACATCTATCTCTGTCTCTATTTCTGTCTCTATCTAGCAAGAGCTAGCTGTGGTGGGACATGCCTTTAATTCCAGCACTCAAGAGACATCTCTGTGAGATCCAGGCAAGCTGGTCTACAGAGCAAGTTCCAGGTCAGTTGAAGCTACAGGGATATCCTGTCTCAAAAGGACCAAAAGAGAAAAAGGATGTAGAGAACAGGGAATACCTCTTCCTCCTCCTCCTCCTCCTCTTCCTCCTCCTCCGCCTCCTCCTCCTCCTCCTATTCTTTTTCCTCTTCTTCCTCTTCCTCCTCCTCTTCCTCCTCTTCTTCCTTCTCTTCCTCCTCCTCTTCCTCTTCCTCCTCCTCTTCCCCCTCCTCTTCTTCCTTCTCTTCCTCCTCCTCTTCCTCTTCTTCCTCCTCTTCTCCTCTTCCTTCTCTTCCTCTTCCTCTTCTTCCTCCTCTTCCTCATCCTCTTCTCTTCCTCCTCTTTCTCCTTTTCCTTCTCCTTTTTCTTTTCCTCATCCTCCCTCCTACATTCTAATTAAAATGACTGTTATCAAAACAACTTGGATGTAGAGAAAGAGAATTATTTTCCTCTCTTCTTCCTCCTTAAAAAATTTTTTTTTTTGGTCTTTTTTTTTGAGACAGGGTCTCCCTTTTAGTTCCAGCTGGCCTGGAACTTGCTATGTAGACCAGGCTGGCCTTGAACTCACAGAGATTCTCCTACCTCTGCTTCCCAAGTGCTGGGATTAAAGGTGTGTGCCACCTCGCCCAACTTAAAAAAATTTTTTTTAATAGGCTGTATATCTCTGGCTGGTTTTGAACTAGCTGTGTAGACCAGACCTACCTCAAACTTATGAGGATCCTTTCACCTCTGCCTTCCAAGTGCTGGGATTATAGGCATGCGCCATTACTCCCTCCCTCTTCTACACTTTATTTCCTTAAAAAATTGCATTTCCTATTATTCGGGTGGGTATGTACCACAGCATCCACGTGAAGGTCAGAGGACAGCTTGTAGGAGTTGGTTCTCCCTACCGTGTGGGGCCTGGGCGTCTAGCTCAGAGTGATAGGCTTGGCTGCAGGCTCTTCACCCGTGGAACCCCCTCACTCTCCATCTCTTAATCTTTTGCATTTCCTATATGTTACTATGGAATCTGGTGAGGTTCCTCAAGAAGCTGGAACCAGACTGTCATATGATTCAGTAGTTGCATTACTGGGTCAGCGTGTGAGGATATGATAGGGAAAATGGTACCCATCCAAGTGCCCATCCATGGTGAACGGATTAAGAAAATGGCAGTATACATGGTAGAATATTTTCTAGCAACACAAAAGAACGAAAACCTGTTGTTTGAAGCAACGTAGATGGAACTGGAGATCACTGGGTTAAGTGAAATGAGTCAGCACAGAAAGGCAAAAACCACATGTTTTCATTCATGAGGAGAAGGTGAAAAGGTTGATCACATAGAAGTGGACAGTAAATGAATTGTCACCAGGGTCTGAGAAGGGTAGTAAGGAGGTAGAGCTGGGAAGAAGTTGGCTGATGGGTACAAAATTACAGTTTGCTAGGAGAAATAAGTTGTAGTGTCCTGTAGCAGAGAGGGTAACTACAGTTCACAGGTCTTTTTTTTTTTTTTTTGTCTTTTCGAGGCAGAGTCTCCCTTTAGTCCTAGCTGGCCTGGAGCTCACTATGTAGACCAGGATAGCCTTGAACTCATAGAGATCTGCCTGCCTCAATCCCGAAGTGCTGGGATTAAAGGCTCATGCCACCATGCCTGACAGTTCAAAGTATTATATTGTATATTTTAAAATAGGTAGAAGAGAGGATTTGGAATGTTTTGAGACCAAAGAAATGATAAATGTTCCAGGTGATGGATTGCTAATTACTCTAATTTGATCATTACCTATTGTATATGTACATTGAAATGTCATACCTGTACCTCTAAAAGTATGTACAATTACTATGTGTCAGTTAAAAAAAAGACATTACCATCTAAAGCACAGTGCCTGGTGTATAGTGAGTGCCAGGGACTGTCAGCCGTGCTTACAGTGTGTCAAGCCCTAGAATCGTAGGTGGCGGATCTCCTGGTTCTTGATGGACAGCTCTTTTCTTTCACATGGCATCATTCAGAAGCAAGGCTTTAGGCAGAAGCAATCTACGAGAACCCTGATAGTAGTAAGGGATTAGAAACCTTCTAGCTCAACCCCTGCACGTGTAGGGGAGGAAGCCTGTCCAGATTAGCACATATGGTGGTAGGAGGAGGAGTCAAAGCCGTGTCTCCTGCTCTCACCCAGTGTTCTTCCTCTTGGGCTGTCATGGTCTAGAATGGAAGCTTAGAGCCTGGCATAGGAGGCCAGTGCTCAGGAATCAGGCTGGACGCAGGGCTTTGAGAAGACTCCACTCTTCCCTTGTGACCTTGTGGTCTCCTGAAGCTGTGTTTTCATACACCTCAAGGCCACAGAATTCTTGGTGTTGCTTACAAGTGGGGATCTGTCCTATGCTGGACCGATGGCAGGCCTTCACCATCCCCAGTCCCTGGGCCACAGTTCCTGGTCTGAGAAGGGACATCTCAGTTGGTTTTGCTGGGGCTGCCCGTCTAGGTAGGTGTGTTGAAGAGACAACTTATTCTCTCCCAGTTCTAGAGGCTGAGAGTCAGAGATCAAGGTGGACCAAGTGTCAGTCACTCTGTAGGTGCTGGGGATGGCCTGCCTTTCCTCATTCAGGTCTTGCAGCTGCTGGCAATCTGTGGAGTTGGTTTGGAGCTGCGTGGGTGGAGCCTCAGATTCCTTTGTCACATGACCAATTTATTGTCACTGGATTTATGTATGGCCTGCTTTATTCTACCATGACTTCAAAGGCCTATTTTACATGCCGTAGTTCTGGGGGCATATGAACCCTGGGCGGGGCAGAGGTGGGCTTTGGTATGTTCTTCCTAGACCCTTGTGTCTCTCCTCTCAACTCCCTGAAGATCATCCTCACTGTGATTAGTTCCCTCCATGACCCAGCCATTGCCAGCCTCACCTCTTTTCAGCTTTGCCCCCAGGAGAGAGTAAGACTCCCCCTACTTTCATTTTGGGACATCAAAGATCAGGGCTTTGATTGATTGGCCTGAGTTGGCCCTGAGAGGTTAGTGATGGCTGTAGTCCTAATGGTAATAAATGGCAGAAGCAGGATTTGAACTCGATGTCTCCTGCTGTGTAGCCATCAGCTTTGAGGAGGACTTGGGTTCTGGTGGCTTTAAAGGAGGCCATAGGCTTTAGGCCTTGATACTTTGACACACTTTAGGGCCCATATCTTACAAGTAAAGTCAAATTAGCTCATTGTATGTGCATGTGGGGGGCCTGGGACTGATAGGAAGATGTTTTAGGCAGTGACGGCCAACTGTGAAGGACTGACAGGAGGGGCCTGTGCAGTGCCGTATGGGGAAGTTCTGTGGTGTGTCTTCCCCCTGGCAGCTCCTAGAGCTCAGAGTATGCGTGTCCCCAGCTGGGCAGGAAGACAGATGCCATGGCCATTATTCTTGAAGGAGCTGTCCTGACAGCTGAGCTTCTGGGGCTAGGTCTGTGGAAGTGGTTGCAGTGGTGTGTGATGTTTTCTTCCTGTCTTCCCATCAGCTGTGGTTGGCTGGCTGGTGATTGTCTGAGAAGAGATGGTTGGAGCGGGGCTTTCGGCCCTCCAGTCTGACAGTGAACGTAGGTAGCTGCTAGCATTGACCAGGTGCTTGCTGCATTGTGGGTGTTCATCTCAGGCTGGGCTCTCTGGAAGTGGACTTCAGGATAGGACTTGAAGAGAATTTTGTGGAGATCTCAGAGCCTGTCAGATGGGGAGTTCCTACATGGCTGAGGGAAGAGGAGGCGGATAGTGACCCCTGTGCTCCTAATCTAGCTGCCATTGTGGGGTAATTGGGAGATGGTGCCACATACCCAGTATCACCTCACCCCAGGGCAAGGAGAAATGCAGAGTATTTATTGTCTAACTTCCTAACCTCTGCCATGGCTGCCCTCAAGATGCTTCTGTGAGAGGGGCGAGGGGGCAGGAGGTAAGATCCAGGGACCAGGTGGGGCTGGAGCCTCTCAGGTGTCTGCTAACCTAATCTTCATGGCTGCTCTGTAAGATCCTCTGGGAAGCTCATTTTGCAGAGGGGCAGACAGAAGCTGGAGAGGTCGTCATGAGCCTGAGATCACAGAGTATGTGAGGTAAAGTCTGCCTCCTAACTCCAGCATTCTTTGGTTCTGTGTAAGGGCCCCTGTGCTTTGCACAAAGGTTCCTGTCCTAGCAGGGAAAGGCTTTCCTCTCATTACTAAGGATGTGGGCAGACAGACGAGGGACAGAACATTTATTAAGTACTTCCTCTGTCTGAAATATGCATTAGGCGTTTTGAAGCATGTGGTCTCGTTTACTCTTACAGCAACTCAGCAAGGTAGGGATCTATCTCCCCGGTGTTTCTACTTGTAGGAAGTGAGATTGAGACATGAGTGACATACTGAGGGTCACACAGCAGGGGAGAGAGCGAGCCAGGAACTGGGCAGCTGAGGTTGGTTGATGTGTAACTTCAGAGAAGCAGGCTCTTTAGTTACATAGGGTGCCTGCAGGTGGCAGGGAGCCAGGAGGAGAGAGGCCTGTTAGGACCCTGCTGATGGGCTAGGGAGGCTCCCAGTCTCCTAGGAAGCTGTTCTTCCGCTGATGTCACCTGGGTCTGCCATCTTGCCTGTATTGCCAGGATGGCCTTGACCTGTTGCCTCAAAAACCAGTCAGCTGATGGCTGAGGAGGGGCCTCAAGAAGCACTGGATGGAGGTCGGGCTCCTGCAGCTCCTCTGGAGAAGTGGCTGCCAGCTGTGGCTGGGGGGGGGGGGGGGTGTCCTCAAAGAAGAGCCGTCTTCCTTTTCTGCTGTCTGTCGTTGCCTCTCCCGACCTGCTTTCTACCTGCTGCTGTTGCAGCTGCTGGGCAGCTGAGGGAGGTGAGGCCTGCACGTCCAGCCGATTTATGTTTGCCACAGAAACAATAATGTTTAATCTGGGAAGGGCTAATCAATTTTTTATGCTGATTATGAATCGGCCAGCTGGGCTGCTGCTTCATTCATGGACTTCAGGCCAAGCCCATTTCCAGCCCAGGCTTCTGTGGTGGTTTAGGCTGGGGAGGCCCAGCTTCAAGGAGAACTCCTTCTTGGGTCCTGAACTCTTTGGAAGAGAAAGTATGTTCTTGCATGTGTGTGTCTGTGGGTGCACATGCATATGTAGGTATGTGTGCATGTGCATATAGGTTTGTGGACACATATCTGTATACATGTATATCTGTGTAAATGTGTGTATGCATGTACATGTGTCTGTGTATGGATGTGTGTCTGTGTATGCATGCATATTTGTGCATGCACATGTACATATGTGTCTGTGTTCACATAAGTGCCTCTGTGCATACATATGTAGGTATGTGCACACATGCATGTTTATATATGTATCTCTGTCTGTGTGTCTCTTAACCAGGGAGGTGGCCCTGCAGAGGACCAGTCTGACGGAGTTTGTATGGGTATAACATACATGTGTGTCAGAGTATGCACATATATTCATGCATGTGAATATATATCTAACTGGGAGGTAGCTTGACCCCAGGTAAAGAACCAGACCTGTGTATCATTGTATGTGTACATGTGCATATATGTACACACATGTATAACCAATGATGTAGACTGACTCTAGGTGGAGAACTAGAGTTGGGTGTGTATTCTTATTGACCATGTGCACACATATGTGGGTGTGTACAGATTGGCTTCTATGAGCCTTTTCCACATATGTGGGTGTGTACAGGTTGTCTTCTAGGGGCCTTAGACATAGTTTGGGAATTGTAGGTCGGAAGAAAAGAGTTCTAACATCACAGAATTGGAAGACCAACCAATCCCCTAATACTTTCCTTTTGTAAGTTACAAATTAAGACCCCAAAAGGTGAATTTACTTCCTGAGGTTACCCAGCAAGGTGGAGCTAGCTCTTGTCCCTGAATCCTTTCATGGGCTTCCATGCTTCCATGGTAATGTACATGGATGAGAGTCAGAGGAGTGGGCTGTATGGGGTGCTGGAGTTGCCAGTCCTGAGTCATTACAAGCACCCTGAAATCTCTGAGAGCCAGTGCTTCAGCAAGAGGACAGGATAGTGACATGTCATAATAAGAGGCCAGGGTGAAATGATAGAAAGCTGCCCTGAGCTTCTGCCTCAGGAGTTCCTGGATCCCACAGAAGGCTGCAGAGAGAGGTGAACTAGAGCTTTCTGGGGGAGGAGGGAGTGAGTAGGTCATAGCCTAGAGAGGTGACAGAGCAGGAAGGCTTGGAAGGTGGAGTGGTCTGAACTGGGCTGACAAGTGAGGCAGGATAGGGTATCACCTTGCAGGGTGTTACCTCAGGGAGGCATGTGAATCTGAGTGAAATTAGGGAGGCTGCTGTCTCCCAGGTCTGCACAGCTCGTGTCCCAAGGCTGGGGCACTGGACTTTGTGGTCTCTCTGGCCTTCTCCCTCTGGGCCTTCTGCCATCTGTTTATGCACTCCTGGTAACTCAGCTTGTGTGGAACCTCTGTCGTCTGGGCTATGTCATACAGGTGAACAAACTGCCATGAGGGAGCTCATGATGTGCTTGGGGAGGGTTACAACAATAAAACTTCAGTGACACTTGTGTAAATGCCCAAGGAGAAATACACAGTACCCTGGGTAGGTTCAGGAGGTGAGGATGGCTGAAAGGATGGTTATGGGACAGATGCATGGGGCACAGGACTGAAAACTCGGAGGCCTTTGGGTGTAAAAGATCTAGTCAGGGACAAGAAGGCGGCACTGACTACAGGCAGAGGCTGGAGAGGTAAGCTGGGCATGTTAAGAAGATCTGAGGTTGGCAGCTGTCCACTGGCCTGAAAAGAGCATGGCGTGGTCTGATTCGTGATGTCTGGTATAGAAAGTAACTGGAAGATAGTTAAGTGGTTCTCATGGTTGTCCAGGCAAGGGGTGATGGTATGGACCATGGCTGGATAGGTAGAGAGAAGTGAATGGGTGTACTCAGAGACTGAATTAGCATGCTGGTGTGGTGGGGGCTTTGGGTGTTTCCCTGTGGCCAGATGTGTGAAGAGAGGCTGACTGCCACAGGCGGAGCTCCCGCTGGTCATTGCTGCCGTCATGTGACAGACGGCTGGTAGGAGCTCCACAGCTCTGCTTTGGGGAACTGCTGGTTCCGTGAGAGCCGAGGGGAAGCAGGGCTTCTGGGGAAGGGGGCGATGCTGTTGCAGCTCCATGGACTCAGTCTTGGCCAAGGAGCTAGGAGAGGGCAGTGTCGGGGAGGAGCCGGGAGGCAGAGGCCCCCTCACTCTTGGAGGGTCCTTCGTGTCATCATCTGGCTGTGGAGTCAGAAAGGCCACGTGTCCTGGTTCCACATATTGGGGTTTTCAGGCCCACCTCTGTCCTGAGAAATGTGACAGAAGATTAAAACTGCGCTATACTGAGTGTGACACTGATGCTGTGTATCAGGGGCCAGCAGGCATTGTAAAGGGCCTGTGTAAGAGTCCCACTGCTCCGTGGCAAACCTCTGCACGTTTAGTGTATTCAGTCAACACCTGTTATTGAATTTCTGTTTCGCATGTCAGAAATCCTAAAATGAAGATGTTGGCCAAGCTACACTCCTTGGGGAGGCCCCCCGGGATCTTCCTTGGCCTTTTCCAGCTTCTGGAAGCTATCTGAGTATCTTAGTTTATGGCTCCTTTCTCTAGTCAAAGCATAGTATTTTCAGCTCCCCTTTCTGTCTCAGCTGCTCACCTCTGCGTCTGTCATCATCTTTAACCTTGACCCTTCTGCACCCCCTCCCCTATCTTCCCTTTTCCTCCCCATCTCCTTCTCCTCCTCTTCCTCCTCTCCTCTTCCTCCTCCTCCTCCTCCTCCTCCTCCTCCTCCTTCTCCTTCTCCTCTCCTTCCTTCTCCTTCTCCTTCTCCTTCTCCTTCTCCTTCTCCTTCTCCTTCTCCTTCTCCTTCTCCTTCTCCTTCTCCTTCTCCTTCTCCTTCTCCTTCTCCTTCTTCTTCTCCTCCTCCTCCTCCCCTCCTCCTCCTCCTCCTCCTCTTTTTTGAGAATTATTGAATCTGGACCCTCATGCATGCTGGGCAAGCCCCCTGCCACTGACCTTACATCCCTAGCCCTCTTCCCCTCTCCTCTCTTTTAATTTTTTTTTTGAGACATTGTCCATTCTAGCCTTGGCAACTTTAAAGTTACAGTTACAACAACTCACTCTGTATCCCAGGAAGCCCTTAAGCCTTTGATCCTCCTGCCTCAGCCTCCTGAGTAGCTGAGATTACAGCTTGCACCACTAGGTCTCTCCTGTGTTCCTTTTTTGAGGACCCTTCTTATGGCACTGGGTCCAGGGTGCTGTCCTACTCTCCTGATCTCTAACTTCATTGGACCTGCAGCACCTCTTCTGCCAGGCAGGGTCACATCCATAGCTTTTGGGATGGGAACATGGGCCATTTTTCTGCCTGCTCTAGGGCAAGATAGTGCATAATTTGAATTTTGCAGGCCTGTTCTCTCTGTCACAGGGGCTCAACTCTGCCCAGAGTGAGGGGAGCTGGGAGTGATGTGTGATTGGGTATGCCATGTCCCCAGAAGACAGCTCACCCTTGACAGGGTGGCAGGAAGGTCATCTACCTCGCAGCTATTTGTGTGTGTGTGTGTGTGTGTGTGTGTGTATGAATGTGGGCTCCCTTCTGGAGGCCAGAGGTCAAACAATATCAAGTGTCTTCCTCTGTCATTTTCCACTTTATTTTTTGAGACAGGATCCTCACTGAATCTGGAGCTGGCTGTTTGGCTGGGTTGGCTGCCCAGCGAGCCCTTGGGATTTACCTGTCCCCATCTCCCCAGTACCAGGACTACAGATAGATGCTGTCATGCTCAGCTTTTACGTAGGTATGCTGTGCAGTAGCACCTCACCCGCTGGACCGTCTTCCACCCCCAGCTCAGCTTTCACGTAGGTACGCTGTGCAGTAGCACCTCACCTGCTCGACTGTCTTCCACCCCCAGCTCAGCTTTCACGTAGGTGCGCTGTGCAGTAGCACCTCACCTGCTGGACTGTCTTCTACCCCCAGCTCAGCTTTCACGTAGGTACGCTGTGCAGTAGCACCTCACCCGCTGGACCGTCTTCCACCCCCAGCTCAGCTTTCACGTAGGTGCGCTGTGCAGTAGCACCTTACCTGCTGGACTGTCTTCCACCCCCAGCTCAGCTTTCATGTAGGTATGCTGTGCAGTAGCACCTCACCCGCTGGACCGTCTTCCACCCCCAGCTCAGCTTTCACGTAGGTACGCTGTGCAGTAGCACCTCACCCGCTGGACTGTCTTCCACCCCCAGCTCAGCTTTCACGTAGGTACGCTGTGCAGTAGCACCTCACCCGCTGGACTGTCTTCCATCTCGCAGCTGCTGTTCTGTAGTCCTATTCTTGTTATTTTTTTTTATTAATTTTATTTATTTCTGTATGTGTATGAATGTACTGTCTGCATGCAAGTGTGTGCACCGTGTCGTGCAATGCCGCGGAGGTCAGAAGAGGGTGTCAGATTCCCCTGGAACTGGAGTTCTCCTGGAATTGGAGTTTCAGACAGTTCTCCGCCACCATGTGGGTGCTGGGGATTGAACCCGGGTCGTCTGCAAGAGCGGTCGGCGTTCTTAACCGCTAGGCCATCTCTCCAGCCCCCTATTCTTGTTATTAAAGATCCCCACAACATGCCTGCACAGTGGCTCCAGCCATGAAGGCATGATAGTGTGGTGGGGCAGTCAGAGATGCTGCCCTCCATGCTCTGTTGTGAGGTAAACCACCATCCTCTTGCATCCAGAGACTACACTGCCTTCTAACTGACCCAGCCACTTGATTCTTATCGCCTCCAATCCATCTTCCCCCCAAACACAACTGGACTGTGTCCTTTCTCTCTGCTTAAATCACTTCACAGTTGCCTAATGGACTAAATCCTTAGTAGACCCACCAGGGCTGGGCTTGCCTGCCTCTTTGGCTTACCTCCTCGGCCTCCCTCCTCCCTCTCTTCCAACTAGATGTGCCTTTTTGTCCTCTAGACCACTCCTCTCTTCTCCCTGCAGGGCCTTTGCACATGCTGATCCCTCCAACCTGAAAGACTCTCCTTCCCCCACACATCCCCACCTCCTCAGCTCACATGCTGTCCTTGCGAACAATGGCCATAACTGCACATTCACCCCATTTGTATTTCCTCAGGCTCCCTCTTTTCTCCTAAAGACTTCTGGGTCTGCTCAACATTGTATCCCAAGTGCCTGGCACAGAACTATGCTCAGTCACTTAACTTTCTAGTGAATGAACAGAGCTGAGACTAGGTCCTCTGTCCTCATCATGGTGAGGGGGCTGGGGACCGTCCTACTGACCAAGGGTAGGTAGTTGAAACATCTCTCAGAACGGACCACAGTTCCTTTGAGGTAGCCAAGGGAACCTCCCTGGCACTGGGTACCTTGAGAGCTGTGGGTGGAGAGACTCTAGGGAATTGTTGTGATAATAATGATTAATAAAAAGCAGATAAACACTCAGTGTGGCAGGCCAGCCTGGGAAGCCATCCATTAGAGCTGTCATTCACCAGTGGTGGGGGAGGGGCAATCCAATCAGATCTCCTCAGCTTAAGCAAACCTTCTGTAAATTGTAGGCTGCAGGCACTGACATTTGATAAATTATTCTTCATAATCCACCATTGCCTGTCATAAATCTAATCCTTCAATGCTCCCCATCTTAATAACTCCTACAGCCTGGGAGGGTGACACATCTATACACTGCCTAGACAGAGATCTCTGAGGCAAAAGACTAGAGATCCTAGATAGAGAAGATTATGAAGTCAGGGACCCCCACCCCCAGCAGCACCCTGCCTGAGCACGTCTCCCATAGGTGATGAGAGCACAGGAAATGAGCCCCCCTTAAAAGCTAGAGAGGCTGAGTGCTCACACCCCAGCTCCTGCCCTCCAGTGCCAGCCGGCACACACGAGGCCCTTCCACCTTCTTTCACCTGAACTTGGGATGGCCCAAGGTGATGTCAGTCTAGCTCTGCTTCTCAGAGAGCAGATGCCCAACCAGAGGCAGTGCGTTATACTTGCACAATCTTTGGTTCCCTCAAAGCACTGTTCCCCAATTCTCACCCCCTGCCTTACGGAGGGAAGCATTAGTCACCAAGAGTCATCTGAGTGACTAACAGGTGGGACACTGTGGTTGTCATTGGGAAACTCAAGGGAGAATGAATGGAAAATGAGGATAGTCACCATCCTCTGGAGTCGCCACCGGAACATAAGGGGAAGTGGGGGAAGATGGGCATGAATGGAGTCATCACAAATGCCAGTGTGACGGCCGACCCTCATGAGCACTATGAGGGGAGAAGGGTCACCGAAGAGGCAGTGCTCAGGGCATGAACATGGGAAGTGGCTTTTCTGAGATGACAAGATTGAGACTTGAAGACTGAGGAGCCAGCTAAGTTGCTAAAGGAAAAAGAGCCTTCCAGGAGGAGGAATCATAACTCAAGCAATGACACACAGGGACAAGAGAGATCCAGGCAGTTGGTGGCCAGCAGCTCCCAAAATAAAATCCAAACCAACCTGGGCTTCTTGGCCCCTCTTCTATAGCCTCTGCCCACTGTGGAGCAGCCTGGCTGTCTGTGCAGCTCATGAATTCTGAAGCCTAACAGGCTCACCTTCACCAGCCCACGGCCCTCTCCAAACACCTCAGATGTTCATAGGCCCAAATTGAGAAGGGAGAAAAATGAAACATGGTGTCTTTCACGTATGGCTGCTCCATCTGCTGTCAGGACAGGATGCCTTAGCTTTGGGAGGTGGCAACGGCACCATATGAAATGAGCCTATACTACATTCCCATGCCACAGAGCCCAGAGGTTGGAGTTCAGAACAAAGCCTGTATACCTGAGTACACGCATACAGCAAGAACAAAGCCTGTACACCTGAGTACGCGCATGCAGCAAGAACAAAGCCTGTACACCTGAGTACGCGCATGCAGCAAGAACAAAGCCTGTACACCTGAGTACGCGCATGCAGCAGGAACAGAGCCTGTACACCTGAGTACGCGCATGCAGCAGGAACAGAGCCTGTACACCTGAGTACGCGCATGCAGCAGGAACAAAGCCTGTACACCTGAGTACGCGCATGCAGCAAGAACAAAGTCTGTACACCTGAGTACGTGCATGCAGCAAGTTTTTTGGCCTCACTTTGCACATGAAGCAGTAGAGTCCAGCAGCAGCAGCAGCAGCAGATCCATGAAGAATGCAAGAACAAAGCACACACTACTGCTACTGGTTGACCTTGGCAACAAGAATAGGACTACAGAACAGCAGCTGCAGATGGAAGACGGTGCTATTCTACACCCTGTGTGCATGGCTTCCTGCAGCAGCCCTGAGGAGTCCTTTCATAAGGTGTTTTATATATTTAGAAGGTAGGTAGAGGGTTATGTGACCTGTCCAAGCTGTGTACTGTGGAGCCACAATTTGAGCCTGGATCCTTACTAACGCTTGCGTTGGAGTCTCCACACTGCACTGCCCCTCATATTTGATTGTCCTGATGAGCTGTTGAACCTGTCCCAGAGGCGTGTTCATAGCCACTCTGCTGTACCTGACCCTGGCTCCTTGCTGCTTGCTGCCATTCTATAGGAATAAGGAAGCTTGGCAAGATGTAGCTCTGTTGATAGCATGCTTTCCTAGCATGCATGAAGCCCAGGGTTTGATCTCCAGCATCATGTAAACTGGGCACAGTGGTGTAATCCCAGCATTCGGGAGGTGAGGCAGGAGGATCAGAAGTTCAGGATCATCTTCAGCTCTGTAGTGAGTTTGAAGACAGCCTGGGCTACTTCAGACATTGTCTCAAAACCAAAACCAACAAGACAAAAGAGTACTCGCAGAAATCCAAGCAACAAAAACAGAAGAGAAAGAAGCTTGGTGTGACTGAAGAAGTCCTTGGCAGAGCCAGGCGGACGATGCCTCGGGCCTGGAGCCCTTCCTCAGCTGGCAAGTGCTGCACACCGGGTTGGCCTCCTCTTAGAAACGTAGGCAAGTTCACCTTAGGTTTTCTTCCCAGTGCAGCTAAGGGCTCTGCAGAACTGACAAGGTGATCCTTCAGGATCCGAGAAAGAACATGAATTCTGTGGATCACGGGGTCCATGTGTCTTCAAGTTTCTCTTGCTGTTAGGAATTTTATTGTAATTTTATTGTAATTATTGGTCGCGAGTGGGAAGCTGAAGGTGAGGGTCCCGTCTTGAGTACAGAGGGAAAGAGTTTGATGCTGTGTCCTCTTCTTGGTTGCTTAGGGTCTGGGTGTCCATACCGGAGGTCTTGGCTTTGCTCGCCAGGTAGGAGGCCTTCAGGATTGGGTGAGGTGGTGTGAAGTGCAGGTCCCCTCAGCACCTGGCCCTGAAAAACACGTGCGTTCTTTGAGTGGCTGTTGCTTTCCTTCTGAGGTTGGACTCTCAGGAAAGACTGTTTCGTTGGCCCATGATTTCTGCCATGTCACAGCCCTGCAGTAAATATTTGTAGACTGATTGCTTTAATCAAAGGAATGGTGTATTGGTTTCATTTGTGTATTACTCTGCTCCATTGGTGGTTGCTGCCTGGAGTACTGTGTTAGGAGAGATTTTAAGGCCTCAGTGGACTACAGCAGCAATGGATACTGGATGGATTAGTGATGTCTGGCATGAGTGTGCTTGGGTGTGTTACTTAGCTTTGGCTTCCTAAGAAGTTACCCCCAAACTCAGTGGATTGAAGCAGTAAGCATTTATTTTGTAGTTTCTGTGGGTCAGGAGTTTGGGAGTAGCTCACTGTATGATCCTGGCTCAGTTTATTAAGGTTCTCCACAGAGACAGAACCAGTAAGTTAGATTTCAATAGAAGTAGATATGCAAGAGAAGATTCGCTAGGGGAATTGCCTCATGTGATCATGAGGGCTGAGAATGTCCATGATAGGCCCTGTGTGGCCTGGAGACCCTGGGATGCTGGGGTCAGTCTCTGCTGATATCTGAAAGGCTCAGAGCTGGAAGTTCAGTGCTGCTCTCTCCTTTCAGGGGCAAAGGCCTGATAACCCAGGGGTGGTATGTGGCGGAGGCTTCCGGAGAAAGTCCTACAGTCTGGACTGTGGTTCTGGTATACAGGGCCTGAGGGGACATGGTCTCAGATGCATAAGGGAGAAGGAAAATCCCTTTCTGTCCGAATTCCTAGCCAAGTGTATGGCACCTACCCCTACCCAAGAGCAGATCTTCATTTCATTGTCCTGACTCCAAGGTAACTCTCCTCTCAGATGCAGCCAGAGGAACCAGGTCTCTTTGTGATATCCTTACTTAATCTAGTCATGCTGGCATCTAGCATTAGCCATCACACCTAGGGTCTTTCATGAGGCTGCAATCTGAGGGCCTGTCAGGGGCTGGAGGGTCTGTCTGTGTCCAGGAAGCTCTCCGTGGGCAGGCTTTCTAGCTCTGTACTACAGGCACTGACTGATCTTATGGTAGGACCCTTGTTTCTCCCCCCACCCCCATTACCCTAAAAAAATCCAAGAGGGTGGGGGAACATGGGGAGAGGAGAGGGAAGAAGGGAAGGGAAGGGAAGGGAAGGGAAGATGGGGAGAGGAGAGGGAAGAAGGGAAGGGAAGGGAAGGGAANGACAGAATGTGTGAGACCTGGAATGTGGACAGCCGTGGGGAAGGGACTTTCACATTACATGGCCAGAATGTGTGAGACCCAGAGTGTGCAGAGCTGTGGGAAAGGGGACTTAACATACATTGAACAGAATGTGTGAGACCCAGAATGTGGAGAGCTGTGGGGAAGGACTTAAACATTACTTGACAGAATGTGTGAGACCCAGAGTGTGGAGAGCTGTGGGGAAGGGACTTAACATACATGACAGATGTGTGGAGACCCGGAATGTGCAAGCGTGGGAAGTGACTAGACATACTGGACAGAATGGTGAGACCTCAGGAAGGTGGAGATGCTGTGGGGAACGGGACTTGAACATACTATGACAGAACTTTGAGGACCGAATGTGGAGAGCCGTGGGGAAGGGACTAACATACATGCAGCAGTGTGTGAGCACCGGAAGTGTGGAGCGCGTGGGAAGGGACTAACATACATACAGAATGTGTAGAGAACCTGGAATGTGGAAGCTTGGGGATAGGGGACTTAACCTACATGACAGAATGTGTGAGACCCGGAGTAGTGCGAGAGCCTGTGGGGAAGGGACTTACATTACGACGATGTGTGAGACCCAGACATGTGGAGAAGCTGTGGGAAGGGACTTAACATACCTGACAGAATGTGTGAGACCGAGTGGGAGAGAGCTGTGGGGAAGGGACTTAACATACATGAAAGAATGTGTGAGACCCAGAATGTGCGAAGCGTGGGGAAGGACTCTACATACAATGACAGAAATTGTGTGAGAACCAGAGTGTGGAGAGCGTGGGGAAGGGACTTACATACATGACAGAATGTGTGAGACCGGAGTGGCAGAGCTGTGGGGAAAGGGACTGTACATACATGGCAGATGTGTGGACCAGAGTGCTGGAGAGCTGTGGGAAGGGGGGAACTTAAAACTATACATGAGAAAATGTGTGAGACCCAGAGTGCGGAGAGCTGTGGGGAATGGACTTAACATACATGACAGATGTGTGGAGACCCAGAGTCGGAGAGCTGTGGGAAGGGGACTTAATCAAATGACAGAATGTGTGAGACCCGATGTGGAGAGAGCCGTGGGTGAGGACTAACATACTATGACAGAATGTGGAGACCCGGAGTATGGGAGAGCTGTGGGGAAGGGACTTGACATACATGACAGAATGTGTGAGACCGAGCGAGAGTGGGAGGACTTACATGACAGTAGGAAGACCTAGTGAGAGCTGTAGGACTGATAGAAGGGAGACCGATGTGGAAGCTGGGAATTACTTCAACTGACAGAATGTATGCCAGAGTAGCTGTGGGAGGACTGACCAGTAAGTGTGCCCAGAATGAAGCTGTGGGGAAGGGACTTAACATACATGAACAGGAATGTGGTGAGACCAGAGTGGGAGAGCTGTGGGGGAAGGGACTAAATACTGACGAAGTGTTGAAGACCTCAGACTTGGAACGAGCCTGGGGAAGGGACTTACTATGACGAATGTGACCAGATGAATGAGCTGTGGGGGATGGACACATGGATGTGTGCCATGTGGCAGAGCTGTGGGGAAGGAACTTAACATACATGACAGAAGTTTGAAGACCCAGAGTGGGGAGAGCTGTGGGGAAGGCGAACTTGACATACATGACCGAATGTGAGACCTGGATAGCGGCAGAGCTTGGGGTAGGGTGAAAGGGAATGTCAATATGACAGACATTTGATATGTGTGAACTCTAAATTCTAAAAGATAAGGAGACCGGGCGGAGAGCGGCCTTAGACTATACAGAGCACGACATGCCTTGATGAGACCCAGGGGGATTGAGAATACACCGCAGAAAGGGAACATGGGGGGCGGAGCGTGGAGACTAACCATCTTGAAGACTCGTCAGTGGAAATCCCAGAGTCAGACTCTTTGGGGATCAGCGGATTACCGGACAGTGTGTGCAGGACTTCCACATGGTGCGAGACTGGGAATACCTTAACATTACCATATTCAAAGTGTGAACGGATAGAAGGTGGAAACTAAAATACAAAAATTATGAACAAGTGAAGCTTGGGACAACTTACATGAGCTGACATTGGAGAACAGGCTGGAGAGCGTAGGGAGGACATACATTACGAGTGACAGAAAAACTGTGTAACCCGAGTGTGGAGGTGAAGCAAACATACATGACGAATGGTGATCCTCACGAGAGTGGGCTGTGGGGGCAAAAACATGACGATGTGCCTGAATACCGGATTGAGTTGGGGAAGGGTATATCATGTGTAAGACACAGAGAGAGCCCCTGGAGGCTTACTATGCCACAGATGCTGGGAGTCAGAATGATCGAATTGAGAGGAAACAACCACAGACAAAAATCGTTGAGAACACCAAGATCCAGGAAAGGACGCATGGGAAGGACTTAACGGACTGAATACGATGTGAGAACCGCTAGAATTGGAACAGCCGTAAGAACTTTCGACATAATGGAAGAATGTTGAGACCGGAGTCGGAGAGTAAGAGACTTAACAAGCATGCAGATGTGTGAGCAGAATGCGGAGTCTGTGGGGTAAGGACTTGATACATGACATGCGTGACCTCTTGGTCGGTATGTGCTGGGGTGCAACAGGAGGCGGGCATGGCGTACTAGCTTTATAACTGAATTAAAATATAAAAAATTAAAAAAAATAAAAAAAAACAGTGGAGAGACCCTAAGCGTTAGAGCACCACTGTACATTCAGAGGGACCCGGTTGTCCACCACAGGCGCAGACCCTTTCGCTCCGGAACAAATGCGCCTCTTGATCGCGTATGTGCAAGCGACACGAGAGCACACAAACCTGGTCTACTGCTACTGGGACCAACACATTTTCGATGACCCGAAATCCATCCAAATAAATAATTAAAGTGATGCGCTCAGAAAATGGTGGAGAGAGGATCTCATGACAGGTCCGAAACAATGAGATGTCCTCACCGGTGCATATGGCATATTTGTGTATTCTTGGCAAGGCTGGCTTTGTCCAACTGGGGCATATTGAAAACGCACCCACACAAACACAGAGACTGACAAGAACTGACTAATGAATTGTCAAACGTTCACAATTGAGACTGAAGAGAACAGTGCAGCTGACTCTAGGGTAGAGAGGGACATGTCCTGGTGAAGTAATAAAATAAATAAGTAATAAAAAACAGTGGCAAAGCTTGGACGAAATGCGTACTATGCGTGTGTCAAGAAGCACAACTGCTGTCACCTACAGCACTTTTGTCAGGCTCCCGTGAGGCCTGAGCAGTCGGGAGGCAGTCCTTGAGCATCACCGGACACCGGCCTGTCCCAGCTACACACTTCTACAAAACTCTTAAACTGGTCTCTAGGCACACAATAAGTGCCACTCAGTAGTACTAGTCCCTCAGTCCATCAGCCCCCTCTGCAACACACACCGCAGCTATTCCAAACCTTCACCCCCTCAAGCCTTCAATGCCACCTCCTACCCATTTCAGCAGATGGTTTTGCCTCCTACTGCAGAGAAAAAATAGAGGACATCAGGCTGGTACACACTCCGCTGCCCACTTCCCCCCCTATCTGGGCACTCCTCCTTTCTGCCTTCTTCTCCCGTCAAAGGCCCATCGAAGGCCAACATTCTGTGTGTTCTTGGTGCCCGTTCTCTTGAATCTACCCCTGGACCTGACTTCTCAATTGCTTCTCTCTGCCAATATCTCTTCCCTGTCACCAAAAGATTGTATGTATCTCAGGAGCCTTTAAGCCCACACTCGGTGCTAATGCTCCCCAACCTTCCATGGTTAAACACTGAACCCCCACTTCCTCCAGATCAGTTCCCCTTCACCCTCATAACCTCTGCAGCTGCTCTCCCTAAAACTCAAAAAACTTCCCCCACTCCCATCCAAAATACCCTTTTCAGTCAGTGCCTTCCTGGTTTGAATCGCCCCCCCCCCCTGCTAGCCCTACACACAAACACACACACTACACACACACCCCACACCACAACACACACCCACACAGTGCGCGCGCACAACACACACACACATACACAACACGCACACCCACACACACACACGATAGAGTGATTTGCTGGATACTGTATTTTCAAAATGACTGTAACAGAATTCTCATGTCCAATCATGCTTCCGGAATCTCCTGAATTGATTATTCTTCCATCACTGTAACAAAATTACCCTGGCAATACTCTAAAAGGAGGAAGGATGTATTTTGGCCACAGCTCCAGAGGTTTGCAATCCATAGCCACTTTTCCACTTGATCTAGGCAGAGCATCATGGCAGTAAGAGCAGGTGGAGGGAGAAGCTGTCCACCTCATGGCAGACAGGAATCCCAAGGCTGTAGAGAAGACACTATGGACCAGGTCTAGCCTTCAGAGGCATTCCTCTAGTGACCTACTTTCTCCACCTAGGCCCTAGCTCCTAAGATGTATACAATCTCCTAAAATAGTGCCACCCGCTAAGGACCAAACATTCAACGCATGGGCCCATAGGGGATGTTTCCTATCGAAATCAAAGCTCCTTGTTACTCATCTGCTAAGAGGTGTAGTCTATTTCCCAGCCCCTGAATCAAGAGTAAGGAAGAACTAATGCGACAGGCCAGATCATGAAACTATGATATACGTCCACCTGGTTCTCCAGGAACACGTGCTCTTAGAGCCCAGCCACATATCTTGGAAAGCCCAAACCACCACATGGAGCCCTGCACAGTGAGGACATAAGACCCAAGTCCCAACTCAGCTCCTAGACCATGCCAGCCCCAACCTGCCAGCCATGAGTGAGCCACCTGGGATGTGCGCCCCCTACCCACCTCAGCAAGAGCTACATAAAATTCATGACTGACTGAAGACCTGACTTGAGTGCAGATGCACCAGCAGAGCTCATTACTGTTTTAAGGTACAGTTGTTTGAGTTTTGAGTGAGTTGGCTATACAGCACTTAATAGCTGGTGTGTTCTCTTCTTGAGAGCTTGCAACCATCTTCATCAGAGGTAGCAGCTTTGCTCAGTCTTGGCCCCCAATCTCCTTGGCCAAGCCCCTTCAGGTCCCTGAGCAGCTTACCCTCGGGGGCCCACTACCCCCAGTTGGTGGTGTCCCTCGGGTTATTTCTTGAGCATGTCTCTCCCTCCCACCTGTTTTTTTTAAGTTTCTTTCTTTAATTTTGTTTATTTTTGTATGTGTATGAATGTACTATCTGCATCATGTAGGTTTGTGCTCCGTGTCGTGCAATGCCACAGAGGTCAGAAGACGGTGTAGGATTCCCCTGGAACTGGAGTTCTCCTGGAATTGGGTTTACAGATGGTTCTCACCGCCATGTGTGTGCTGGGAATCAAACCCGGGTTTCCTCTGCAAGAGCAGTCAGGTGCTCTTAACTACTGAGGCCGTCTCTCCAGCCCCTTATTGTTTTGTTTTTTTAATTTTATTTATTTTTGTATGTGTATGATGTTCTGTCTGCTGCAGGTCTGGTGCACCCTGTTCATGCAATGCGCAGAGGTCAGAAGAGAGTGTCGGATTCCCCTGGAACTGGAGTTTCAGATGGTTTCTCGGCCACCATGTGGGTGCTGGGGATCGAACCCGGGTCCTCTGTAAGAGCGGTCCAGCACTCTTACACCGCTAGGCCATCTCTCCAGCCCCCCAGCCCCCTTATTTATTTTATATGTGTATGAATGTACTGTCTGCATGTAGGTTTGTGCCCCGTGTTGCAATTCCGCGAGGGTCAGAAGAGGGCGTCGGATTCCCCTGGAACTGGAGTTAAAGACGAGGTTTTCAGCTGCCATGTAGGTGCTGGGCAAACAAACCAGGTCCTCTGCAAGAGCAGTCAGCACTCTTAACCACTAGGCCATATCTCCCAGCCCTTTATTTTTAAATATTTCTTTTTAATTTTTTTTTTTGAGACGGGGTCTCCCTGTAGCCCCAGCTGGCCTGGAACCACTATGTAGACCAGGCTGGCCTTGAAGTCACAGAGATCCACCTGCCTCTGCCTCCCAGTGCTAGTTATTGCAGGCATGTACCACCACACCTGGCCCCTCTTTTTAGTGATTTTGTTTTTATTTTACTTTATGAGTGTTTTGCCTGAATATTTGTAATACACCTAACGTATGCAATGCTCAGAGGTCAGAAGAGGGTGTCTTGTTCAGTTCCAGATTTCTGGATAGGTTGTTTGGCCACCATATGGCTCTAGAATCAACCCAGCTCCTCTGCAGAATAGCCAGTGGGGGAAAAAAAATGCCAGTGCTTTTGATGACTGACCATCTGTCTATCTCTAACACATATATTGTTATGTGTGATACATAATATAATATAATATAACCTTTCCTAAGTGTTATAGTTTTAGTCTGAACTCTCCCCTCACAGGCTCGTATGTTAGTGGGTTTTTTTTTTTCTCAGTTTCTGGAGCTATTTGGAAGGCTATGGAACCTTTAGGAGTGTGGGACCTGACTGGTGGGAACAGGCCACAAGGAGTGGGCCTTTGAAGGCTATACCTGTTTCTGGTTTGGGTTCCTAACAGCTACCGTCTGAGGAGTCTCTGTTAAGTGCTCCCACACCACAGACAGCTGCTTCTGCCACCTGCCTTCCCTGTTAGGAATCCCTCTGAAACCACAGCTCAAAACAACCTATCTCCCTTACGTTACTTCTGTCCGGAGATATTTTGTCACATGATGAGAAAAGTAACTAATCCATTGCACGACCTCAAACTGTTCTCTTAGATTCACGCCACCACAAGTATTTTATTCACAGCTCCTGAATCTGTATGAAAACCTGAACTTCATGCCAGCAGGGATATCCTTACTGAAACTGCCAGTAGCAGAGTCTCAGCCTCTCCACGCCCACCCTGGCTGCCTCACTGGTTTTTCAATTGCTCTAAGATCTAGTCCTGAACCTGATAATAAAGTGTACCTTCCAGGCTCCCATTAAAACCTGCTTACAGCTAGGTTCGACCAATGGGAAATACTTGTAGAATACCAGGGAACCCAAGTGGGGAAAAACCTGCCTCGAAAAGCACATCTGTGGGGCCTGCAAGATGTCTCAGTGGGCAAAGATGCTGCTGTCAAGGCTAATGACCTAGTTCAATTCCTGGGACCCAACTGCAAAAGGACCTACTCCTGCAAGTTGTCCTCTGACCTCTACAAACATGCCATGCACCTATGAGCACACCCCTAAAACACAAACACACACCAAAATGGGTGGATGGATGGATGGACAAATACATGCAATTTTTTAAAATAAAATTTATTATTTTTTATGTCTGCATCTAGGTTTGTTGCACCCATGTCGTGCAATGCTGTGGAGGTCAGAAGAGGATATAGATTCCCCCCTGGAACTGGGTTTAAAGACTGCTTTCAGGCACTATGTGGGTGCTGGGGATTGAACCTGAGTCCTCTGCAAGAGCAGATGGTACTCTTAACCTCTATAGGCCATCTCTCCAGCCCCATACATGTATTTTTAAAAGCATGTCTGTGGCACCAACTGCCAGGCTTCTGTGATGCAGGTCCACTGGGCAAGCCCACCTCAGTCCCAGGTCCTATCGGGGGCTCCTGGGTCCTCAGCTCCAGCACACCACCTTCTCCCTTTGCCCCTCCATAGCACAGCGAAGGTGGCAGTGGCCTCCTGCAGTTGGCAGTCTTTCTCACCATCCCACTGGGAATCTCAGTAATTCCATCTCTTTTCTTCAGCTTGACCCTGGCCAATACACATGGTTAAAGGCAACAAAAGTAGTCATTTGAACCGGAAACCTAAGGTACACTGTAGCCTCCTCCTCCTCACCCAGATCAGTCCTTGCCCCTCCCCATGAAAAGTTGGTGGGCAAAGTCTAGATGATTTCCCGCCCTGAGCCCAGCTTTCTGCTCTACTCCCCACCACACCTGTCTTGCTTCATACTTTCTCTCTCTCTCACCAACACAGCAGTGGCCCCTTAAAATCAGTGTCCTGGCTAAAGTCTTTCTGCTCTCCAGTACATTCTCCTGACTGCCAATGCACTTTCATTTCCAATGCACATCTGATCATGACAGTCCCCTGATTAAAATTCTTAAATGGTTCCCCACCAACTACAAGGGGAAAAGATCAGATCTTGTCAGTCCCACAGACTGACTGTAGCTACTGTTCCACACCTCACCCTGGTTAGAGGCCCTCCCTTGTCCTGCCTAGCCTCCCAGCCCCACCCCTTCCAGCTCCCACCATCTGAGCCAGTGGAAATTCTTCAAGCATGCTCTGCTCCTCTAAGCCTTGGGTCTTCTCCATATGCTTGCCTTCCCAGGACTCTTGTGGGCCCTTTGAATCCATAAGAATGTTACCCTTCCAGGGAGGCCCTTTTTGCCAACCCCATGTATCCAGGCACAGTGCATGCAAGCATCCTTTGAGAGTTGTTTGGTTACACACCTGTCTCCTCCTCCTGAGGGGGGAATGGAAACAGAGTTGACCCAGTCCCATGTCCTCAGCAACCAAGCTGTACTCAGGGCAGAAGAGACCACAATTGAAAGAATAAACAGTCCAGATTAAAAAGCTCAGGGAGAGGGACGAGGAAGGGGACAGACATGCTGGCAGGGGGAAGACGCTGCTGGCCTTCCTGTAAGGGTGCTGGCTTCTGCTCACCATCTCTCTCCCTCTCACTAACACACACAGAGCTAGAAAGCTCCAGGAGCCACACCAAGCCCTCTGCAGCTTTTCCCAAAGCCATTTTCAAAAGTGGTAAGTTTGTTCATTCAAAACAAATGTCAGATAAGCAAACATGTAATCTGCATAAACATTTCTGTGTGATCTGCATGCCATTTTCTATCCCCTGGCTGATCACATACCCACTTATGCTATAATGTAACATGATGAAATTTTTCAAGCCCCAGGAGATCACCTTTGGCTCCTCTCATTTCTACTGCATCTCCCTGGAGCTCTCCTTGGCCCCATCAGCTTCTCAGAGTACTCTGAGACCACTCCAGAGGGATTCCAGGACAATCAAAAATTGACCAGCCCTGCCAGGTTGAGGTTCCAAGTTCTCATGACACAGGTCTTCTTAGCCATGTTTTGGCTCTCCTCTCCCACTCTGCTCCTTGAAGGGCCACAGCCCACCCACCGGCCTGAGCAAGTATCCTGGAGGCTTGGGGGCTCCTGGGGAAAAGCAGCCTAAGGACAAAGAAAGAAGAAAGTAGGGTGGGGAGCACCCACCTCCATCAGGAGAATGTCCTTCGAGCTTTGAGCCTGTACCTTCGGGTGCTGGACCTTCACGGCCACAGTCCGACCATCATGAAGCACTGCCTTATGGACCTGGGCCAGGGACGCTGCCCCCAGAGGGGTGTCATCAAAGCTCAGGAACAAATCATGGATCTGTCAGGAGTAGAAAGAGAACAGACTGAGAAGATGGTGACCCAATTCAGCAAGAAGATGTCAAAAACTGAGCCGGAGCTGTTGAGTGTCCCATAGCAGAGTAGCTGCTTCCTCAGTTTGTGGGTCCTGATTGGCCCCCTTCCTGTAGTGCAGACTGACACTGGACACATGGAGGGGGCAGGACAGAAGAACATGTGGAGGGCATATCTGCACGTGAGAACGGGCTCCTCAACAGATCTTCGTTTCGCCCCCTTCTAATGTCTAGCTCTCCTTGATTCCCCCAACAATACACTTGCCTTTCTCCTTCATGAGTTCTAGGCTCCCTAGAACAAGATCCTCCTGTGGTATCTACTTCCTTACTTACTCTGGGTCTCTCAGCATAAGAACCCTCATCGGAGAACACCAGGACCACCTACCACATAAATCCATGGGAATATCAGCACCAAGGAAGCTTGGCCTTGGTCACTGCTAAACTCCCTACACCTCATAGAGGGCTGGAACCAGCCAGGGTCAAATAAATATTCATGGACTGGCTAAATCTACTATATTCACCACTAGAGAACCTGAATCACCTATTCTTTATTTTATTTTTATTTATTTTTTTGGTATTTTTGAGACAGGGTCTCCCTTTAGTCCCAGCTGGCCTTGAGCTCCCCTCTGTAGACCAGGCTGGCCTTGAACTCACAGAGATCCACTTGCCTCTGCCTCCAAGTGCTGAGATACAGGCGTGCACCCACCACGCCCGGCTTGAATCACCTATTCATTTCTCTGAAGCAGCTAGACCATCCCTATCCCATACTCCTCATAGTGCAAACACTTCAATGTTTAGTTGTCCAGACTAGTGAAAACACAAATCATGTATGAGGCTTACCCAGCAGATCCCACCTGTTACTCCAGGTGACACCCTAACCTGACCTATGAACCCTAAACAGCCCAGCCACTCTGGTTGACTCAGAAGTAGACAGGTGGCCCAACTAGTCCAATCGAACCACATCTTTCTGAATTTGTTTAAACTGTGGGAGAAGAAATTCCTTCCAAACCTCAGCAGAAAAATATAACTCTGGGTAATGTCAGGGTCACAAAATAGCAGCAAGGAAGGAATGGGACCAAGAAAACAGAGAATAAATGTCTTGGTTACAATTTCCAGGCCTTGACTGAGCCAGGCCCAAGGAGCTGCCCTATAATTCCTTTTCTGCTTTTGTTTGCTTAAGTCAATTTGAGTGAAGTTTCGTGTCAGACACAACTGAAGGACTCTAACGGACATGGTTATGTTCTCAGGTACCAGCGGATGAACAAAGGAGATGCTGGCCCAGGACCCGGGGAGCTAAGGGCCTCAGGAGAAGTCAGTCTCAGCCCCTTCTTCCTACCTTCTTACTGGGACAAGGACTGGAGAAGGACAGCAGAGCTTCAGCAATGTGCCCAGCCATTGCATAATGAGCTCTACACAGGTCCTGTGGAAACTGGTAGTTTCTGGAACATCACCAAGGAGAGCATTTCTCAACAGGGAGCTAAACCTGGCCCTTACCCACCCCCACCCCCACCCCCCAGAGAGCTAAAATGGCCCAATTTCCTACAGCCTCACTCCCTAAGCCTTGCCTTTGCTGGCCCAGGGAACATCGGCTCATTGTCTGAGAAGGACAACCAGTCTCCAAACCTGTGTCACTGCAGGAACATTGCAGAGTCACTGCAACCAAAGAGTGACATGGCATCTCTAGGGCTGTGTGACAAGAGCAGCCAGCTGCCAAGAGTACCCCACAGCGAAGGGCTGAGACAAGCAGATCCTAATCTCCAGGATAAAGAAACCTGGCTGGCCAAGTCCCCCAGGGACAGAAAGGGGGCTTCCCACAAACCCCCGCCCCCATCGAAGGAGGGAGGAGCCTCCAAGAGACCACTACCCAGCTGCTAACTCAGCGCCTGAGCCAGCCGCAGCAGCAGTCAAGTTCTCGATTTCACCAACAGAAGCAAAGAAGGCCTGGAAGGACACCGAGCATCTGTCAGGAAGACCCCTGTCCCACCCCAAGCTCCAGCATCCCTGCAGCCATCTTTCCTTCTCTAGCTGGAAGTAACTCCCACCTCCTCCCATGCTCAAGCAAATACACAACACAAACACACATACACAGTAATTGATCGCTAGTGGATGCTCCTAGCTGCCTTATAAAAAAGGTAATTAAAGATCGGTGCTGCAGCCTAAATTAAAATATGAATAAAGTATCTCTAAATGGAACCTTAATTCAAAGTGTTCAGTGAAAGTACTTTATACTGATAGGTAGTAAGGAAAAATAGACCCTGTCCCGAAAGCAGAATTTATACACCCACCCCATCCCCGATCTCCCCCTCCACAGGCAGCTGAAACAAGTGCCTCCCCTCCAATCGCTGAGGACCTGCCTGTCCCCAAGCCCTCTTGGCAGAAAACCATTAGCAGAAACAAACTGCAGCATTTGCAGCAATTAGATTCAAGCAGGGCCCTCGGCTGCTCCAGTCACTCATAGAAACTTGTCTCCCCTTCTCAGGCTCACTTCCTCAGTAGGTCTCTCGTCTCTCGTCTCTCTCTCTTCTTCTCTCTCTTCTCTCTCTTCTTCTTCTCTCTCTCTCTCTCTCTCTCTCTCCTCTCTCGTCTGGCGGCATTTTAAAATGACTAACTGTGTGCTTTTTAATTACTGTTGGTCTGAGATTCAAATATATTGATGTGGTCATGTAGAAAAAAAAATTATCACAGAAAAAGTTTCTCCAGCTCTGTGCAGAGTGAGTTGAGTGAGCAAGTGAGGAAATGAGTATGTGCACTCGCATGTAAAGGGAAGAGGTCTTTTCAGAGAAAAACATTGGTTGCAACCTCTCTAGGGTCCAGACCATTAAATTCTTAGCTGTCTGGCCTCAGGGGATCCTGGATCTGGAGACCAAGTAATACTGTACCTGAGTACAGGCAAACACAGAGATTTTTAACTAAATTAGTACTCGGGTTCCCGGAAAGCTAGGTGACTGAGCTGCTTTCCCAAAACGTAGCTGAGCACTGACTAGGGAGAGGCCTAAATGAAATGACAGGTGTCAGGGTGCCCTGGAGAAGATGGAGAGCTCTGCTTTCAGTCAGTGTGGGTCTGGTACCTAGCCCCACCTCCCTTTGTAGCTCTAGACAGCCTGAGGCCCTGCAGAGGTACAGGCTCATAGTTACATCATGGATGTAATGCATCTCCCAATACCCAAACAAGTCTCCCTCTAGGTGAAGACCAGACCCTGTCTCAAAGCACCAAACACAGGCCTAGTGCCAAGGCCAGGCATCTCTCATTTAAGAGCTCAGGAGATGCCCGAGATACCTGATGCAGACTCTGTGGTAAGACTAGAGGTGGGAGAGGGAGGCAGGTTACCATGGCATCAGCAATAAGCATCTGGCTCTCTCCTAGAGCTGGCCCACCCAACACCAACCTGGGTTCCAGTTGCCATCCATTGGAGCCTGACGGGCAAAAAAAGTTTCAGTCTAAAACAATATGTGGCTAGAGTGAACTTTGGCCTAGAGTAGTCAAGATAGGCCCAGCTAGCCAGGACTCTGCAAAACATCCTGAACAGAAAGAACACCAACACCGCCAAGCCCCCAGCCACCTCTCAGCACCTCTACTTTGAACCCATGCCCTCTTCTGCTCATCTGAGCACCAATGCCCAGGAACCTGTCTCAGACACCCCCTACCTTAAGGTTACCCTACCAGCTGATGGGGTTTACTACAAGTCCTGCCCCTCCCTCCAGGACAGGTCAGGTTTGTTAGCCCCCTTTCAAGATCACGTTGGGCAGTGGAAGCAAATGGGTGGGACAGGCTCTCCCATTCCTGTGGTGATTTTTAAATATACTTAGAGGTTTCCTGGAGGGGGGCGTTGTGGGGTTTTTGCTTGGTGTTTTGAGACAGGTCTCCTGTAGCCCCCAGCTGGCCTGGAACTCACTACGTAGACCCCACTAGACCCATTCTCACAGAGACTTGCCTGCTTCTGCCTCCACAATGCTGGGAGGGCTTACTCAAGATTTTTAAATGTTCATCTAATGAAAGGAGGCGAAGAAGGACAGAAAGGAAAAAAGGGAAGGAAGGAGGAAAAAAAAAAAAAAAAAAAAAAAAAAAAAAAAAAAAAAAAAAAAAAAAAAAAAGGAAGGAAAGAAGGGAGGGGAAGGGAATGGTTACGGCGAAGGAGGACACGAGCTGCAAAAGAGGTCAAGGAAGGGTACAAGGGAAACAACCAATGCAATTAACTAGCAAGGAAAGGGAAAAGAAAAATGACCACTGCCCAGAAAAGAATTGAACGGAAAGAACCGGGACAGGAACGGAATAGGACAGGAGGAAAGGACGAAGCAGAAAAAGATGGACAGAGGAAGGGAATCCGGTAAAGGAAAGGAAAGGCGGAAATGCGAAGAAGCAGAAAAGCAGGAAAGGAAAGGAAAAAAAAAAAAAAAAAAAAAAAAAAAAAAAAAAAAAAAAAAAAAAAAAAAAAAAAAAAAGGAAAAGGAAGGGAAAGAGGGGATGGAGGCGGAGGGAAGGAAAGGAGTAGAAAGAGGGGATAGAGGAAAGAGGAACGGAGTGGAGTAAGGGAAAGGACAGGGAGGAGGAAAGGGAAAGGGAAAAAAAAAAAAAAAAAAAAAAAAAAAAAAAAAAAAAAAAAAAAAAAAAAAAAAAAAAAAAAAAAAAAAAAAAAAAAAAAAAAAAAAAAAAAAAAGGAAAAGAATAAAGAAAAGAAAAGAAACGAATGTAAATGGGAAAGGAACGGAAGGGTTATAGAAGGAAAAAGTGCGGCACGTAAGGGGAACGGAAAAGAACGGAAGGAACGGGAAATAGACAGGCAAGGAACGGAAAAGAACAAAGCAACAAACGCAAGGAATGGAAAGGCAAGCACTTTAACGGGAACTGAAACGCACAAGAAATAACCTAAAATAATGGACGTGAAAGGCACGGAAAGGCAGGTAAGGAAAGGCAATGAAAAGAACGGCCAGGACGGAAGGAACATAAACGAACGAATAGAATGGAAATTAACAGAAAGTAACGGACTGAAAAGCAGAATAAGCCCCGAAAGAAAGGCAAGGAACTTAAAGGCCAGGAACACGAAACAGACAGAGTTAACTAACGGGCAATGACCAGTAAAGCGTACAGCTAGCATCCAAAGATACAGGAAGTTAAAGGAAACGAAAGGAATGAAAAAAACATCCCCTACCTCCCATCACGTTTACCTCCCTTTGCCCTGCCCGGCACCGCAAACGAAACTAAAATACTTTACACTCCATTCCCTTAACTTCAACCTTCCCACTACCATCCCCTCCTTGCCTTCACCTTACCTCCCTAACTAGTAAATCTCATCTTTCAACATCTTCCTTCCTTTACCGTACCATCACGTACCTTTCCATTAAACTCAAATAAATCACATCCCCTCTTTTCCATTCCCTTCCCTTCCCTCCCTTCCCTTCGTCCCTCCTCATCTCCCCATACTTCCCTTCCCTTCATTCATTCATTCCCTCTCCTATACACATCGGAAGGGAAGATGGGGAGAGGAGAGGGAAGAAGGGAAGGGAAGGGAAGGGAAGGGAGGGGAAGGGAAAGGAGGGGAGGGGAGGGGAGGGGGAGGGGAAGGGAAGGGAGGGGAAGGGAAAGGAAGGGAAGATGGGGAGAGGAGAGGGAAGAAGGAAAGGAAAGGAAAGGAAAAGAAAGGAAGGGAAGGGAAGGGAAAGAAGGGAAGATAGAGATCAAAGTTCTTCTGTAACATAGGGGTGGATCATTAATTCCAGTTTGTACTTGAGAGGTAAGGAGTAGACTCCTTGAGGGGAGGAACATTTAAAAATCTCTGAGTAAGCCCTCCCAGCATTGTGGAGGCAGAAGCAGGCAAGTCTCTATGAGATTGAGGCTAGTGTGGTCTACGTAGTGAGTTCCAGGCCAGCTGGGGCTACAGGGAGACCCTGTCTCAAAACAAACAAGCAAAAACCCCACAACGCCCCCCTCCAGGAAACCTCTAAGTATATTTAAAAATCACCACAGGGGAATGGGAGAGCCTGTCCCACCCATTTGCTGCCACTGCCCAACGTGATCTTGAAAGGGGGCTAACAAACCTGACCTGTCCTGGAGGGAGGGGCAGGACTTGTAGTAAACCCCATCAGCTGGTAGGGTAACCTTAAGGTAGGGGGTGTCTGAGACAGGTTCCTGGGCATTGGTGCTCAGATGAGCAGAAGAGGGCATGGGTTCAAAGTAGAGGTGCTGAGAGGTGGCTGGGGGCTTGGCGGTGTTGGTGTTCTTTCTGTTCAGGATGTTTTGCAGAGTCCTGGCTAGCTGGGCCTATCTTGACTACTCTAGGCCAAAGTTCACTCTAGCCACATATTGTTTTAGACTGAAACTTTTTTTGCCCGTCAGGCTCCAATGGATGGCAACTGGAACCCAGGTTGGTGTTGGGTGGGCCAGCTCTAGGAGAGAGCCAGATGCTTATTGCTGATGCCATGGTAACCTGCCTCCCTCTCCCACCTCTAGTCTTACCACAGAGTCTGCATCAGGTGTCTCGGGCATCTCCTGAGCTCTTAAATGAGAGATGCCTGGCCTTGGCACTAGGCCTGTGTTTGGTTGCTTTGAGACAGGGTCTGGTCTTCACCTAGAGGGAGACTTGTTTGGGTATTGGGAGATGCATTACATCCATGATGTAACTATGAGCCTGTACCTCTGCAGGGCCTCAGGCTGTCTAGAGCTACAAAGGGAGGTGGGGCTAGGTACCAGACCCACACTGACTGAAAGCAGAGCTCTCCATCTTCTCCAGGGCACCCTGACACCTGTCATTTCATTTAGGCCTCTCCCTAGTCAGTGCTCAGCTACGTTTTGGGAAAGCAGCTCAGTCACCTAGCTTTCCGGGAACCCGAGTACTAATTTAGTTAAAAATCTCTGTGTTTGCCTGTACTCAGGTACAGTATTACTTGGTCTCCAGATCCAGGATCCCCTGAGGCCAGACAGCTAAGAACTTAATGGTCTGGACCCTAGAGAGGTTGCAACCAATGTTTTTCTCTGAAAAGACCTCTTCCCTTTACATGCGAGTGCACATACTCATTTCCTCACTTGCTCACTCAACTCACTCTGCACAGAGCTGGAGAAACTTTTTCTGTGATAATTTTTTTTTCTACATGACCACATCAATATATTTGAATCTCAGACCAACAGTAATTAAAAAGCACACAGTTAGTCATTTTAAAATGCCGCCAGACGAGAGAGAGAGAGAGAGAGAGAGAGAGAGAGAGAGAGAGAGAGAGAAGAGAGAGAAGAGAGAGAGAGAGACGAGAGACGAGAGACCTACTGAGGAAGTGAGCCTGAGAAGGGGAGACAAGTTTCTATGAGTGACTGGAGCAGCCGAGGGCCCTGCTTGAATCTAATTGCTGCAAATGCTGCAGTTTGTTTCTGCTAATGGTTTTCTGCCAAGAGGGCTTGGGGACAGGCAGGTCCTCAGCGATTGGAGGGGAGGCACTTGTTTCAGCTGCCTGTGAGGGGGAGATCGGGGATGGGGTGGGTGTATAATTCTGCTTTCGGGACAGGGTCTATTTTTCCTTACTACCTATCAGTATAAAGTACTTTCACTGAACACTTTGAATTAAGGTTCCATTTAGAGATACTTTATTCATATTTAATTATAGGCTGCAGCACCGATCTTTAATTACCTTTTTTATAAGGCAGCTAGGAGCATCCACTAGCGATCAATTACTGTGTATGTGTGTTTGTGTATTTGCTTGAGCATGGGAGGAGGTGGGAGTTACTTCCAGCTAGAGAAGGAAAGATGGCTGCAGGGATGCTGGAGCTTGGGGTGGGACAGGGGTCTTCCTGACAGATGCTCGGTGTCCTTCCAGGCCTTCTTTGCTTCTGTTGGTGAAATCGAGAACTTGACTGCTGCTGCGGCTGGCTCAGGCGCTGAGTTAGCAGCTGGGTAGTGGTCTCTTGGAGGCTCCTCCCTCCTTCGATGGGGGCGGGGGTTTGTGGGAAGCCCCCTTTCTGTCCCTGGGGGACTTGGCCAGCCAGGTTTCTTTATCCTGGAGATTAGGATCTGCTTGTCTCAGCCCTTCGCTGTGGGGTACTCTTGGCAGCTGGCTGCTCTTGTCACACAGCCCTAGAGATGCCATGTCACTCTTTGGTTGCAGTGACTCTGCAATGTTCCTGCAGTGACACAGGTTTGGAGACTGGTTGTCCTTCTCAGACAATGAGCCGATGTTCCCTGGGCCAGCAAAGGCAAGGCTTAGGGAGTGAGGCTGTAGGAAGATTGGGCCATTTTAGCTCTCTGGGGGTGGGGGTGGGGGGTGGGTAAGGGCCAGGTTTAGCTCCCTGTTGAGAAATGCTCTCCTTGGTGATGTTCCAGAAACTACCAGTTTCCACAGGACCTGTGTAGAGCTCATTATGCAGTGGCTGGGCACATTGCTGAAGCTCTGCTGTCCTTCTCCAGTCCTTGTCCCAGTAAGAAGGTAGGAAGAAGGGGCTGAGACTGACTTCTCCTGAGGCCCTTAGCTCCCCGGGTCCTGGGCCAGCATCTCCTTTGTTCATCCGCTGGTACCTGAGAACATAACCATGTCCGTTAGAGTCCTTCAGTTGTGTCTGACACGAAACTTCACTCAAATTGACTTAAGCAAACAAACAAGCAGAAAAGGAATTATAGGGCAGCTCCTTGGGCCTGGCTCAGTCAAGGCCTGGAAATTGTAACCAAGACATTTATTCTCTGTTTCTTGGTCCCACTTCCTTCCTTGCTGCTATTTTGTGACCCTGACATTACCCAGAGTTATATTTTTCTGCTGAGGTTTGGAAGGAATTTCTTCTCCCACAGTTTAAACAAATTCAGAAAGATGTGGTTCGATTGGACTAGTTGGGCCACCTGTCTACTTCTGAGTCAACCAGAGTGGCTGGGCTGTTTAGGGTTCATAGGTCAGGTTAGGGTGTCACCTGGAGTAACAGGTGGGATCTGCTGGGTAAGCCTCATACATGATTTGTGTTTTCACTAGTCTGGACAACTAAACATTGAAGTGTTTGCACTATGAGGAGTATGGGATAAGGATGGTCTAGCTGCTTCAGAGAAATGAATAGGTGATTCAAGCCGGGCGTGGTGGTGCACGCCTTTAGTCTCAGCACTTGGAAGGCAGAGGCAAGTGGATCTCTGTGAGTTCAAGGCCAGCCTGGTCTACAGAGTGAGCTCAAGGCCAGCTGGGACTAAAGGGAGACCCTGTCTCAAAAATACCAAAATAAATAAATAAAAATAAAATAAAGAATAGGTGATTCAGTTCTCTAGTGGTGAATATAGTAGATTTAGCCAGTCCATGAATATTTATTTGACCCTGGCTGGTTCCAGCCCTCTATGAGGTGTAGGGAGTTTAGCAGTGACCAAGGCCAAGCTTCCTTGGTGCTGATATTCCCATGGATTTATGTGGTAGGTGGTCCTGGTGTTCTCCGATGAGGGTTCTTATGCTGAGAGACCCAGAGTAAGTAAGGAAGTAGATACCACAGGAGGATCTTGTTCTAAGGAGCCTAGAACTCATGAAGGAGAAAGGCAAGTGTATTGTTGGGGGAATCAAGGAGAGCTAGACATTAGAAGGGGGCGAAACGAAGATCTGTTGAGGAGCCCGTTCTCACGTGCAGATATGCCCTCCACATGTTCTTCTGTCCTGCCCCCTCCATGTGTCCAGTGTCAGTCTGCACTACAGGAAGGGGGCCAATCAGGACCCACAAACTGAGGAAGCAGCTACTCTGCTATGGGACACTCAACAGCTCCGGCTCAGTTTTTGACATCTTCTTGCTGAATTGGGTCACCATCTTCTCAGTCTGTTCTCTTTCTACTCCTGACAGATCCATGATTTGTTCCTGAGCTTTGATGACACCCCTCTGGGGGCAGCGTCCCTGGCCCAGGTCCATAAGGCAGTGCTTCATGATGGTCGGACTGTGGCCGTGAAGGTCCAGCACCCGAAGGTACAGGCTCAAAGCTCGAAGGACATTCTCCTGATGGAGGTGGGTGCTCCCCACCCTACTTTCTTCTTTCTTTGTCCTTAGGCTGCTTTTCCCCAGGAGCCCCCAAGCCTCCAGGATACTTGCTCAGGCCGGTGGGTGGGCTGTGGCCCTTCAAGGAGCAGAGTGGGAGAGGAGAGCCAAAACATGGCTAAGAAGAGCTGTGTCATGAGAACTTGGAACCTCAACCTGGCAGGGCTGGTCAATTTTTGATTGTCCTGGAATCCCTCTGGAGTGGTCTCAGAGTACTCTGAGAAGCTGATGGGGCCAAGGAGAGCTCCAGGGAGATGCAGTAGAAATGAGAGGAGCCTAAGGTGATCTCCTGGGGCTTGAAAAATTTCATCATGTTACATTATAGCATAAGTGGGTATGTGATCAGCCAGGGGATAGAAAATGGCATGCAGATCACACAGAAATGTTTATGCAGATTACATGTTTGCTTATCTGACATTTGTTTTGAATGAACAAACTTACCACTTTTGAAAATGGCTTTGGGAAAAGCTGCAGAGGGCTTGGTGTGCTCCTGGAGCTTTCTAGCTCTGTGTGTGTTCAGTGAGAGGGAGAGAGATGGTGAGCAGAAGCCAGCACCCTTACAGGAAGGCCAGCAGCGTCTTCCCCCTGCCAGCATGTCTGTCCCCTTCCTCGTCCCTCTCCCTGAGCTTTTTAATCTGGACTGTTTATTCTTTCAATTGTGGTCTCTTCTGCCCTGAGTACAGCTTGGTTGCTGAGGACATGGGACTGGGTCAACTCTGTTTCCATTCCCCACTCAGGAGGAGGAGACAGGTGTGTAACCAAACAACTCTCAAAGGATGCTTGCATGCACTGCGCCTGGATACATGGGGTTGGCAAAAAGGGCCTCCCTGGAAGGGTAACATTCTTATGGATTCAAAGGGCCCACAAGAGTCCTGGGAAGGCAAGCATATGGAGAAGACCCAAGGCTTAGAGGAGCAGAGCATGCTTGAAGAATTTCCACTGGCTCAGATGGTGGGAGCTGGAAGGGGTGGGGCTGGGAGGCTAGGCAGGACAAGGGAGGGCCTCTAACCAGGGTGAGGTGTGGAACAGTAGCTACAGTCAGTCTGTGGGTCTGACAAGATCTGATCTTTTCCCCTTGTAGTTGGTGGGGAACCATTTAAGAATTTTAATCAGGGGACTGTCATGATCAGATGTGCATTGGAAATGAAAGTGCATTGGCAGTCAGGAGAATGTACTGGAGAGCAGAAAGACTTTAGCCAGGACACTGATTTTAAGGGGCCACTGCTGTGTTGGTGAGAGAGAGAGAGAGAAAGTATGAAGCAAGACAGTGTGGTGGGAGTAGAGCAGAAAGCTGGGCTCAGGGCGGGAAATCATCTAGACTTTGCCCACCAACTTTTCATGGGGAGGGGCAAGGACTGATCTGGGTGAGGAGGAGGAGGCTACAGTGTACCTTAGGTTTCCGGTTCAAATGACTACTTTTGTTGCCTTTAACCATGTGTATTGGCCAGGGTCAAGCTGAAGAAAAGAGATGGAATTACTGAGATTCCCAGTGGGATGGTGAGAAAGACTGCCAACTGCAGGAGGCCACTGCCACCTTCGCTGTGCTATGGAGGGGCAAAGGGAGAAGGTGGTGTGCTGGAGCTGAGGACCCAGGAGCCCCCGATAGGACCTGGGACTGAGGTGGGCTTGCCCAGTGGACCTGCATCACAGAAGCCTGGCAGTTGGTGCCACAGACATGCTTTTAAAAATTACATGTATGGGCTGGAGAGATGGCCTAGAGGTTAAGAGTACCATCTGCTCTTGCAGAGGACTCAGGTTCAATCCCCAGCACCCACATAGTGCCTGAAAGCAGTCTTTAACTCCAGTTCCAGGGGGGATCTGATATCCTCTTCTGACCTCCACAGCATTGCACGACATGGGTGCACAAACCTAGATGCAGACATAAAAAATAAATAAAATTTTATTTTAAAAAATTACATGTATTTGTCCATCCATCCATCCACCCATTTTGTGTGTGTGTTTGTGTTTAGGGGTGTGCTCATAGGTGCATGGCATGTTGTAGAGGTCAGAGGACAACTTGCAGGAGTAAGGTCCTTTTGCAGTTGGGTCCCAGGAATTGAACTTAGGTCATTAGCCTTGGCAGCAAGCATCTTTGCCCACTGAGCCATCTTGCAGGCCCCACAGATGTGCTTTTCGAGGCAGGTTTTTCCCCACTTGGGTTCCCTGGTATTCTACAAGTATTTCCCATTGGTCGAACCTAGCTGTAAGCAGGTTTTAATGGGAGCCTGGAAGGTACACTTTATTATCAGGTTCAGGACTAGATCTTAGAGCAATTGAAAAACCAGTGAGGCAGCCAGGGTGGGCGTGGAGAGGCTGAGACTCTGCTACTGGCAGTTTCAGTAAGGATATCCCTGCTGGCATGAAGTTCAGGTTTTCATACAGATTCAGGAGCTATGAATAAAATACTTGTGGTGGCTGAATCTAAGAGAACAGTTTGAGGTCGTGCAATGGATTAGTTAATTTTCTCATCACTGTGACAAAATATCTGGCAGAAGTAACGTAAGGGAGATAGGTTGTTTTGACCTGTGGTTTCAGAGGGATTCCTAACAGGGAAGGCAGGTGGCAGAAGCAGCTGTCTGTGGTGTGGGAGCACTTAACAGAGACTCCTCAGACGGTAGCTGTTAGGAACCCAAACCAGAAACAGGTATAGCCTTCAAAGGCCCACTCCTTGTGGCCTGTTCCCACCAGTCAGGTCACACCTCCTAAAGGTTCCATAGCCTTCCAGATAGCTCCAGAAACTGAGAAAAAAAAAACCCACTTAAAATACGAGCCTGTGAGGGAGAGTTCAGACTAAAACTATAACACTTAGGAAAGGTTATATTATATTATATTAATGTATACACATATACATATATGTTAGAGATTAGACAGATGGGTCAGTCATCAAAAGCACTGGCTATTTTTTTTTCCCCCACTGGCTATTCTTGCAGAGGAGCTGGGTTTGATTCCTAGAAGCCATATGGTGGCCAACAACTATCCAGAAATCTGGAACTGACAAGACACCCTCTTCTGACCTCTCTGAGCATTGCATACGTATGGTACTTACAAATATTCAGGCAAAAACACTCATAAAGTAAAATAAAAACAAAATACTAAAAAGAGGGGCCAGGTGTGGTGGTACATGCCTGCAATACTAGCACTTGGGAGGCAGAGGCAGGTGGATCTCTGTGACTTCAAGGCCAGCCTGGTCTACATAGTGAGTTCCAGGCCAGCTGGGGCTACAGGGAGACCCCGTCTCAAAAAAAAAAAATTAAAAAGAATATTTATAAAATAAAGGGCTGGAGAGATGGCCTAGTGGTTAAGAGTGCTGACTGCTCTTGCAGAGGACCTGGGTTCAACCCCCAGCACCTACATGGCAGCTGAAAACCGTCTTTAACTCCAGTTCCAGGGGAATCCGACGCCCTCTTCTGACCTCTGCGGAATTGCACAACACGGGCGCACAAACCTACATGCAGACAGTACATTCATACACATATAAAATAAATAAGGGGGCTGGGGGGCTGGAGAGATGGCCTAGCGGTTAAGAGTGCTGACCGCTCTTACAGAGGACCCGGGTTCGATCCCCAGCACCCACATGGTGGCCGAGAACCATCTGAAACTCCAGTTCCAGGGGAATCCGACACCCTCTTCTGACCTCTGCAGCATTGCATGACATGGGTGCACAGACCTGCACGCAGACAGAACATTCATACACATACAAAAATAAATAAAATTAAAAAACAAAACAATAAGGGGGCTGGAGAGACGGCCTAGTAGTTAAGAGCACCGACTGCTCTTGCAGAGGACCCGGGTTTGATTCCCAGCACACACATGGCGGCTGAGAACCATCTGTAACTCCAATTCCAGGAGAACTCCAGTTCCAGGGGAATCCGACACCCTCTTCTGACCTCTGTGGCATTGCACGACACGGATGCACAAACCTACATGCAGACAGTACATTCATACACATACAAAAATAAACAAAATTAAAAGAAAACTTAAAAAAATAAGGTGGGAGGAGGACAGTCAAGAAATAACCCCGAGGGACACCACCAACTGGGTAGTGGGCCCCCGAGGGTAAGCTGCTCAGGGACCTGAAGGGGCTTGGCCAAGGAGATTGGGGGCCAAGACTGAGCAAAGCTGCTACCTCTGATGAAGATGGTTGCAAGCTCTCAAGAAGAGAACACACCAGCTATTAAGTGCTGTATAGCCAACTCACTCAAAACTCAAACAACTGTACCTTAAAACAGTAATGAGCTCTGCTGGTGCATCTGCACTCAAGTCAGGTCTTCAGTCAGTCATGAATTTTATGTAGCTCTTGCTGAAGTGGGTAGGGGGCGCACATCCCAGGTGGCTCACTCATGGCTGGCAGGTTGGGGCTGGCATGGTCTAGGAGCTGAGTTGGGACTTGGGTCTTATGTCCTCACTGTGCAGGGCTCCATGTGGTGGTTTGGGCTTTCTCAAGATATGTTGGCTGGGCTCTAAGAGCATGTGTTCCTGGAGAACCAGGTGGACGTATATCATAGTTTCATGATCTGGCCTGTCGCATTAGTTCTTCCTTACTCTTGATTCAGGGGCTGGGAAATAGACTACACCTCTTAGCAGATGAGTAACAAGGAGCTTTGATTTCGATAGGAAACATCCCCTATGGGCCCATGCATTGAATGTTTGGTCCTTAGCGGGTGGCACTATTTTAGGAGATTGTATACATCTTAGGAGCTAGGGCCTAGGTGGAGAAAGTAGGTCACTAGAGGAATGCCTCTGAAGGCTAGACCTGGTCCATAGTGTCTTCTCTACAGCCTTGGCTTCCTGTCTGCCATGAGGTGGACAGCTTCTCCCTCCACCTGCTCTTACTGCCATGATGCTCTGCCTAGAATCAATGGAAAAGTGGCTATGGATTGAAACCTCTGGAGCTGTGGCCAAAATACATCCTTCCTCCTTTTAGAGTATTGCCAGGTATTTTGTTACAGTGATGAGAAGAATAATCAATTCAGGAGATTCCGGAAGCATATTGGAATGAGAATATTGTTGCAGTCATTTTGGAAAATACAGATATCCAGAATCACTCTATCGTGTGTGTGTGTGTGTGTGTGCGTGTGTGTATGTGTGTGTGTGTGTGCGCGCGCACGTGTGTGTGTGTGTGTGTGTGTGTGTGTGTGTTTGTGTGTAGGGTAGCAGGGGTGGGGGGCGATTCAAACCAGGAAGGCACTGACTGAAAAGGGTATTTTGGATTGGGGGAGATTTTTGAGTTGTTAGGGAGAGCAGCTGCAGAGGTATGAGGGGTGAAGGGGAACTGATCTGAGGAAGTGGGGGTTCAGTGTTTAACCATGGAAGGTTGGGGAGCATTAGCACCGAGTGTGGGCTTAAAGGCTCCTGAGATACATACAATCTTTTGGTGACAGGGAAGAGATATTGGCAGAGAGAAGCAATTGAGAAGTCAGGTCCAGGGGTAGATTCAAGAGAACGGGCACCAAGAACACACAGAATGTTGGCCTTCGATGGGCCTTTGACGGGAGAAGAAGGCAGAAAGGAGGAGTGCCCAGATAGGGGGGAAGTGGGCAGCGGAGTGTGTACCAGCCTGATGTCCTCTATTTTTTCTCTGCAGTAGGAGGCAAAACCATCTGCTGAAATGGGTAGGAGATGGCATTGAAGGCTTGAGGGGGTGAAGGTTTGGAATAGCTGCGGTGTGTGTTGCAGAGGGGGCTGATGGACTGAGGGACTAGTACTACTGAGTGGCACTTATTGTGTGCCTAGAGACCGAAGATTTTGAAGAGTCTGTTGGTAGCTAAGGTGTGGCTGTAGCTGGGAGGAAACAGGAGCCAGAGATGATTCCTGGGTTTCTGATGGCTCTTAAGTAAGGCAGGAGCCTGCCTCCACGCAGCAATGCATCAGAGCCTCCACGGGCCAGGAGGACAGCTGTCACAAAATGGTGGCTGTACGGTCAGTAGCAGTAACCCAGGTTTGGTGTCTTCTTCCTTGACATACGCATCAGACGCATTTGTTGGGAAGCGTGCCTGGAAGGTCCTGTGTATGGCACACTGTCTTCTTTTTTATTTATTTTATTTTATTTTTTTAATTAATTAATTTTATCAAATCTAGACCCATGTCCCCCCTCATTCCCTCACCCCACTAGAGCTCATGCATTCTGCCAAACATGCTTTTCATCTCTTTCTCAGTCTTTCTCGATATTCTCCATGTGGAAATTGACTGTTTTGAACAGAAGTTCACTGTTTCAGTCAGTTCTTCGATGCAGTCCTTTCTGTTGTTGTTGTTGTTGTTGTTGTTGTTGTTGTTTCCAATATGCATCACTCCCAGCTGCTGTGGACAAAAGCTCAAGGGGCCGTGCACAAGAAATACTTACAACTAGGTAATTGGCACTAGCATCCACAGATGAGGGATACCATTCGTCGTTTGTTTTTCTGGGACTGTGTTACTTCACTCAGCATGATGTCCTCTAGCTCCAGCCATTTTCCTGCAAAGCTCATGATGTCGTCTTTCTTTACTGCTGCATAGAACTCCATTGTGTAGATGTACCACATTTTCTCTATCCACTCGTCAGTTGAGGGGCATTTAGGTTGGTTCCAGCTCCTTGCTATTGTGAAGAGAGCTGCAATAAACATGGCCGTGCATGTATCTCTGTGGTGGCGTAAGTCTTGAGGGTACATGCCCAGGAGTGGTATGGCTGGGTCGGGTGGCAAGTTCATTCCAAGTCTTCCAAGGGTTCTCCACACTGCTTTCCATAGTGGCTGTACGAGTTTACATTCCCACCAGCAGTGGATGAGTGTTCCCCTTTCCCCACAACCTCTCCAGCACTTGGTATCATTTGTTTTCTTGATCCTAGCCAGTCTTACTGGAGTAAGATGATATCTTAAAGTGGTTTTGATTTGCATTTCCTTAATGATTAGTGATGTTGAGCAGTTCTTGAGGTGTTTCTCAGACATCTCTAATTCCTCGCTTGTGAAGTCTCTGTTCAGTTCTTTGCTCCATCTATTGAGCNTTTTTCTTTTTTTCCCTTCCCCACAGCTCTCCACATTCTGGGTCTCACACATTCTGTCAAGTATGTTAAAGTCCCTTCCCCCACATCTTCTCACCATTCTGGGTCTCACACATTCTGTCATGTATGTCAAGTCCCTTCCCCACAGCTCTGCGCACTCTGGGTCTCACACATTCTGTCATGTATGTTAAGTCCCTTCCCCACAGCTCTCCACATTCCAGGTCTCACACATTCTGTCATGTATGTCAAGTCCCTTCCCCACGGCTCTCCACATTCCAGGTCTCACACATTCTGTCATGTATGTTAAGTCCCTTCCCCACAGCTCTCCACATTCTGGGTCTCACACATTCTGTCATGTATGTTAAGTCCCTTCCCCACGGCTCTCCACATTCTGGGTCTCACGCATTCTGTCATGTATGTCAAGTCCCTTCCCCACAGGCTCTCCGTACTCGGGTCTCACAACATTCTGTCATTAGTTTAAAGTCCCTCCCAACGTCTCCCACTCTGGGTCTCACACCTTTTGTCATGTATGTTAAGTCCCTTCCCCACCGCTCTCCACACTCTGGGTCTCACACATTCTGTCCTGTATGTTTAAGTCCCTTCCCCACAGGCCTCTCTGCACTCTGGACTTCACACATTCTGTCATGTATGTTAAGTCCCTTCCCCACAGCTCTCCGCACTCCGGGTCTCACACATTCTGTCATGTATGTTAAGTCCCTTCCCCACAGCTCTCCACACTCTGGGTCTCACACATTCTGTCATGTATGTTAAGTCCCTTCCCCACAGCTCTCCACACTCTGGGTCTCACACTTCTGCTGTATGTACGTTCCTTCCCCACAGCTCTCCACACTCTGGGTCTCACACCATTCTGTCATTGTATGTTAAGTCCCTTCCCCACGGCTCTCCGCCCATTCTGGGTTCACACATTCTGTCCTGTATGTTAAGTCCCTTCCCCACAGCTCTCCAGGTCTCATGCATTCTGTCATGTATGTTAAGTCCCTTCCCCACAGCTCTCCGCACTCTGGGTCTCACACATTCTGTCATGTATGTTAAGTCCCTTCCCCACAGCTCTCCGCACTCTGGGTCTCACACATTCTGTCATGTATGTTAAGTCCCTTCCCCACAGCTCTCCAGGTCTCATGCATTCTGTCATGTATGTTAAGTCCCTTCCCCACAGCCTCCGCACTCCGTGTCTCACACAATTCTGTCATGTATTTTAAGTCCCTTCCCCACAGCTCTCCACACTCTGGGTCTCCCCTTCTGTCATGTATGTTAAGTCCCTTCCCCACAGCTCTCCACACTCTGGGTCTCACACATTCTGTCAAGTATGTACGTTCTTCCCCCACAGGTCTCCACACTCTGGGTCTCAACACATTTCTGTCATGTATGCTTTAAGTCCCCTTCCCCACAAGCTCTCCAGCATGGCGTCTCCCACATTCTGTCATGTATGTAAGTCCCTTCCCCACAGCTCTCCAGGTCTCATGCATTCTGTCATGTATGTTTAAGCCCTCCCCACACTCTCCGCACCTCGGGGTCTCACACATTCTGTCAAGTATGTTAAGTCCCTTCCCCACAGCTCTCCGCACTCTGGGTCTCACACATTCTGTCATGTATGTTAAGTCCCTTCCCCACAGCTCTCCAGGTCTCATGCATTCTGTCATGTATGTTAAGTCCCTTCCCCACAGCTCTCCGCACTCCGGGTCTCACACATTCTGTCATGTATGTTAAGTCCCTTCCCCACAGCTCTCCACACTCTGGGTCTCACACATTCTGTCATGTATGTTAAGTTCCTTCCCCACAGCTCTCCACACTCTGGGTCTCACACATTCTGTCATGTATGTTAAGTCCCTTCCCCACAGCTCTCCGCATTCTGGGTCTCACACATTCTGTCATGATGTTAAGTCCCTTTCCCCACAGCTCTCCAGAGTTCTCAATGCATCTGTCATGTATGTACGTCCCTTTCCCCACAGCTCTCCGCACCCGGGTCTCACACATTCTTTCATGTATGTTAAGTCCCTCCCCACAGCTCTCCGCACTCCGGGTCTCACACATTTGTCATGTATTTTAAGTCCCTTCCCCACAGCTCTCCAGGTTCATGCTTTCTGTCATGTATGTTACGTCCCTTCCCCACAGCTCTCCGCACTCCGGGTCTCACAAATTCTGTCATGTATGTTAAGTCCCTTCCCCATAGCTCTCCGCACTCTGGGTCTCACACATTCTGTCATGTATGTTAAGTCCCTTCCCTACAGCTCTCTACATTCCGGGTCTCACGCATTCTGTCATGTGTGTTAAGTCCTGTCTGGTCAGGCATCTGTACCCAGATGTGCCCTCATGCAAGTTCATCCTCTGGGGTCTAGTCAGCCTTTCTAAAATCACTCTCTTAAAGATGATCTCTCCCTCAACCCACAGTAATTGGCTGCCGGTAGTTCCTTGGCTGTTATTGAGCCTACTGCCCATTTCCTCCCATTCTTTGTTGAGTTTTTGTTTGGTTGTGTCAGCATGGAGTTTGTGCATGCTCTCACCATTGTTGCAAGTTCATATGAGCAAGTTCCTGGAGGCCTGAAAGCCTCTGTTTCTTTATGTTCATGCACCAACCCTGGCTTTTACAGTCTTTCTGCCCTGTTTTCCACAATGGTTCCTGAGTTGTGGGGTGAGTGAGGTTTGATATAGGAGTCCTATCCAGGAACACCTAGTCTGTAGTCTTTTATTTATTTTTTTTAATTTTTTTCAAGCTTTATTTATTTTTTTCACATAGATTTATTTTTTTAACAAATCGGACCCGTGTGTCCCCCCCATCCCCCCACCCCACCAGAGCTCATTGCTTCTGCCAAAACATACTTTTAATCTCTTTCTCAGTCTTTCCAAATCTCCATGAGGAAGTTGAGGTGTTTTGAGCAAAAGATCACTGTTTCAGTCAGTTCTCTGATGCAGTCCTTTGTTGTGTTGTTGTTGTTGTTGTTTCCAATATGCATCACTCCCAACTGCTTTGGACAAAAGCTCAGGGGGCCCTACACAAGAAATACTTACAACTAGGTAATTGGCACTAGCATCCACAGATGAGGGATACCATTCGTCGTTTGTTTGTCTGGGACTGTGTAGTCTTTTATTCTCTAAAGCTTGGCTGGTTGTGATTTTCTGTGTGCATCATACTTTATTGTATGAGGAAGCTTCTCTGATGAGAGTTGACGACTGCATTAGCATTCTCTCTACCCACTATGTTCCATGACCCCTAGGTGTTGAGGTTCCACTGTAGATGTGTTACTTAGGGCTGAGCACCTCTCAGACATATATTCTCTGTGTGTGACCAGTTGTGGAACTCTGCAGTAGCCTCCATCTGTTGCAAAAAGAACTTCTTTGATGAGTGCTGTAACCGTGTACTTGTCTGGATAGTAGCAGGTTTGTGGCAGGTAGATTAGACCCTGTGGAGGGTCTGACAAACTAAGCTGGAGAATTGAGCTAGTCTGGGTGCAGGGGATAGTCCAGAGATCTGAGTTGGAAAGAGCAGGAGCTGGCCTGGGCCCAAGCTAGAAGGGGGATAGAGGTCAGGGAGAGAGTTGTCACTGTCTGATCTCGAGGGGAAGATAATCTGAATAAAGTAATTCAAACTACATAGAGAGGGACTTACAGTCTTAACTTCTGGATATTTGTTTTTTTTAAGGGGGTGTGTTATAAGTCTGAGCACATACCTGGTTATACCAGTTAGAATGCTTTGGGCTACAGGAATTAGAACATTTATCTAGAAATAGACATAAAAGCCCATATTATCTCACATGTAAAAACACCTAGAAGTTGGGGCTGGAGAGATGGCCTAGCGGTTAAGAGCGTCGACCGCTCTTGCAGAGGACCTGGGTTTGATCCCCAGCACCCACATGGCGGCCGAGAACCGTCTGAAACTCCAATTCCAGGAGAACTCCAGTTCCAGGGGAATCTGACGCCCTCTTCTGACCTCCGCGGCATTGCACGACACGGGTGCACAGACTTGCACGCAGACAGTACATTCACATATACAGAAATAAATAAAATTAATAAAAAAAAAAAACAAACCCCTAGAAGTTGCCCCTCTTGTTCCGGGGTATAATCTTGCACCTCCTTGTGGTTCGTAAGGACCCAGGCTCTTCTCATCTTTCAATTGGCCGCTGGCTTCCTCCGCTTCCTGGCTTATCCTTCCAGCCCAGTGTTCCTCACGGACCTTAAACAGCAGCACAGTTCCTGGTGACGTCCAAAGAATGTTTGTTCTGTTTCTTATATTCCTTACAAAATGGAGCACCCTAGGAGTCTCTTCATTTATTATTGCCGGAAGTAATAACAGCATGATTGACATTACACCTCTTGTCTGGCGGGAGAGAGGAGATCACCTCAGTAAAGTCCTGCCTTCCTTGAGGGGCATGAGGATGAATAAAACTATTATCAGATTAGCCAGGAAGTGGGGGAGGTGTTCCTAGGGTTGGTACCCAGGAATTTGCCATCCTAGGGTTTGGTGTTTTCTGCCCTTGGGGATGAGGCCAGTTTCAGGGACAGACTGTAGAGTGATGGCAGAGAAAGGGAAGCCAACTCAGAGCACAGTGTCTGACAAGTCTGGTGACACGGGTGACTTTGCACAGAAGAGAGAGGCACAGCCAAGGGTGTTTTTCAGCTTTGTCATTATCACCTGATACTGTCCCTTGAGCAGTTGGGGCAACTCCACTTCTAGATGCAGAGCTAGTGATGCTTATTGATTTGTGTGGCTGTCCTGAGCCAGAGGCCCTGAGATGACTATAGTGATTCAGCAGGAAGGGGTGAGGGGACAGACACCGTCCTGCCACCTGCTGGCTGCCAGAGCTGAAGTTCTTTCTGGCCTGGGGTAGTGGGGAGCTCAGCTGGTCACATTCGCTGCCATGGTTACTGCTGGAGAAGAGTGGGGCTCTGTGGGTTGTGAGCTGATGGTGAGACCCTCAGCCCAGGGTCCCACAGCACTGCCCTGTGTTACTCCTTGTTGTCTCAAGTGCTTCTGAAACTGGTGACACCCAGCTGGTGCTCTACTACCCTCTAAGGATCTAGTCCTGGCCAGTGCTGTGCCATGCCTGTGCCACAGTCTGAGGACACTGATAGGCTGGGGTAGAGATCTCTGAACAAGTGCCAATATCCAGTCCACTACTTGATGCCACTCAGCCCTTCCCAAGGGTCTTTAAAAATAGTGACTCGTGTCAGGCATGTTTTTGACTTTTTGAGCAGCATTTTCATGCTGTCAGTCATCTTGTTTCTTTCCTAAATGTACTGATCGAACAGTGGATGGCTAGGTAATGTCTGTGTCTACATAGGATCCAATGGCTGATTTTAGTTAAAAGATGGAGGTATACATAAATATGCAGGGACATAAGCTGTTCCGTGGAAACTTCTGTTCACCGAGTAGCTCCATGTTTGAAAAGGCGTGCACTTTAACAACTTATCAGAACAAAGATAAACCCCATGAATGACAAGCTGTTTGCAGAGCCCGAGTTAATTCTCCATGTCTTTGCAGCACCTGTTCTCACCAGTGTGGATCAGTGCGGACATTCTATTCAGTGTGCTGCTTGCCCATGGAGCATTATTTCCTTTGTAGTGTATAATAATGTGATAACAGTAACTTCCACTGCACATGCGTCTTACCGTTTGCACCGTTCTTTCTCTGCCTTCTCTTAGCTTCTTATTCTATCAAGCCACACTGTATTGTACGAGGAAGGACTCTAGAATGAAGGAACAAGACAAATATGGGTTCGGATTCTGGCTTGACAGTTCCAAGCTCTGTGACCTTAAGGAGTGTTTGGGCCTTCTAGAACCTCTTTACTTCTCTGAAGAGTGGGCAGGAGGATTAAGTGAGAGTGTGTCTTTGAAGTTCCTAGTAGCATAGAATAGTAGGTACTGCGAAATGGTTGTTTCCAAATAACTGTCACTAATTTTCAAATGTCTTCATGACCCCATTTTTCTGCTGTATTTCTGTATGTCTCACAGTTGATTTTTCCCTACCATGAGCAGTTACTATACAGCTACTATACAGTTACTGTACAGTTACTATACAGGCAAATAGTGTCATTGCCTTTTACTTTGTTTTTCTTTTGTCTCTGTCTCTGTCTGTCTGTCTGTCTGATAGTCTCACTCTACCTTGGGCTGATCTGGAACTCCCTATGTAGCTCAAGCTGGTCTTAAACTCATAGCAATCACCTTGCCTCAGTTTCTCTACTGCTGGGGTTATGGGCATGAACCACCATGCCTAGCTGTATTTCTGTTAGTTTACCTTGAAGGAGGCATTAATTATTGGATGTGCCTTGATTGATAAGGCTCTAGGTTTGGTAGAGGAGTCTCAGTTATTATGAACTGTGGGTCTCAAAAACTCAGAGGTGATCTCTTTTTCTCAGCAAAGCTCCCAAACAAAAATTCAATCCATTCCTTTCACACAAATGTGTGCATGTAATTTTCTCAGAGAAGGCAAATACTTTGAACTATTCATGTGTTCATTTGTTTATTTACTTACTCATTCATCTGAGTGTCCAATAAACATCTGTGAATGTCGGGAAAGCATTGGCTGCTGGAAGAATTTTATGGGGAAGATGCACTTTGGGAGAAAAATCAAAAAGGCAAGGAGATAACAACACCTGTTTTATTTTAGTTGATTGCATGTGTTGTCAAAAAGAAACCAAAATGGATCTGCTTAGGGCAGGCCCTCAGATGATAGGCGACGAACACGGAAGGTGACATAGGCTTTTCTTTTCTCTCGTCAGCCAGGAGAAGTCTGAGGTGGCAACAGCTGCACCCCTTGGCCTCCATAATCCTTCCTTGATCCCCTTCCTCACCCAGTTAATGTCGGAGGGTTGGTGAACCCCTTGGGTTAGGGGCAAACTGTGTTTGTACACTTCCTGGGCTTCATAACTGACATCAGAACTTCAAGTTTTCTACCTCCTACAGGGGGACCATGACCTGCTGTAAACTCAAGACTGCTGGCTTCCGCCGGGCGTGGTGGCACACGCCTTTAATCCTAGCACTTAGGAGGCAGAGGCAGGTGGATCTTTGTGAGTTCAAGGCCGACCTGGTCTACAGAGTGAGTTCCAGGACAGCTGGGACTACAGGGAGACCCTGTCTCAAAAAGACCAAAAAAAAAAAAAAAAGACTGCTGGCTTCCCCTCCAACAGCTCTCTCATTATCTGGAGAGGGGGTGGGCTATGTGGGGGCACAGATAGGGGAGGGGTCTAAGTATGATTATGATGTATTATATGGAACACACAAATTCAATAAAAATAGTAAAAATTTTATGTGTGTGTATATGTTGGAGGAGGTCAGAAGACAATTTTAGGGAGTTGGATTCTTCTCCCTTTCCACTGTGGATACCAGGAATTGCACTCAGGTTGTTCAGCAAATGCTTCTATCCATTGAGCCATCTTGCTGGCCTACAGGTCTCTCATTTTAAAGGACAGAATACCCTCATGTAGTTTAAAGGACAGAATACCCTCATGTAGTTTAAAGGACAGAATACCCTCACGTAGTTTAAAGGACAGAATACCCTCATGTAGTTTAAAGGACAGAATACCCTCATGTAGTTTAAAGGACAGAATACCCTCATGTAGTTTAAAGGACAGAATACCCTCATGTAGTTTAAAGGACAGAATACCCTCATGTAGTTTAAA
>VZQC01008886.1:366931-466931 GCA_009823505.1 Rhizomys pruinosus
AGCCTCTGTGGCCACTGCTCCCTTCTGGTCTCATGCAGCACAAACAGAAGCAGAACAAATGAAATTGGTTGGCATAAGGTCACAGGTCTAGCCCATGAGAGGGTAGACAAGACTGCAAAGAAATTAGACAACAGCCTAATGTAATTAAAAACGGTTTTGTTAGAAATTGACCACGGTAACCCTGTGTGATGGTTCTTTTAGAATGACATCTGGTACATCACCCAGGACACAAGGTTTCAAAACAAAGCAGCAAATGCATTTTGGTTGATGGCTTTGCTTTAGATTTTGACTATTTTTTTGTATTATGTATGTCTAGTATGGTGTGCATAATCTGAGACCAGCACAAACAGAGGCACAGGACTGGCCTGTCATGGGGGCTTGGCAAGGCCTTTTGGAGATGGAGAAGGGGAAGGTAGGGGCGAGGGGGGCATTGGCACTGAGTCCCCACACGTGCTTCCTTTCACTGGGCTCTTGTTCTCTGCCCATGGTGTTTAACTTGTATCATCAAGCTGGCACCCGAATGCCCGATAAGTCTTCTAATCCCCTCTTTCCATCAACTCATCATTCAGGAATACACAGTGAACCCAACTGCCAAAAATCAGAGCTTTTCAACTGTGTGGACAAACCTTTGTCTTGTCCAGCCTGTATGTTATTTTATTCCAGTTATTATTTTTATTCTGAAATAAAATAACATTTTATTCAGAGAGTATAGAAAAATAAGACAGGGTGAGTATATCTCTTATCTAGAATGCTTGGGATCAGGGGTGTTTTGGACTTTTTTGATTTTGGAATTTTGCACCTACATAATGAGATGTCTTGGGATGGCACCACGTCTAAAGACAGAGTTCATTTATGTCTCATACACATCTTGTGCTCATAGCCTGAAGGTAATTTTATACATTATTTTTAGTGCTCTTGCATTTTGACTGCAGCCTGTCACATGAGGTCAAGTGTGGAATTTTCCATTTGTGATGTCATGTTGGCACTCGCAAAGTTTCAGATTTTGGAGCATTTCTGGTTTCAGATCTTTGAATAGGGGAGGCCCAGCCTGCATTATAACTGCTCCAGTCCCACCAAACACTGACAGCAGCAGCCCCCTCTCTACAATCTGGGCTGAGGTCAGTTGTAGAGAGCTTGCCTATTGTGTGCAAGACCATAGGTTTAGTCCCTAGTACCCCAACCAAAAAAACAGCAAAACCAAAACAAGAGCAATAGGAGCAAGAGCTGGGACGGTCGCAGCCAGGGCTTTGGAGCCTGGTGGGCTCTGGAGTTGGCTTTGGACTCCCTTGGTTGGCAGATTTGGAAAAGTTACGCAAACTCTCAGCCTTGATTGCCTTGTTGGTGAGATAGGTGTGACATGATGTGTACCTACACATCTCTCTTGTGTGGATTAAGTGACACACTCAGTACTCAGCGCAATGTTAGGTCCTCAGCCAGTGATCGTCAGGGTTCCTTCTGGCAGCTGCTGGCCTAGCATCATCTTGGAGTTGCTGAGATTACAGCATCAGAAGCCAGGGAAGCAGTTACTCTACCCACTTTTCCTCTGGGGGAGACCCAGGCAGAGGGGAAGAAAGGTACTTTCCTTGGTGTGTGCCATGCGCTGGCTGACAGGGAACTTGGTGGATTTCAGGTGCTCGTCCTGGCTGTGAAGCAGCTCTTCCCAGAGTTCGAATTCATGTGGTTGGTGGATGAAGCCAAGAAGAACCTGCCTCTTGAGCTGGACTTCCTCAATGAAGGGAAGAATGCAGAGAAAGTGGCCCACATGCTCAAGCACTTTCACTTCCTAAAGGTAGGAGGGCAGGGCAGAAGGAGCCAGTGTAGGCTTGGGACTGGTTCCTGCTTTGCCTGTGCCCACTCAGAGGATGTGTGCTGGGACATCTCCTTGCCTGAGGTTTCTTTCTTAGATGAGTAATTTGTTATTGGAGATACACAGTAAAGCCCTTGAAGGCAATTTCCACACAGTTGACTCAAATAATCAAAAATTCAAACAACTCCCCCCTCTCCAAAAAACCCTATTGTGATTGTTGACCTGCCAGTCAAATAAACAGATGTATGTGGCATTATGGACAGTATGCACCCTTCTTGGGACTATGCACTGTGGCCTGTGCCTCGATAGAACATGTTGTAATAATGCAGTGATGATGATGAAGATAGATGGTACTGTACTCAGGACTCTGTTACAAAGATGCATATTACACAAGCTTATTTAATTTATAGTTAGTTTACTGTAACATGTATTTCTAGAAATCACTATATAGTGTGCAGAACTATATAGCAGAAACTACAGGGCTTATGGGGAAAATGGGCATGGGGTACAACACTGAAAAACTTCACAGAAGATAGAAACTGTTAAGGACAGAGGTACAGTTTGCACACATATGGCTAAGAAATCCATAAGACTGCAGTATGCAGCTGCGCTTTGGACTCAGCCTGTGGAAGTAGACATCTGAGGGCTGTTACCTGTGGGCTTCTAGGAAGTGGTGGAAGGAGAATCATCCTAAGCCGGAAGTTCTTACACTGGACATGGGTGCATGCCCCACGTGTGGTGCTGTTGACGTGTGCATTTATTTTGTATATTCCCATATGGCACAGCTCACGCAGATGTAGTTTTCTGTGTTCACAGTGTTTCTAGTAGGTGATACTGCATGAGAACAGTGTGGTCCAAAACAAGTGTTCTAATGGAATTGCCCTATGTAATGGAAGATACTAAGAGAAACTATCAAACTGTAGAACCCCAGCTGCAGGCCTCAGGAGAGACTGGGTTTGGAGGACACAGACACCATCACGGTCCATCACAGAAGGCTCTGCTGAGGATGGGACGCTGGGGCTGGTTTTGAGGACCGTCCTGATGTTCCTCAGGGCACAGACTTGGAATGAGCAAGATGTAGGCCTGCACCACTGTCCTTCAACACACTGTCCTTTGTGGGGTTTGTACGCATTTACTGGGGATGGGGAAGTTCCTTCATTGCCATGACTTGGGGGTTGGGGAACCTTCCTGGGTTTCCTCGGAGAATGTGCCTTTCAACTCTGAAGGAGACTAGCCCATTTACCTCCTTGCAGAGGGTGCCACAGGAATCTAGAACCCTTTGGAACATTGTGAGAGCAAGAGGTTATCTTTGCCTGGGAAAGGTGACGTGTTGATGTGGCTCCTGAAGATGTCGTGAGAAATAGAGGAAGTGATTAGGTTTCTGTGGTGATCAGACAGGATTTGTCTGTATGAACCTGTGAGAAGTCACAAGCTCAGGTTGCAAAGACAGCTGAGATTACACGCAGTATCTGGACACACTGACCTTGATGGAAGTTTAGCTTTGAGTGTGTTGGGGTCAGGTCTGTCTCAGGCTGCCAGGATGTGCAGGGGCTTTTGTTGGCCCCTGTCATGAATGTATAGATTGTGCTGTTCACCCAGAGGTGCAGACTGGATGTGGTAGCTCCGCCTGGCCTTGACCACCAGTTCAGTGAAAACCGGGCTCTCTGCTGCATGGTAACGAGGGCTTTTTAGCATAAAGCTTTAGGGCCTCAGCTGTGTGTCCTCTTGCATGCCCCACTTTCCTCTTCCTTTATCCTGTACTTATTGTTTCCTAGGCTTGTTGTTGCCTTAGGCATTGGAGGTTGGCCTCTGCTTTGGAAAACCTCTCACCTAATGGGGAGACACACGTGTTGCTGTTGTACAGATTTTTGTACACAACAAACACATCTTTGTTTTGGTGGCTTCCTATGAGGAAGTATTTAATCCACCTAGGAGAGAGAGCTTAGAGGGGTTCTCAAAAGTGCTGACTGTACAGAGAGAACTGTAGTGTTTAGTGACCGTTTCAGTGTGTTGGGCACTGTCGTGTCAACACTGTGCAAACGCCATTGTGGTGGCCCTTTCCGGCCCCACCCCGTCATGTCGCTGTGTCTTGAGTAGAGCTCCGGCTCCAGCCAGGCTGTCTGACTCTAGTGCTCATCTCAGAGTTTCTGCCACCTTTCACGGCAGAGGTGCTCCTCGGTGCCAGAGTGCTGAGCCAGACGAACCCAACCATCTCCTCCACTGTTTCCATGGAAACTGCAGACTCATCCCCTGGCCGGGGCCAACTAGCAACTGCCAGACCAAGACATGTAATAATAATAATAACACAAATTTTTGAAACAAGAATGCCAAATGGGTAAATAATTAACGTACCGATCTGACCCATGGCTGCCGGAACTCGCACACCATTCCTAAGACAATGGCGAAACCAAGGCTCCTGAGTAATTAATTTTGCCTAAACACATCACAAGCAGGAAGCAAATTTTGCGTTATGAACCCAGCTCAGCTCTTAAAACTGGAGATAGATTGCTTTTGCATGCTGGCGCCCCATCACAACATCTGTGGGTAATTAAGCCTTAGCAAAGAGTTTACCTCTCAGTGTGTGAGGCCTCTTCTAGTGCTTATGGGGGGTTTAATAACCTTGGCCCTGTGCAGTAAATCTCTGGGTCTTAGACTGTTGCTGAATGTAAATGAGGAGGCTAGAGGAAAGTGAGGGGCAGCCTGGCCAAAAGGTCAGGACCAGGGTATTCGTGGACCTGTCATTCATCAGAGCATGGCTAGCGGCAGGTAGGGAGGAGGAAGCCTTCTAAGCACAGGTTTGGGACTGGAAGAGAGAAGGACGTGCCCATGGCTGGAGTAGGGATGGGAGTGGGCTGCCTCAGGGATTGTCAGTTTCTTTGCATGAGGATCGGAGCCTGGGGTGCTGTAGCAGCTGTGGACAGACCCCGAGAGATGCATGTGCTTTTGGAGACGTGCCATAGCTTCCTAGACTCTCACAAATGAATAACATGTATGCTAATTGTTAACATTTTTATGTGTTAGACACTTCTAAAAGTGCTTCACATGTATGTACTCTGTAATCTTTTTAACAGCCCCACAAAGGACATGCTGCTTTAAACCCCGTGTCATCAGTGGGGGAGTCATTAGCCTAGGGTTACACAGCACACCACTAAGGGGCAGAAGCAGGCCTGGGGTCGAGACAGCCATGGCTCACAGCCTTCACGTCAAACTGTCTTTGTAATACATGTGTGCTGGATAACGTTAGTGTCAACTTGACACACCTGGGTTGAGGGAGCCTCAATTGGGGAATTGGCTCCATTGGATTGGCCTGTGGCAACGTCTGTGGAGTATTGTCTTGATGGTTGAGCAGTGTGGGAGGGCCCAGCCCACAATGAGTGGTGCCACCCTGGGCAGGTTGTTGTGCACCGTATAAGAAGGCAGGCTGGGCATGAGCCAACAGAGCAAGCCAGTGAACAGTATTCCTCCATGGCCTGTGCTTCAGCTCCTGCCTCCAGGTTCCTGCCCTGAGTTCCTGCCTTGGGCTCCCTAAGTGATGAACTGTGACCCAGGAGATGTGAGCTGAATAAACCCTTTCTTCCCCAAGTTGGTGTCGGTCAGAGTGTTTTGTCACAGCAATGGAAGACAAACTAGAACAACATGTTAGGAAACTTGTGCATCATAGAAATGTGTGTGTGTGTGTGTGTGTGTGTGTGTGTGTGTGTGTATAAGTCTTCTGCTTTTACTCAGCTCTGAAATAGATCAAGACCCCCGTGAGTCACTGTGTGCTTGTCAGAGGGCAGCTGGTGTTTGCCCAGCAGGTCTCAGAACCTGGTCCTCGGTGGAGCACCTGTTCTTTGCTCCTGCTGATGGGAAGTGGGGTATGACTTCCTCTATAGCTATCAGTACCATCCTACTGGGGACAAACTGATACTCAGAGAGGCTATGCATGTATTTATAGACATACGGCAAGCAGGAAGCTGAGCTGGGGCAGTCTGATGTCTGGTCTGTGCCCTTCTTGGTCAGGCTATGACTGTAGGAGAACTGCACCCTGGGGGATAGCCAAGGTCCAGATAAGCCATAGCACAGGGACAAAGTAGAAACTCAGGGTTCTGTTTGACCATGAATCTGACATTGCCCAATGTCTTGGGGAGAACTTTTCATAGCCTGCTTCTTGGGACAGCTTCGTGTGAGAGCAGGTGGACCTGCTGGTGGGGTTCTACTGGGCTGTTCTGTATGATACAGGCCATGGTCCTGAGTCCTGTAGGTCAGGTGTGACTCTGCCAAGGTCAGCGAGCACTTGGTAGGGAGCCTGTCTGAGGCTTGCTTTCTTCTTGCCCTTGCCAGTTTTCCTCTCTCGCATTTCCCTTCCTAGATGGAGGGGAGTAGTGAGATACAGCCGTCTGAGTGAACTTCACACACCTTAACCCTCCTACCTGCCTGACACTCGAGGAACAAGCCATGTAGTTTGGTGTTTTACAGTTTTTGTGGCTATTTCTATGTGTTATCCACACTCAGTCCCTCCTGGGTTCCTGGGACAAATGGCCATTTCCCAGGGCTGATGCTCCTGTCTGCTCAGCCCTGAGTAGCTGGGGCAAAGGGCACAGGATAATCGAAGGTCACATTAGAGGAAGTGAAGCTGTGGGAGGAGGCCCCAGCCCACCCCGGCCCCTGCAGCTGGCTCAGAGTCTGCAGCCTAGGGCTCTCCTGGCACGCTCTTGGCTGTCCTCCAAGTGGCTAGGCCCTGCTGGGTCTGACTTTGTCTGCAGAGCCCAAGGGCCCATGGCAAGGGAAGAGCTCAACCCTGAAGTAATGTACCTTCCCCCTGAGAACAGGAACAACAATAAACATACACTCAATTTCGAAAGATGACAAGCGAGTCTAAATTTTACCTTCTAAGCAATAGAGAGGCATAGATTTCTTGATTGGCCCAGATTTTAAATGGCAGAAGCTTAGGGCAGTGACTAGGCTAGCAGTCTGGTCTCAGGAGGTTTTTATCACAAGGCCTCATTTGTGGGGAGCCCCACATCCTGCAGGGCCCCTTCCTGAGGTGGGCAGTGAGTGCTTTTTGCCAGTGAAGGAGACTGAGGCGAGAGGAGGTAAGAGGACAGTTGGTGGTGTGGCTTTCTCAGAAGAACAGAAGTAGGCCACTGGACTTGAGGACCACTCTCTTACTGCTGCGTGAGTCTTGGGAGTGGGTGAGGACAGAACTTAGTCTTCAGAACACTGGAATTATTGGCCCTTGGTTTTTATTTTTAAAAAATTTTATTATTTTTATGTATATTACCTGCATGTATGTAAGTGTACTCATGTTGTACAGTGTCTGAGGAGCTCAGAAGAGGCCGTTGGCTCCCCTGGAACTAGAGTTACAGATGGTTGTTAGTGCCATGTAGGTGCTGGGAATTGAACCTGGGTCCTCTGCAAGAGCAGCCAGTCCCCTTAACTGCTGAACTCTCTCTCCAGTCCCAGGTTTTTATTCTTTTTTTTTTTTTTGGTCTTTTGAGACAGGGTCTCCCTGTAGTCCCAGCTGGCCTGAAACTCCTTATAGATTTTTATTCTTTTTTTTTTTTTTATAAGAGGAGATAGTTCAGAGCTGGCCGTGGTGCCACAACTCCCAGCACTTGGGAGGCAGAGGCAGAGGCAGGCAGCTCTCTGTGAGTTCAAGGCCAGCCTGGTCTACATAGTGAGTTCCAGGCCAGCTGGGGCTATAGAGAGATCCCGTCTCAAAAAAAGAAAAAAGGAGATAGTTCATCAAAATTTGGCGGAGAAAGGGCCAGAAGATCGTAAGAGCCGGAGGTGGTAGGAGATCACAAGAAGTGAGAGTTTTCCAGACAGCTGGGAAATTACTCCTATGAATGGAAAAACATGTTCCCAAGACTCATGCAAGCTCATATCAGTTAAAATCTCAGCATAGAAGTGGGTTAAGTGGATAAAAAAGCCCCAATGTTAGCTGAGAAACTATTGGCACCTGATGACTACTGGGAGAGGGAGAATTGTTTTAAGGGTGTGATGGATATACACTAAGACATTTGGGGATATGAACATGGTTCAGTAGGCCTTTATATATGACAGAGTATATGAAAACAGGTGTAGGTGTATAAGAGGAGTTCAGATAGGGGAGGGTGGTCTAAATATGATTAAAATATATTGTGTTAAACTTTAAAAATTCAATAAAAATTTTACTAAAAAATTGGGGGCATTCAGCCTGCTGAAAGCCTCCTGGTTGTGGTGGTAGTGCTGGTGTCTCCCACCTGTGTGGCATCATGGCCCCTGTGCCCTCTAACCCCTTGCTGTTCTTGGGGGTCTGGTCTCTTCTGATTCAAGGTACTTTCAGAGTCATAGGGACTTGGAATATGTCAGTTGGTATATAATTTGTTTGCAGATAATTGAAAGCCTGTTCAACATTGTCTTAAAAATGTTTATTCTTTTTACATAGCAAGAAGGCTGACAGCACATGCCTGCTGGTATAAGAACTGTCCTTTGATGGTATCAGGGCTCCATCTTTGATTTCCTTAGGTTTTTCCTTCATGGCTACAAGATGGCTATTGCAGGTCCAGGAATCATGTTCACTTTCAAGGCAGGAGAGAAAGAGTAGTGGTATCATACAGACATCCTTTCCTGAGTCCCCTAACAAGCCCTCACTATGGTTGATGGACTAGACTAGACTAGACTAGGACTGCATCACATGAACACCTACTGTGGGGCAGACAGGAAAAGAGTTTATGTTTTTCATAAAGCAAAAGATGGGGACTAGATGTCGGGCTAAGATCCAGGTTTAAAAGCTGGGTATGGTGGTGCATGCCTTTAATCTCAACACTTGGGAGGCAGAGGGAGGCAGATCTCTGATTTTGAGACCAGCCTGGTCTATGTAGTGAGTTCCAGGCTAGCCTTGAGACTTTGCGTCAAAAGAAAAAAAGAAACAAAACAAAACAAAAAACCTCCCCAAACAAAACCAAGAAGGGCATAGTGGCATACCTTTAATCCTAGCATTCAGGAGGCAAAGGCAGGCAGACCCTGGTCTACATAGCGAGTTCTAGATCAGCTGGGGCTACATAGTGAGACTTTGTCTCAAACAAAACAAAACAAAACAAAACAAAACAAACAAAACAAAAACCTTCTAGTCAGGCATGGTGGTCATGGGGTATATGTCTTTAATAGCAGCACTTGGGCCGCTGAGGTAAGCAGATCCTGGTCTGCATAGTGAGTTCCAGGACAGTCTCCCTGTCTCAAGAACAACAAAAGAAAACAAAACAAACCCCCAAACCAATAAACCTAAACCAACCAACCAAACAAAAAGATCTGGCATTATCTGCCACAAGAGGCTGATAGGAGACTGACATGAAAGCAGAACTTCTCATCTGTTCAAACTCACCCATTCCTTCAATGCATCTGTTTCTCTGGTGCCAAAGTGATATATAGGAGGGTTAGGGCCATACAAGTACCTGGTGGCAGGAGGGGAGAAGGCAACAGTTCTGAACACCTGTGTTAGTTACTGTGCAGCATTGTGACCACATTACTTGGCAGGAACAACAACAATGGCTTCAGAGGGTTTTGGTCTATCATGGCATTAAAGTCATGGTAGAGGGCATGGCTGGGGGTGTGCGTGTATGTGCTGCAGGCTCCTCCTGTCACAGAGGGCCAGGAAATAGAGAGCTCCCAGATACAGGGCTGGGCTCCTGCATCAAAGGCCTACCTCTTTTGGCCTTCGTTCACCAGCCAGGCTCTGCGTCCTAAGGGTTCCACAACTTCCCCCCAATAGCTAGAGACACTATCTGGAGACCAGGCCTTAAAGGCATGAGCTTGTGGTGGACATTTCAAATTAAAAATGTAACAATAGCATTTTGCTCTCAGGTGCCCATTTCAGATTTGGTGTCTGGCTTACAGTAGGTTGAAGCAGGGGTAGGCGGGATGGGGTGTGAGGGTTGGAGGGTAAGATGAAGCAGGGGTAGGTGGGGTGGGGTGTGAAGGGTTGGAGGGTAGGAGAGTTGGGCGAATGCGGGGATATGGAGAAGCCACTCCCACCTCCATGAAGGGCTTGTGATGGAGCTCTGTTGTAAGGACCACATGGTCTGGGCAGTCTGTCCAGCTGCCAGCTCAGCCTTTCCTCCCTGACAGTGGCTCCATCTGTGAAGCAGCATCTGCTGGTGTCTGGCTTCCAGGACTTCACTAGGGGCCTCATTTTGACCACAGTCTCCCTTGATGATGTGACCTACCTTTTCCTTCTCCAGGTTCCCCGGATCTACTGGGAGCTGTCCACTAAGAGGGTGCTCCTCATGGAGTTTGTGGAGGGTGGGCAGGTCAACGACAGGGCCTACATGGAGAGGAACAGGATCGATGTCAATGAGGTGAGGTGGGGCTGGGGCTGGGGGCAGAGGGATGAAGTATTGTTGGGGCTGCCTGGCTAGGCCGGGGGGACTAGGTGAATCGTTGGGGCCTGGCCTATTGCCTTTAAAAAGAGTTATACATCTAGAAGGGAGAGTCCTCCTAGGCCACCCTGTCCAGCTGTGGGCCTGCAGTGGGGACAGGGACAAGCAAGCCTCTTTCTCTAGCCTCTTCTGAGCATGCAGTTGCTGCTGGCTTCTCATGCCAGCTAAGCCCACATATATAAGCAGAGTTGGGTTAGTCCTTTTGCCTCTGTGGGGCTCGCTCATCTCCAGCATTGCCCTCTTGGGTCACCACTGCAGGACTCAAAGAGGACTGGGTGAAGCAACCTATATCAGCTTCCCAGAGCAAGGGAAGGGAGGGGGTTGTATTTTTACCCCCTGTCCCCTTAGTCTCAGGGAAACTCATCAGTGGACCAGAGTTTGTACCCCACCTTCCTCTCCTTGCTCACCACAGGACCCCCAGGAAGGAAGAGAATTGGGCTTTTTCACCTATTTCCATCTTTGGTATGGTCCTTGCATATGCTGAGTTTGGGTGCTCAGGGTACCAGTGGTGGAGTCAGATATCTGCTAAATCCTTGGCAGGATTTAGGATACCAGATACTTATCCAGTGTGATGCAGCCACCACTACAGAAGCAGGATGAGAACCTAGGTCTGAATGAATAAAAAAGTCCTGTCTCCTCTTCCTTCCCCATCACCCTCCCAGAGATCCACGTGGGGTACAGTGGGCTGATGAGCACATCAGTAACCATGCCGGGGAGGTGGCGGTAGGAGGGCTGACTTGGCCACTCTGCTAGCAGCACGCTGGGAATTCCTGACTGTTGCTCTGGCTGTGCTTTTGGCTCCTGGGGTATGTGTGGGGATGGTGCCTGGTGGCTTACCAAGTCTGGCTATGGTGGGAAACGGTTGGGCCCAGCTGGAATGCCATCTCTGGAGTCTCCCTAAGAGGAAACAGGGCCTCTGCCTGCTAATCAGGAGATCCAGTGGTTTCATTCTGCAGGGTCACTGGTCTCCTCCTACTCCAGCAGCCTACCCCAATCCATTCATCTCTTTGGATTCAGCAAGCTAAGGCTGTAATGGCATTTCATCACTACTGGCTCTGATTTTCCATGGCAAGTGTGAACACAGAAAATGCTCTTACACTGTGGCTTGCTTGTGCCCGAGGCAGCTGGGTTGTGGGGGCCGAGTGCGCCTCTGAGCCTGCTGTTACTCTTCTTATAGTACTCTGCGGAAAAAGCCAGCATCCGGGCAGACTTAGTGAACATCCCAATTAGCCAAGAATGAAATGAGCCTTACCTCTTGGATTGGTGTCCCAGGGCGGGTGAAGAAAGTGTTGGTGGGGCTGGAGAGATGGCTCAGTGGTTAAGAGCGCCAATTGCTCTTATAGAGGACCCGGGTTTGATTCCCAGCACCCACATAGTGGCTAAGAACTGTCTTTAACTCCAGTTCCATGGGAATCCGACACCCTCTTCTGACCTCCACGGCACTGCACGTGGAGGGTGCACCAACCTATATGCAGACAGTACACTCATACACATAGAAAATAATAAATAAATTAAGAAAAAGAAAGTGTTGGTTACTTTCTATGATCATGCATCATGGACGAACTTTATAGCAGAAACAGTTGGGAATAAGAACATCTGGGTACAAGTCTTAACTCTTAACATATATGACAGAATTCATGAAATCCCATGGGAGGGAGGATTTATATGATTTAGATGTATTGTGAGCTGGGCGTGGTGGCACATGCCTTTAATCCTAGCACTCAGGAGGCAGAGGCAAGTGGATCTTTGTGAGTTCAAGGCCAACCTGGTCTACAGAGTGAGTTCCAGGACAGCTGGAGCTACAGGGAGACCCTGTCTTGAAAAGACCAAAAAAAAAAAAAGATTTATTATATGAAATGTACAAAAACTCACTACAATATTCTTTAAAAACAAAAAAGAACAGCATTATGAATAAATAATATGTGCCAAGCATGTGACACATATCATCTCTAGTCCTTATAGATAGCTAGCATGTGAAGAATCTGCTAACCTCACTTGTAAAGGAGAAAGCTGAGGCTCAGCAGCACCGAGCCTGGATTAGAACCCAGGTCTTCGTGGCTGAGGAATCCTTGTGCTTCTGCCTTCTCCACCTCTTTCCTAGAGATTCATATGGGACGCTGGTGGAACCTGGAGCCTCTCAGATGATGCTACATCAGTAACTATGCCAGGGAGCCAAAGTGCTTCCTGAGAGGCTGAGGCTAGCACCTGGGTGCTGTTTGAACGTGACCCTTCGTTCATTTCCTAGAAACATTTTTCAGCTCTGACCTCTAAGACAGTGTGAGGGTCTGGGCGTTAACTCACAAGTAGTGCCATACACACAATACCAGCTCTGTGTGAGTGTGTGTGTGTGTGTGTGTGTGTGTGTGTGTGTGCGTGCGTGCATGTCTGTGCACTGCCGTTGTTGGGTCCTGCTGTTTCTGCCTTGACCTCCTTTAAACAGGAGTAGTTCCTGACTGACTCCATGTTCCAGTCCTCTCCATACTGTCAACTCTAGAATGACAGTGTCCGTTTGCCAATGGAGAACTTGAAGCTCCAGAGTGAGGATCTCAACCGTGTGCTCTGTAAATTTTCAAGTAGTTGCACCGTGCAGTCACCTTCCAGATAGAGCTACAGACTGTCTAGCCAGGCACGCTCTCTCATCCCCTTTTTCCACGAGGCCACTGCTGCTCTGACTTCTGTCATTGTAGTCCCCTGTTGCCCCTCACTGAACTGTCATACAGCTCAAAAGCTGGTGTGCTCATCATCAAGCAGATGTGTTCTGGAATCTGTTCTGTCCCACGGATCTCGCGGTCCATCCGGGCTCTACTTTCCTGTCTTAATCCTCTGCCTTTGGTTGGTTTCAGACTTTCTATCCTTCTGCCTCAGTCTCCTGAGTGCTGGGATCACAGGCGTGCCCTAGCATGCTCAGGTTAGCTCTTTGGTGTTCTGGGATCATGAAATTAAATATCTTGCACAGAAGCCTCTGGTAGGGCTGTGGGCAATGTGCTCACAGAGGAGCAGACTACTGGCAGGCTTCACTCTGCTGGAATGAATCTGCCATATCTCTTAGCAGCCAGTGTCAGAACCCCAGGCTGGGTAGTGTGTGCTGAGGATGAACCCTACCACAGTCCTGGAGGCTTCACGTGGCCCCGAGCTTCTGAAGACCAGTGACCTGAGCCAGACAGTCCAAGGAGATCCTTCCTCCTGGGGACAGCCTGGCAGCGAGTGTTCTTCAGGATGGATGTGAAGGGCAGACAGGAGTGGCAAAGGGCAGAAATCTGACTCCAAACTCTGAGGGTAGGTGGTTGATGACATCGCGGTGGCTAAAATGGGACTCTTTGACACCTTTCCAAGTGATACCCAGAGCCCTGCATGCTCTGTGTATGTCAGCCCCACTACACTTTGAAGACACTGACTGGCCCTACAGGAGTCCAGCTTATGAGGATCTGAAGTCTAGACTTAGTGGCTGGTTCTTGATGGACTCGGGTGGGGAAAGACCAAATTAGGAGGCAGGAGACAGGCTCAGGCTTCATCCCTCCTGTGCCTTGCTGAGTGACTGTTCTAGTTTGCTTTCATATTGCTGTAACAAAGCACTCTGACCAATTCCAACTTGGGGAGGAAAGGGTTTATTTGTTTTAAATCTCCTGGGTCACAGTTCCTCACTTAGGGAGCCCAAGGTAGGAACTCAGAGAAGGAACCTGGATGCAGGAGCTGAAGCACAGGCCATGGAGGAGTGCTGTTCACTGGGTTAGTTCCCTGGCCCATTCTCAGCCTGCTTTCTCATACAAGATGACCTGCCCAGGGGTGGCACCACCCACAGTGGGCTGGGCCCTCCCACATCACTCAGCAATCAAGACAGTACCCCACAGTTCAGTCCAATGGATGCAATTCCCCAACTGAAGCTCCTCAACCCAGGTATGTCAAGTTGACACTAAAGCTATCCAGCACAGTGACCTTAGGCAAGTATGTTCCCCCTCTGGTCCTCAGTTCTTTTAGTGGAGGTGTTGGACCAGCTGACCTCTAATTAAGGGTTCTTTCTTTTCGAATATTTTTTAAATTTGTTTTTTATGTGTACGAATGTACTGTCTGCATGTAGGTTTGCGCACCCGTGTCGTGCAATGCCGCGGAGGTCAGAAGAGGGCGTCGGATTCCCTTGGAACTGGAGTTCTCCTGGAATTGGAGTTTCAGACGGTTCTTGGCTGCCATGTGGGTGCTGGGGATCGAACCCGGGTCCTCTGTAAGAGCGGTCGGAGCTCTTAACTGCTAGGCCATCTCTCCAGCCCCTCTATTTGAATATTTTATAGATCAGTGATCTTGAGGCTTTGCCAGTACTAACTGGCTCAGGACCCGTGTACTTCAGAATTGGTAGGGGAGTCTATGTAGCTATGCAAATTCCTGGGTACCACCCAAGGTACACATGAGAATCTGGGGTGGGAAGGATTGCAGACTCTCTGAGTGGGTCATGCACCCACTGCAGCAGAGGACCAGACCCCAGCATGAAGCTCAAGCCATCAGACCTCACCTGCCACTTCCCCTGCAACACAGGTGCTCTGTCCTCACAGGGCTCCTCTGTCTATGTCTCTGAGCCTTGCAGCAGATACATACAGGGATCATATTTGCCAGTCACTTTAAGAGCTGGTGACAGCAGTTGTCATTGATCTCATTAAAAGTAAAGGTCACAGAGGCGTTGCCTTCTTCGGCAGATGGGGCTTTGTTCGCCACAAAAGGACTATTGATTGCGGGAACTTTATCGAAGGTTAATTGGATTTCAGGGAGCGTGTGTTGAAGACCCTACCCGGGCCAAGGCCCAACTTAATTGGCATGAAATTAGCTAGGGGAAAGGTGACTGGGTTGGTAGTGCAGGGCAGCAGGGACAGATGCGGGAGGCCTGGTGGGCAGACATCACATGTCTATGAAGGATGACTGGATGCAGGGACTGATGGGGTGAGATGCGAGTCATGTACTCCCTGAGGGAGAGAGCCAACTGGAAGAGAGGGCCAGGAGTTTCTGGGCCATAGTTACCTGGTCTTAGATTCAGCCCTAGACCTCAGGGTGGCCCTGGGCAGAACTAAGTCTGTGGAGCCTGTCCCTTCACTGTCCAGGGAGCAAACCTCTGTCTTCCAGGATGGAGATGCATCTCAAAGCTTAGCTGAAACTTAAAAAAAAAAAAAAAAATATATATATATATATATATATATAGTCTATATATTGGTATTTGTTTTTGTTTTTTGACAGGGTCGTGTAGCCCCAGGTGGCCTGAAACTTGCTATGTAGACCAGGCTGCTGACCTTGAATTCACAGAGATCAGTCTGCCCCTGTCTCCTGAGTGCTGGGATTAAAGGCTTGTGATACCATGCTCAGGGCATGAAGACTGAGTCCAGAACTCCAGCCTACTGCTTTCTGCCAGGACAGCATTTGCCAAAGAGCAGGGGAAACAGGGAGGGAGGAACATTTTCCTGAATTTTCCATTTGACCTAGCCAAGGTGGAAGGATATGCAACCTTTGGAGTGCGTTGTCACCCTGGAGAGGAGGTACCAGTTAAGGCTCTTCCCGCATATGGCAGTGCCCCCGGCACTCACTCCTGCCTCCTCTGGACTTGCCATGAGGTTCAGAGTGTTTTTTGGCTGAGATCTGAGGAGGTTTCATTTGCCTCATAGATGCCTGGGTGTGGCTCTCAGGTTAAGCTTGGTAAGGTTTAGTTTGAAAAGCTGTATTGCTTGTCTCATAGCTGTGATCAAATATTGGACAGAAGCACCTTGAGAAAACTGTTTGTTTTGGGTCATGCTTTCACTGAGGTTGAATCCATCACCAGGGAGGGGAAGCACGGTGGTTGGAATGCCTGTGTTCATGGAGGTGAGAATGGGAGATGGTGGGTCTTCACATGGCCAGAGACCAGAGCAGAGACTGTGGCAGAACCAGGGGCAAACAGCACCTTCAAAAGCCCATCTGTGATGACTTACTTCTGCCAAGCAGGCCCTACTTCCTAAAGGGTCTATAGCCTTCCAGATGACACTGCAAGTTGGATACTAGATGCTCAAAGCATGAACCTTGGGGACATTTCAGACTTAAATCATAAGGCGAGGCTTTCCAGGCATGTGGAAGGTCTCCCATCAGAGACGCTCCAGTTTCCTATGACCCGTGGGCCTCTGCTTTTGTCCTCACTGCCTCTCATAGCAATGTATGTGGCTGAGGAGGTCCCAGCACCTAGGTGCACGTGCAAGGATTTCATGTCAGCAGTGTTGGTTCCTGGGGACAGGAAGAGGGTGATCCTGATGTCCCTGGTGGCAGCCTGGTCTGTGTGGGGAACCTGGCAGATACTGGTTCCTCTCTTAGACCTTGAGAGATGCCCCCATCCAGCAACATACATAGACTTTTCCTTGGGGGCGGGAATGAATTAATTCACACAATTATGGAATAATTAAAGTACTTTCAGCCAATTCAAGCCTTGAGAAAAGTCCAAAAATAACTCCTTGATTTAAATATTATTTACTAAATTAATTCTTTGCTCAGCCTTTTTATAAAGTCCTGTTTTTTCCCCCCTCTTCCCTACTGTTAGAGAATAAAGGTGCTGAGTAATTAGTGAAATCATTTATGAGTAGCACAGTCTTTTTACCAGGAACAATTCAGAGACTTCTCAGTGGCTTTTTGGTAAATGGCACTTTCCTGTGCCATTGGTTAATAGAGTAGATTGGGGGAGCCCCGCAGCTAGGATTTCCTACAGAGGCCCTTTTCTCCAGACAGACACCTTACTGGATCCAGAAGTCGGCTCTAGGAAGTGCTCCCCTGGAGTAGAGAGGCCGGTGGCCTGACCTTTGTGTGGCTGTTTTCTGGAGCCAGGGTCACCTGACTGATGATGTCATTGCCTACTAAATTTGTGATCAGGCTTATTTATTTATTTATTTATTTATTTTTTTTTATTTATGTGTATGAATGTACTGTTTTGTGTGTAGGTCTGTGCACCCGTGTCGTGCAATGCCGCGGAGGTTAGAAGAGGGTCTCGGAATCCCCTGGAACTGGAGTTCTCCTGGAATTGGAGTTACAGACGGTTCTCAGCCGCCATGTGCGTGCTGGGGATCGAACCCGGGTCCTCTGCAAGAGCAGTCGGCGCTCTTAACCACTAGGCCATCTCTTTTCGTCTTCGTGTCTCCCTCCCTTTAGCTGTTTCCTGCAGAGAATGGCCTAGTGCCTAGGGCAGGGCCTGCCACAGGGCGGGAACCAAACCTGGGTCCTCAGCAAGAATAGCCATATTCTCCCTGCCTTCTTGTGCATGGCCCCATTGATAGGACAAGGACAGTCTCAGGGGACATGGTGGTCTGTTCCTCAGCAGGTCCTGTAGCCAGAGTAATACAGAAGTGGTGGTGGTGGTGGGGGTGGCTTCAGAGATCTCACCCTTGTTCATGAGACGGTCTTAGCTCAGGGATGACCTTAGCTTCTCCAGGATCCCAGTTGCCCACGTGGGTTGGAGAGGCTGGCTGCCCTCTGGACAGACTGATTCCCTGGGAGGCTGTTCAAGCGGGTCCTACAGGGTATAAGGAAAATTCATCCCGAACAGAAATAGGGCCAGCAGGGTTTGGTGTGCCCTTTCAAAGTCATTCTTGGGCATTGTTCAAGCAGCACTGTCTCCACTGCCCTCCCTCCTGGTTTTTTAATATCTAGGGAAATGTATTTTTTGTTTGATTTTATTATGGACAATGAATTAAGGACTCAGACTAAAGGCATACATCAACTTGTAGCTCTTATCCAGTTGAGATGCAAATAATTTCTGCCCAGTAGAAAAGATAACCTTAAAGTTTGCTTAAAAAAATACCTATGGGGGCTGGAGAGATGGCCTAGCGGTTAAGAGCGCCAACTGCTCTTGCAGAGGACCTGGGTTCGATCCCCAGCACCCACATGGTGGCTGAGAGCCATCCTTAACTCCAGTTCCAGGGGAATCCGACGCCCTCTTCTGACCTCCGAGGCATTGCACGACATGGGTGCACAAATGTACATGCAGACAGTACATTCATACACATAAAAAAATAAAATAAAATAAATACCTATAGGAAAATAACTAGTTTAAATTTTATCCAGGAATCCTTATTTGTGGCTATCATCTTACCTGCTCCCGTACTAATGAGCTAAAAATCTTTTACACCTGTTTATTCTCTAAGTATGTGTGAGCTGTGTTTTTACCATTGACAGTTACACTGTTACACTTTGGTTACAGCATGTGTTTTCCCCAGATCTAAAACAATACACAACACTAAAATAAACAAAGCAATGAAATTTGTGTCTCTAACACTGAGCCTGGGTGATGCCTTTGACCTTGAGTCTTGAGGTTGGCCAGTAAGGAGGCTGAACAGATAGCGCTAGTCCGACTTTAATCGCTACTGGAGACTGAGGGGTGGGGCGGTTTTTCCCTCAGCCCATTCGTGCCTGCAGCAGCAGCAGCAGCAGCAGCAGCAGGATGCAGCTCTGGTGCTGAGCTGCTGGCATCGCTGGCTCCTGCTCTTTGCTCTGCCTTTCATCCCAGTCAGTTCCAGTGTCATCTGGTTGAACTGCGCATTGAGAGTGGTTCCCAAGTAGGAAGTCTTCCAAGTGGCAGCTGCTTGGAGGTGTTGAAACACCATGTGTCTGTCTGTGTGCACACACGTGTGAACTCTGTTGGCTCCCCTCGTGTGTCTGGCAGCAGTTGGCAGCATTGTCTCTGTTCCATAGAGGACCAGTCCTCACCCAGTTCCCTATGCCTCTGGGAGCCATCTTTCAATGTAGTAATAAGGGGTCTAGAGCGATTAGCAATATTTCAGAAAGCTTAAGGGAGATCATACATCTCCCCGTGACAGGTTTGCCTAGACTAAATGAAATGTCACTTTTCCACATTCTGGCTGGAATTCCGTCAGCTCAATCTGCCTGCATTGCTTATCTTGGGCTGATCAGGAGCCCTGATTGGACCTTATTATATGCGTCTTGACAAATAAAAATGAATGATTACTTAATAAATGGAATCAGTTTGTCAGATATGGCCTTTAGAAGCACAGCTCCTGGGAATTCCAAGGAACCTAACAAAAGGGGTTCTTGATGGCATAGAGGTGGGGGCCTGGCTGGCTCACCAGAGACCAATTTTGCTAAGCCCCATCTCCTTAGGAAACAGAAAACAGTGGCCCTGAAATCTCTGCCATTTCAACATAAGTCAGAACTTGAAGGAAGTCTGATTCCTAATGAGAGTGGACAGAGCCCCAGTGTTTCACCTGAGGCAAATCCCAGGAGTCAGTGCTGCTGTAACAGGCCTGGGACCTTTAACATCTTGTTCTCTAAAGGTGCAGTGACACCTCACCTGCCCACCTTCCAGGCCTATTATGAGGAACAAGTGGCGGCTACCACAGGGCTGTCTAGGAGAGGTCACTAGGTCTCCGACCCTGTGACATGCTCATTCACCTCTGTAGCTACCCTTGAGGGTTAATATTTCTATTATACTGAAGCGATTGTATAAGCAGCTGGTTTGAAGTCTCAGTGGAAAAGCATGCAAGTATGTGTGAGCCATCTAGAAGGGTATTACTGCATGGCTGGGAGCAGGTATCACACCTGCTTCGAATATGGCTCTGCCATGAGCAGCTTAACCTTGATGCTCTGAGTTCCTTGTCTGCAAAGTGGGGGTCATAATTGTACCTCCCTCTCCAGTGTTAGTGAGGATATTTGCTAGCTGTTATTCTTTTTTTTTGTCTTTTCAAGACGGGGTCTCCCTGTAGCCCCGGCTGGCCTGGAACTCACTCTGTAGACCAGGCTGGCCTTGAACTCACAAAGATCCTCCTGCCTCTGCCTCCCAAGTGCTAGGATTAAAGGTGTGCGCCACCACGCCCAGCTACTAGCTGTTATTCTAAAGTAGGGTTATTCTTTTTTTCGAGACAGGGTCTTGCTTTGTGACCCAGGGTAGCTTTGAACTTGCAACCCTGCTGTCTCAGGCTTTTGAGTGGTAAAATTACAGGTTTGTGCCACCATACTTGACCTAGTGGGGTCATTCTTGATCATTTAATTTGATACTGATTATAATTGATTGGGTTTCAGAGGAGATTGATGGGTTTAGGATAAACATTAGAGGTAGGAACCGCAGCATCTTAGAAAACCACAGAGAGCTCACTTACATTGAATGCAGCGTCTTATATTTATGTGTCTGGTACTGTTACCAGCAAGTGCATGTATAATAGAGCCAGTCTATAGCACATAAATTACACCTCAATAAAGCTATTTAACAAAACAGAGCCAGACCCTGCTGTCTTGGGAGTTTACCATAGTGAACTTGATGGTCATTAATCAAATAATCACACTAGTAATTGCCACAGTAATGAAAGAAATGCCCAGCATGCTCCAGGAGTATATGGTGAGAACATTCCCCCAGCCCCAGATAGGAAGGAAGAAGGCCTTGACTTGGTGATGGGGAGATGCCAGGAGAGCTTCTGGAGGCAGGAATAGCATGTACAAAGGCCCTGAGGTAGAAAAGCACAGGGATCACTAGAGGAGAAAAACCAGCCGTGGGTGGAGTGTCAGTGTAGTGTAAGCTGAGACCAGGGACTGGTCCCACAGGACTCATAGGCTGAGGAGAGATCTTAATCTTATGCTGTCCACCCTGTGACCTCCAGGTCTTCTTCATTGTTTGGGATATATTTGTTAATGGCTGTGAAGTTCAACCAAGTCTAAAAGGAATGCCAAGGACAGTTGGTGTCCTGGGGTGTCCATCTTCTGGCTGAGCATGTCTTCGTCCCTTGGACACCTATCAGCAGATCATCTGGGGCCCAGGTCTAGCTGTGCTCAGAAGTTGCTCCCTAGCTGGGAGGAGGCTTTTAGCTTTAATAAAAAAAGAAGTAGAGATAAGAAAGCTGCCTCGGCAGGGCAAGCAGCAGTGACAGGATGATTTAAATGGCCTCTCCAGTGTCGTTTCTTCTGTGCAGACATCATAAATCAGATTAGTGTTGGGCTCGGGGGTGGGAGATGGGAGCAGGGTTTGGACTCAGGTCTGCCTGGCCCTGGCCTGGCAGCAGTGCAGCCCCAGAGAAGGGTCATAGCGTCATCTGTTCCTGACCCCGCCCTGTTCTTCGAAGGAGTGGGTGGGATTGTTTCCTCAACCCCTTCTCAGCTTTGGGAAAGAATGAAGAGGGGCTGATAAGAGAGTTATGGAGGAGAGGAATGAGGCACATGGGCAGGGGAGTGACAGCTATCAGGGAAAGCAGCAGCAGCCATCTCCTCACTCATGTGCTGTAATCACCTTGGGAACTCAGAAGATGCTGGAAGCTAGAGCCATCCACAGTGTGTCTGAGTTCCAGGTGGTTCCAACATGTGGTGGAAGTGGAGAAGGCTGAGCTGAGCTGCTATGTTAGATGCAAGAACGACATCATCTCATCTCAAACCACTTAGGCCTACTAGTGCCTGTGGTCTCCTCTTGAAGTGACCAGATTGGGGAATCAGAGAAGGCCCTGAACCAGGTGTGGCAGTGCAGGGTTCCCACCACCTCCCTTCTCTTTCAGATCTCTTGCCACTTGGGCAAGATGTACAGTGAGATGATCTTCGTCAATGGCTTCGTGCACTGTGACCCCCACCCAGGCAATGTGCTGGTGCGGAAGCATCCAGACACGGGCAAGGCTGAGATTGTCCTGTTGGACCATGGACTCTACCAGGTAGGAGAAGACTCTGTTCCTACCTGGGCTTACAGCCTGCTGATGGTCTGCCGACGCCCTGCAGCTGGATGGCAGCTGCAGAGGGCCCTTCTGCTCCCAGAACTGTCATTTTGTACACACCACTGCCTTGAGAGTTTCCTGAACTTCAGGTTCCCTGTTCCAAAGTGAAGTTGCTCATGTCTTGTTTATTGCTGTTGTGAGGGGCAGGTGGGAGTATGTTTGTGTGTCTTTGCCCTCCTAGGGAACTGCCAGCCAGCTCAGACCTATGCTGTATGTGAGCCTAGGTCTTCAGGGAGTTGAGTGACTATGCATGCATTCAGCACCAGTGAGGAAAATGGACTGTGGAATTGTGGGGGCTGGAGGGCCCAGACTCTGTCCTTTGGATGAGCTAGTGTGAATGAATCCTGCTCACCACCTGCAAGGTGGGAAGTTCTTTGTCCATTTGGGGCCCTAGCTTGACTTGAGTCCCTGAGGCAGATGGTCCTGGAGGGGTCCCTAGTGGCTTCGGCTCCTTCCTCGGGTCCTGGTGCCACATCCCCAAATCTCGACCTCTTCTGGAAGGCTTGGTAAAGTAAGGTAGAGGTTAGGTGTTGTCTGATGGAGCCCCAAGGACGTATGGCCCAGACATGACAGCAGTTCAGTCACATGCTAGTCCTGGGTATGGTGGCTGGAGTCTGCAGGGCTCTTCTTCCTAAGATTCACAGGAAGTGACAGCCAACAGCAGGGGAGAGGGCTTGGAGGAGGGTGTGGGAGAGCTTTAGGGGGGGTGGAATGTCTTTTCTCCATCCCAATAGTCAGCCTGCAGGTAGAGGTCTGTATCTGTCTTTGTGGGAGGCCAGGAAAGTAGTCTATACCTAGAAAGAACATGAGAGTGTAGATTTTGGAGGGCAGATAGCAGTCTCTGCCACTTAAGGCTAAGGCTTGCCATATAGGTTGAGTATTCCTAATCTAAAAGTCTGCAGTCCAAATGCTTCGAGGTTTAAAGCTTTTGGGACCAGGACACTACAAGTAGAAAAATTTACATGAATTTCTCATACAAAATTATTGAATACCTTGTATAAAACTACTTTTTAGGCCATGTGTATAAAGTATGAATGAAACAAGTGAATTTCATGTTTAGACCTATGTCCTAGTCCCCTAGTGCTCCTGGTCCCTCCTCATCCCTCTGTGCAGTAGTGAGCACTAGCTTGGGGCTCCTTGGGTCTTGGGCCTGGAGAAGAGCTGGCTCAATTGCTGCCCATGCTGCCCTGGCTGCAGGTGCTCACGGACGAGTTCCGCCTGGATTACTGCCACCTGTGGCAGTCTCTGATCTGGACTGACATGGAGAGAGTGAAGCAGTACAGCCAGCGTCTGGGGGCTGCAGAGCTCTACCCACTGTTTGCCTGTATGCTGACAGCCCGGTCCTGGGATTCGGTCAAGAGGGGCATTGGCCAGGCTCCAGTCACTGCCACTGAGGTAAGGTGGTTTCCTCCCAGATGGAGGGACCAGGGCCTGGGAGCCCTTTCAAACCCAGAGTCTGAGATTCATGATCAGTGGCTGTACGTCTGTGTGGGGAAGGCCTCATTGGAGCTACACTGATGAGAAGTAGGGAGGAGAGGAGAGACTATGGCCCTGGAGGGAGGGGGGAAGGGGACCAATAGCCCACTGTGTCCCGTGGAACCTTATCATCGTGGAGTAGGGATAAGACATGTGGAGATAACAACAACAACCCAGACCTCAGTAGCTTCCTGAGATGCCACGCTTCCTCCAGCATCTCCCAGGGACTGTCCTCCTCCAGCAGCTCCCAGGGACTGTCCTCTTCCTGCAGCTCCCAGGGACTGTCCTCCCCCAGCACCTCCCAGGGACTGTCCTCCTCCTCCAGCTCCTCCCAGGGACTGTCCTCCTCCTGCAGTTCCTCCCAGGGACTGTCCTCCTCCTGCAGCTCCCAGGGACTGTCCTCCTCCAGCTCCTCCCAGGGACTGTCCTCCTCCTCCAGCTCCTCCCAGGGACTGTCCTCCTCCTGCAGCTCCTCCCAGGGACTGTCCTCCTCCAGCTCCTCCCAGGGACTGTCCTCCTCCTGCAGCTCCTCCCAGGGACTGTCCTCCTCCTGCAGCTCCTCCCAGGGACTGTCCTCCTCCAGCTCCTCCCAGGGACTGTCCTCCTCCTGCAGCTCCTCCCAGGGACTGTCCTCCTCCTGCAGCTCCTCCCAGGGACTGTCCTCCTCCTGCAGCTCCCAGGGACTGTCCTCCTCCAGCACCTCCCAGGGACTGTCCTCCTCCTCCAGCTCCTCCTAGGGACTGTCCTCCTCCTGCAGCTCCTCCCAGGGACTGTCCTCCTTCTGCAGCACCTCTCAGGGACTGTCCTCCTCCTCCAGCTCCTCCCAGGGACTGTCCTCCTCCTGCAGCTCCCAGGGACTGTCCTCCTCCTCCAGCTCCCAGGGACTGTCCTCCTCCAGCACCTCCCAAGGACTGTCCTCCTCCTCCAGCTCCTCCCAGGGACTGTCCTCCTCCTGCAGCACTTCCCAGGGACTGTCCTCCTCCTGCAGCTCCCAGGGACTGTCCTCCTCCTGCAGCTCCAGCACTTGTACAGTTTCGGAGGTCCTCGCTGGCTTTGTGATGGGGAGAGCCTTCACTTCTCCGTCCTCAAACAGTGCTGTCAGTCCCTTTGTCCTGCAGACTTCTTAGTGAAGCAGCTTCTTTACTTACTGCTGTTTCCTCCATGGAACTGGACTGTCCAGATGGGACACAGATTATGAGAGCACCTGCTCCACATACTTGTGTCCGTTTCTGTCTCCCTCCTAATGCTCATGGGGGTGGTCCCAGGCCTCCTGGCTAAGGTGGGCTCCCTTCCATGAGGCTTCTCTGTCCTGCATGGACATGATCTCTATCTGTTCTTGGGCCCATGCCCATCCATACTGCTTCTGTCAGTGCAAAAGCACAGCTCTTACCTCCAAGAGAGTAAGAGATAGTTTATTCTGGAGCCAAATATGAGTGCCCATGAGATTCAGGTCACCCCAACTTTCATGTTCCAATGTAGAAGCAGTTTTATGAAGTTTTTATAGTAAATGAACAAAGAAAAGTCATAAATTGAGACCTTCCTTGTACATTGGTGGAAACATTCGATAGGTGGTTACAGCAGAAGGGAAAGCTCAGCTCTCGGCCTCAGATGCCATGTGGTGATGCTCAGCCTCTAAGTTAATACATTCCCAAAGGTTTTTATCTGTTAATCACAGGATATTGTCAGAAAGAAAGGTAGGCAAGGGGTGGCTATTTAGGGGGCTAGAGATAGCCCAAGATCAATGGTAAACAGGCCCTGGACCTGCAAGATTCCAAATTTTCCACAGTCACTGAGGTTCTAATCAGCTGATCAGCCTTTGCAGAAGGTTGAGTTTTAAGATGCAGTTTTTCTGGGAACTTTCATTTACAGTTATTTCTGAGTGGTGAGCTGACTCAGGCCTTTGCTCACTGCAGGGGATAGGGGCCCACTCATGCTGTTGGAAGGTCTACTTCCAGTATCTCTGCTTCCTAGTCCCATGACCGTGGGTGTTCTTATCACCCCTTTGGGCCTTAGGGTCTTCTCCTACAAGCATGTAGGTGAGCACCTTTAGTAATGGCTGGATCCAGAGTCTTACTGTTTTAGAGTCTATCTCTCATCAATTCTTGGCTCCACTTTCTTCCACGTGAACATCCTTCTGCAGCAGGCTTGGTGAGAGTCATGAGCACCTGTTGTTCCAGGGTCTGCAGCCTTGAAGCTCATCTCAGGAGGACAGTGGTGATCTCTTTGATAAGATAGGGATGGTTAGGGTGATGCTTTCTGTTTTACTATCTATGCATGTACAGTGCCTACCCACAGTTCCTGAAGTTCATTCATTCAACAAATATTTGCTTTTGCTGGCCGAGTATGTTGCAGAGGATCCTGTGACCAATAAACAGACAGGCTTTTTGTGTAATTTACACTTTGCTTGAAGGAGACAGACAGTAAACAAGTGAACAAACAGTCAAGTGGGATAATTGCAGGTTACAGGTATTGTGGCGGAAATAAGTAGAGAGATGTTAAGAAGGGGTGGGCGCTGTGCTTCAGAGACCTCGGAGATGGGTTGACATTTGAGTTGAAGTATGAAGGACAAGAACAGCACCAGCCCAGGAGAGCCTCAAGGCTGCCCTCCCAGCACACTGAGGCCCAGGGGAAAAGAGTTCCGTGTGGTCTGGAGGGTAGGGGAAGGAAAAGACTTTGTGCCGGGGCACAGAGAGCACCACACAGTGCTTTATATGCCACGGGAAGAGGTTCAGACTTTGTGCTGGGGCACAGAGAGCACCACACAGGGCTTTATATGCCACGGGAAGAGGTTTAGACTTTGTGCCGGGGCACAGAGAGCACCACACAGTGCTTTATATGCCACGGGAAGAGGTTCAAACTTTGTGCTGGGGCACAGAGAGCACCACACAGGGCTTTATATGCCACGGGAAGAGGTTTAGACTTTGTGCCGGGGCACAGAGAGCACCACACAGGGCTTTATATGCCATGGGAAGAGGTTCAGACTCAACTCCCAGGATGAAGCAAGGCCCTTGGTAGGTTTTCAACAGGAGAAGATGGCTGTTGTTTTCAGGTGTTTCTCTGGAGTAGGGTGCAGTGAACTGTGGGGTAATCGACTAGGAGAGATGATAGAGAGAAGCAGAGAGAGCTGAGGCACATTTCCGGAATGGGGCTGAGGAGATTTCCCTAGGATTGAGTACAAAGAAGGGAGAATGAGGGAATCAAGGGTTTATTCTAGCTTCTGGAATGAGTTCTGGGTAGGAGATTGTGGGAGGAAATATTATTCGGGGGAGGATGCTCAGCAGGTTTTCTGAGCAGGTAAGTATGTCCTGGGAGATTAAGACTGGAGCTCAGCCGGGCGCGGTGCACGCCTTTAATCCTAGCACTTGGGAGGCAGAGGCAGGTGGATCTTTGTGAGTTCAAGGCCAGCCTGGTCTACAGAGCGAGTTCCAGGACAGCTGGGGCTAAAAAAAAAATTGGAACATTTCAACAAAGGTTCACTTTTTGTTGTTTGCATAGTATTTGGTAAACCATATGGATTTTCAGATTCAGGTCTTCCTTCAGTGTAGCTCAGTTCTCTTGTGTTACATCTTCATTGTGGTGTCTGTTCTGTTTTGTTCTTTCTTCAGGAACATAAGCATAGGGTTAGCTATGGTTTCCACCTCTCAGGTATACTTTATATTGTTTCCACTTTTCTATCCTTTGGGTATTTTAGAAACTTCAGTGCTTATCTCCAGGTCAGTNTAGGGCATGCAGTAGCTCCTCAGTGAACTATATGGGGTGATAGGGCATGCAGTAGCTCCTCAGTGAACTATATGGGGTGACAGGGCATGCAGTAGCTCCTCAGTGAACTATATGGGGTGACAGGGCATGCAGTAGCTCCTCAGTGAACGGTCCTTTGTTTATTCACTGAGGTGAGGTGGAATTTTGGTTTTGCATCCTTACTCATTTCTAACGAGCCAGTTACAATGTCAGTCTTCTGAAGAAGTGTATTTTCTCCTCCAGTAAGCCTTTCCTCATCTCCCATGCCAAAAGTCATCCCTTAATATTTTAGATCACTTCTGGGAAGTATATTGCAATCTCTGGCAGAGCAGTTCTTTGCACATTATAGCTCTGAGCTTCATAGTGAGCATCTTGAGCCAGGGACTGTGTCCTGCATGTCTTTGTATAGAATCCTTGCAGCCCCGGGCTGATCTGGTAGACAGGCATTTATATAGGTTCAGAGGACACTGACTGCATCTGTTCATTTGAGTAAGAAGGCAGATGGAGAGAGACCTGGGACAGTCCTGCCACGGCAGCCTCTGAGGCCAAAGACTATCTCCTTCTCCCATCCAGAATCAAGGGAATCCCTAACATAGTGTCAGGAAGGAGACTGTGGCCAAGTCACTGTGGACTGTGGCCTAAACAATGAGTTTGCCTTCCTGTGGTTTGAAGCCTAGGGGGAAGTAGGGCCAGATCGGCCAGCTCAGCAGAGCACAGGCCTGGGGATCTGGGCACATCCCCGATACTCTTGGCTTTCCTCTTGAGATTCCAGGATGACAGCTTCAAGTCTGTGTCAGAGGTCACCAGAGGCAAGAATTTAGGACACTTCCTCTCATCTAGAGCAAGAAACCTTTTTGCCAGAAGTCCCCCAACAGATGCATCCTCATGGTTCATTTGGGACAGTTTTGTCATATGTCCTTACCTAAGCCAGTGACTTAGCAAGAGGATAAGTGCTTAGAGCTGTCACTGGCTAAGAACGAACAAGATTCCTCATGGGACGAGCAACGAGTTCCAGGTTCCCGAAGAACGTGACCCAGAGGGACAGATGGACACCACTGGGGTTGCTTTAGCAGAGTAGGAGAATAGAGGTGGCCATTGGGCAGACTCAGCCTCATATTAGAACAGAGAGCAGACAGTTGTGTGGCCAGTAGGTGGATCTGGTGTGGTGCCAGGGGTGGTGGGACTTGGGAATTCGGCCTATGGACCATAGGGCTGGATTTGGTTAGTGGACAAGATTCAGCTGGTACTAGCTGGTTGGGCTCCTTCTAAGCCTGGCTTGAAATTGGTGTCCAGTAAAGAAGCCTAGGAGGAGTGGTAGTCCTTCTGAGTTCACAGTAGTGCTGCTTCCAGGGCCTGCCTAGGAGCTGGGCTGGAACCTCCCTGATGGTCAGGCCACAAGGCCTCGATGCTTATCTTGTCTTGGGAACGTGCCTCGTGGTGCAAAGGCCGCAGCACCTGAAGCTCCTGCCTAGGTCTTAGAAACGGTCTCTGGTCACAGGCTCCCTGCACTCTTGGCACCCTGTCTTCATTCGGCATCAACAATTCTCATGTCTCCTTGCTGATGCCTAGGACTTAGAGATCCGCAGCAATGCGGCCAGCTACCTGCCCGAGATCAGCCAGCTCCTCAACCATGTGCCCCGCCAGATGCTGCTCATCCTGAAGACAAATGACCTGCTGCGTAGCATCGAGGCTGCCCTGGGCACCCGTGCGTGCGCCAGCTCCTTCCTCAACATGTCCCGGTGCTGCATCCGGGCACTGGCTGAGTGAGTGTGCCCCCATCCCGGCCCCCTCCTAGTTCCTCTTGGTTTCCTCTTTCCCCAGTGGTCTGTGGGTCCCTACCCAGGTTTCTCAAGTTCCAGATCTCCCTGCAGGGAGCATTAGGGGCGAAACCTGCTGCAGTGAGCTGGCAGGGGCCTTGAGGCAGTGCCTTTGGGTGGCTTTGACTGCTCATACTTTGCTAAGTGCTGGGATCTCTAGGACCTCATCCTCCAAGACTCGCTGTCCAGGTGGTTTTTTTCCCCCTCCTTACTAAAATTTGAAGTGGTTTATGAGCGTCTCAGCTCATCCAGCTGTCCCTGGACTTGTGGCCAGGAATCCCCCACATGACCCTATTTATCTCTGATTGACCATGGGACTTGACTCCTAGGATTAACCAGGCAGTGAGGCCAGTGCTCATTCATTATCCCAGAGATATGATTGTGATAGGGAAAGCTAGGAGGCTGTCTCAGGATCACAGAGCTTTCTAGATTTCTTAGCACCCTTGAGACATTGAAGATAAAGAGAAGCATACTTCTGCAGGGAGTGTCTAGAGGACAAGGGCTCTCAGCCTCCAACTGAATGTGGCGAATAGACTAGAAAGGCTGTGCTCTGGCCGAATGCTCTCATCCTAGCGAGGCGGCCTGGCTTGTGGCAACATCCCAGCCTGTCCATTTTAGGCAGGGAATGAGCTGTTTTGACAACTAACAGATTTGACCACATAGATCATGTGTCCCCTACCAAATACTAGGTTAGATTATAGTAAGATGTGCTGCTCACTGAAGGATGGAGTGTGGTTTATCCTTCCTTTGAGGGCTGAAGAGGTCAAGTTTTGAGTGCTGAAAAGTTTTGGATTTGGGCTTCAAGGGAGTCACTGAGGCAGATTGTCTTTTGGGTAAGAGATTTATTAGCAGAGTTATTAATAGCATGGACAGACAGCAGCACGGGGAGCTCTGGGGAGAGTGGAGGCCCGTGTGGCAGAGTATGGGTCCCTTACGGGGGTCAGAGGAACAGTGAGGTTTCATGCTACACTGTCCTGTCCTAGGCTGTCCCTGGTTCCCAGATAGCAAGGAGAAAGGAGGGGGTCCTTTGTTTCTGAACCTGAGGATTATGGGGAGAGTAGTAGCACATTTAGTTAAGGGGAACCCATTATATGACAGAGGATCTGCCCTCTGATGTCCTGGGGGCTGGTGGCCTGGGCCTGTAAATATTCTTGGGGAAATGAGAATTCTGGAGGCTGCTAATCTGGAATCCAGGCACCGGGGAGAGTCTATTAGGGGGTTACAGGTTCACAGACAGGTTCCTGGGAGGGGGCTTGTCATGTCCTTTACAGCAGCTGTGGGAAAGAGGCTTCTGGGATTTGATTAGCCTCTAGCCCCCAACCTAACAGGTAGCCCATCGTCATAAATGCCAGTTCTCAAGCCTCCCAGGGTCACTTGACCTTTAGAGGATTCTTAGCCTCAGGAAGTGTACAGAGGCTTTGACTAAATTAGAGTTGGGGGCAGGTGGGATTCTGGGTTGGGATTTATTTACTATAGCTTTGGAAGAAGAAACCTTGGAATGTTCTAGGGGTATCAGAGGCTTGACATCTTGTGATTTCAGTGCTTTGAACATTTCCTTAGGGATTTTTGAGTTCTGCTAGCTCTCGGCTGGGAGTGGATAGTCAGCTAACCAAGTGGCTCCCAGGATCAGGGAGCCGGTGAATTGGCCAGGGCCACCTACCGTCTTTCATTTTTCTCCACGGTGCTGAGCTGGCGTTGCTCACCTGTTTCTTTCTTCTCTCCTCCTTTCTTCCCTTCTTCCAGGTATAGGAAGAGGAGTGCCTGCTCATTTTTCAGAAGGACCCAGATCTCTTTCGGCGAGGCCATTAGCCTGTGGCAAATCAACCTTCATGAGCTCCTTCTGCGGGTGAAGGGCTTGAGGCTGGTCTGCTGGGTCTCCGCCCTGCTGTGCTGGCTGACTTGGGCTCCACGTTGACTGTGACTGTCATTCCTTCCCCTTTCCTGGTACCGTTTTATACCCCATTCCTTCCTGACTCAACCCCCTTACCCTGTGGCCCCACGGTGGTCATCTGTTGTACCATCATGCTCTGCCTTTGGGGAACCCCACTGAAGCCCTGTCTCAGGGCCCTTGGACTATGCCAGGGAGTGGGTTTCTCTCCAGGGAGAGGATGTGGCAGCCTTCTCCACTCCAGCATGTGCTGTTGGCTTGGGCATTGCCATGCCTGTGAACCATTCTATTGTCAGGTTGTACCACATGTGCCAAGGGGGCACATTTAACTTGTAGGAAGTGAGTGGGGTGTTGGAGCTGCTTGAGAGGAGACAGCCTGTCCTTACCATATCCCTCTCAGCCGTATCCCACCACACCAAGGTAGGCTGCATCTTAGTGTAGACCATATGTCTGTGGGTTCATGTGGCCATGGTGACCCGTTTAGTGTTGTTGTGTATTGTGTTTCAATAAACCCCTTCAAGGTTACAGGGATTGTCCCTTCTGACTCACTGGGCCCATTTAGACTCCAGGGAATTTCAGTTCCTCTTCATACCTGCTTCCTCGGGAAACTCTCAGGTTCCCCAGGGAGGTCTGGGAGAGCAGAGTTGGGCTTGGTTGTGGGATTTCTTCACCAGGTTGGGAAGGAATCCACATGGCTGGCAGTGGCCATGTCTTGCTCCGTGGAGGTTGCTTCTGACTTCCAAGTGCCAGGCTTGTCAAGAAGCACAAAGCTGGGAGCTAGGGGCTGAGGCAGCACACCAGGCTCTGCCTCCCCTGGGCCGCACTTGCTGTACTAGTGGGTCCTGACTTGCCCTCTGGTTCTTAGTCGGTGACTGAGTCTCGGGTTGGGGGTCACGCCTGGTCCTCCGCAGCCTCTGGAGACAAGTCAGTATTCTTGCCAGTCATGCTCTGCCTATTCTGACACCTTCACAGCATCTGCTAGCTCTGTTCCCACCCTACCCTACCCTGAGTCAACATTCATCTCTTCTACCTCTGTCCTCTGCTCCTGTGTCTGTGTGGTCTCTGGGTCTGTGAGATCCCAGATTTGGCAGGTCCTAGTTCCGTGATCACCTGTGCTCGCAGATGGGAGCCATATTTGAGTCTCTGATCTTACCCCACACAATTCAAAGCAGCAGAACCTCTGAAGCTGAGCCTCATTTTCTGTTCTCTTTGTTCATGATACAACAGGCAGATTTTTATTTTTTTATTTTATTTATTTTTTATTTAAAATTAAAAAAAAATTTATTCTTGTATGTGTATGAATGTACTGTCTGCATGCAGGTCTGTGCACCTGTGTTGTGCAATGCCGTGGAGGTCAGAAGAGGGTGTCGGATTCCCCTGGAACTGGAGTCAAAGATGGTTCTCAGCCGCCATGTGGATGCTGGGGATCGAACTGGGTCCTCTGCAAGAGCAGTCGGTGCTCTTAACCACTAGGCCATCTCTCCAGGCCCCAGGCAGATTTTCTACTGATCACAAACCATTTGCATTCCTTTATTTCCTGAAAGAATTAATTGTTCTTAGTGACAGTTGGATGTACTCAGGGATCTGGGAGAATAATTTGCAAGTACTGTTATTCATCATGAGGATGCATGCTGCATATTCTATTTTATGTTATCTTTTATAGCCACTGAAGTAAATATAAATGTCCTTTCTGCTCAAGGTAATGGCTACTTGATTTTCACTTTTGGTGTAGTAGCTTCTCCCGACTGAGATTTAAAATATCAACATGCTTCCTGGAGGCCCTGTACCCAGAACAGTTTCCAGGGAGAGGAGAGTTGGGGGTACAGAGCAGCTTGAAAATTGAGGGGTAGGTTGATGTTTATTAGTGATTTCTATAGGCAACAGGCCACACAAGGATCTGTAAATACATTATACTGTTATATTGTCCTATTAGCTCTGCGATCATTAGTTTCATTTCACAGTGGTAGCCCTGCTTGGCTTTGATATCACAGTGCCCTAAATAAGGAGCACACTTGCTGCTTGGGTTGTCTTGTGTGCCCGAGCTGTGTCGTCCTAAGATCTGTACCCAGCCCATGGATATTTTGGTCTTCTGTTGGTGCTCCATAACCGTGCAGATATTGGGAGCCTTGGCATAATTTGTGGTTTTCAAGAATGTTTAAATCTGTTTTTTTTTTTTTTAATTTATTTTTGTTTTGAGACAGGGTCTCCCTGTAGCCCCAGCTGGCCTGGAACTCACTTTGTAGACCAGGGTGGCCCTGAACTCACAGAGATCCTCCTGCCTTTGCCTCCTGAGTGCTAGGATTAAAGGTGTGTGCCACCAAGCCCAGCTTAAAGACTGTCCTTAGCTGCCATGTGGGTGCTAGGAGTTGAACCCAGGTGGTCTTCAAGAGCAGTTGGCACTCTTAACTGCTGAGCCATCTCGTCAGCCCCTGAAATCTGTTTTAAAAGCCACACATGTTCCACTTTCTCAAAGGTGGTGCCCGTCGATGGCCAGGTTAATTTCAGCAGTGTTTCTTGGCCACAGCAGGATCAGAGATGGTCTGCGTTGGCACTGCAGCCTGTACAGGCCTTCCTGCTCTGTGCAGAGCTCTGACCCCAGGGAGCCAGAGCTGCTCTAAGAGGCCTCCAAGCAAATCCTGGGCAGCTGGGCTTGTGGAGGGTCTGCAGCAGCCCTCATGTGGGCTAGTGTAGAAGTGTAATGGGGGAGGGCAGGGGTCAGGAGCAGGGGCTGGGCTCTGAGTTGGGACTGGAGACTTGTGAGATGGGATGAACAAAACCAGGGTGTGGCGTAGTCCTGGCAGTGGGAGCATGGGCATGCTCTGTGGAGGCCTTGAAGACCAGGTAACCAGGTGCTGCTGCTCCTGGTCCACAGTGGGAACCTGGGGGTCTAGCCCTCCACCCTCAGCCGAGTTTGGCTTCTTACCCCCTTCCTCCTTTCCTCCTCCTTTTGTTCCTTCCCCTTTGCCCCACCCTGTGAAGCAAAGCCTGGCGGGTCTGGCTGAGGCCTGGGGAGAGTCATGGAAAGTCCTGGGCTGCCATGTCTGTTTTCCAGGGTCACTGCCTCCCAGCCATGCCTGACTGCTCATGGAGATGCTGTGGCAACCAAGCTCCAGCTGATCCTTCTCTGTGCCAGTTGCATGATGCTAGCACCATAGGGCTCATGAGGCATTTCCACACTGCCCTGCCTGGGACTTCCTTGGCTCTGAGCTCTGACTTTTCTTCCCATTTTTCTCTTTCCTGGGCATAAGCAGGATCAGGTCTTGAGAGCAGTAGAGTGGTAGGTGTCCAGCTGCCCTGGCTCTGCCTTCTCATCTCCTGAGTGCTCCCCTCTTCCTGCAGGATCTTTTCATCTCCTGAGTGCTCCCCTCTTCCTGTAGGACCTTTTCGTCTCCTGAGTGCTCCCCTCTTCCTGCAGGATCGTTTCATCTCCTGAGTGCTCCCCTCTTCCTGCAGGATCGTTTCATCTCCTGAGTGCTCCCCTCTTCCTGCAAGATCGTATCATCTCCTGAGTGCTCCCCTCTTCCTGCAGGATCGTTTCATCTCCTGAGTGCTCCCCTCTTCCTGCAGGATCTTTTCGTCTCCTGAGTGCTCCCCACTTCCTGCAGGATCTTTTCTCCAGACTGTCCTGTGCAAACCAGTCACTTGGGGTTTTATTAAAGCAAGGATTCTGCCTTTGTGAGCCTGGGTATGGCTACATTAGTGATTGGCCTCCAGGGAATGGTAATGTTGCTAGTCCAGAAAGTGCACTCAGGGATACGGCCTGAGAGCAGCAGCTCTAGGGGTGTGGCTGGAGGACAGTCACCTGTCCATCATCTGGGAACTGGTCCCTGTCCAGATTCACTGAACCAGATCTTTACTTGAGCCCACCAGTTGCTTTAACCATTCTTCCGGGGCATTCTGATACATACTCAGCTCCAAATCCCCCCTCCATGGACATCAGTGCTTCCTGCACAGCACAGTTCCCCCATTCCCCCTCCCCCCACCCCCAGAGCTTTATGTGCCCGAGATCCCAAGTGAATTGGTTTGAATGCTAACTAAGCACTTTTCCAAATGCATTAACTTTTTATTCTGGAATAATTTTTAGATTTCTAGCAGAGTTGCAGATAGTGTAGAGGGTTCCTGTAAACCTGCCATTTTTCTTTATTTAATGTTAACATATTGTCTGTGTGATCTTGGGCAAGTAATTCAGCCTATCTGGATCTCTGCTTTCAGCTAGAAAAGAGGAGGTACTAGTGCTACCTCTCAGGGTTACTGGGAGGATCAGGTAAGGTAAATATATTTAGTGTCCTTCGAGAAGATAAACAACCTAGTAAGTGCTCAGCAACTATTTATTAATAGCTCTTGTGGCAGACATAATTTCCACCTCCTTCAGTCTTGCCTGCTTTCTACTTAGGAGATTGAAAAAAATGATGACTTGTTCTCTCAGCCTCTCCTGTAGCCACATGGACACATGACGTGAGTGGTAAAGGGGACTCTTGGGGAGAGCTTCTGGGGTTTTCTTAGCCACTGATAAGGACATGGTTTGTGTTGCCACTTTCTTCCAGCAGGGGAGGCTGGTGTGTGGTTTGAGATGTTGGAACTATAGCAGCTTTTTGTGACTTTGAGACAATACACATAATATATCTTATCGAAGTATTGGTATGGACTGAATTGGGTCCCGCCAGTTCTTTTATTTATTTGGGTTTTATGTGTATGGGTGTTTTGCCTGGATGTATGTAAATGCACCACATTTATGTAATGGCCATGGAGGCCAGAAGATGGTCTAGAACTGGAGTTATGGGTGGTTGTTCACTGCCATGTAGGTGTTGGGAACTGAATCCTAGTTTTCTGCAAGAGCAGCCAATGCCCTTTAACTGCTGAGCCATCTCAGCATCTACCCTTCGTATAGTTCTTAAGTGGAATCCTTACTTTCTGTGTGGCTATTTGATGATGGTATTGGACTAATGAAATCTAAACAAAGTCTTAAAGGTGATTGCTTTAGTCCTGTAGGGTTTGAGGACATTACAAGAAGAATAAGAGATGATAGAGCCCCCCTCCACCTGCACAGATGAAAGACATGTGAGACCACAGTGAGAATACAGCTGTTCACGTCTGGAAGAGGCCCCTGGGACCCATCCATGCTGTCCCTTGCAGGGCTTCTAGCCTCCAGAACTGTGAGGAATTAATTTCTATTGTTTAAAGCAACCCGTCTGAGGCATTTGAACATGGGAGCCTGAGCCAGTCCTCTGCCAGATGCTGGGCAGTCCCCATGCCAGAATTTCGTGCCTGTTAGCACCAATGCCACACAGAACTCGAGGGTCTGGATTAAAGCTCATCACAGATGTGGTGCAAAGCAGAAAGATCCCCATGGGAAAGGCTCAGGTTCTACTTGCAGTAGGACCCAAGCGAAGGACAGAGAAGTGGCTAGTTTTTATTGTTCTTTGGGGTGGGACCATGGCTATTTTTGAGAGCAAACATGGGTTATGTATCTGTTGTAGAGAATGGGACTGGAGGCAGGATTTTAGAACACAGGGAGGATCCTCATATCTTTTAACCAAATCAGTATGCCTGTGGCTTGGAGTCGGCATCAGGAGGTTCCTGTTAGGTCACGGATCCTGGCCCTTGATTGTGTATCATGTTGCTTTGACTTTTCCTGTTGCTCCACTGGAATGGATGGCTTTACCTGAACCTGGTCCTTCCCAGATTGAGCTTTCTGCCTTCCCATGGCCTCCTCAGCTTGGGGGCTGGTGGGCATCTGCAGAGGGTGCAGCTGGGCAGGGCCCACCCAGATCCTGGGCTCTTGGATGCCTTGATACAACCTTTCTTTTTTTTTAATTTTATTTATTTCTGTATGTGTATGAATGTACTGTTTGCATGTAGGTCTGTGCATCCGTGTCATGCAATGCCGCGGAGGTCAGAAGAGGGTCTCGGATTCCCCTGGAACTGGAGTTCTCCTGGAATTGGAGTTTCAGACGGTTCTCGGCCGCCATGTGGGTGCTGGGGATCGAACCCGGGTCCTCTGTAAGAGCAGTCGGTGCTCTTAACCGCTAGTCTATCTCTCCAGCCCCAATACAACCTTTCTAAGAAGTCCTTGTAAGCCAGGCATCGTGGCACATACCTGTAATCTCAGCACTTGGGAGGCAGAGGCAGGTGGATCTCTGTGAGTTCAGGACCAGCCTGGTCTACATAGTGAGTTCTAGGACAGCTGGGGCCACAGGGAGACCCTGTCTAAAAAAAAAAAAAAAAAGACCAAAAAAGTCCTTCTAAGCAGAGTCAGTTTTATTGGAAATGCCATTTTGCTTTCTGGAAAGACAGAGGCTACCCTGCCCTTTACACCTTTTTCCCATCCCGAAAGTACTCAGGGAAGAGCCACAAGACTGACAGGATTAGGAGGAAGCCACAGCCGTTCTGGAGATTTGAATGCGCTGCGTGAGCTCCAATCTGGAGCAGCTCTGGTCCACATATCAGATGGCAGATGTGCCCAGGGCAGCTGCTCATCTTTCCCCTCCCTTTGGTCTGGCTCTGAGTCTCTGGCAGTGGCCGGCATCACTACCCTGGGTCAAGCAGCTGGAGGTCAGGCTGGTCCTCCTCCTAGGTCTGGCTACAGACTGTGGTGAATGTGAACGGGGTACCAGGAGTGGCTTCTCTACCCAGGAGCTGCTCTACAGCTTTGACACCCACTTTCTATATAAGCCACGGGGGTAGATGCACAGCCGTCCTTTGACTATAGCCATGGTGTTTAGCATGAGCACATGCTCCCAAGCAGACCTTCCGTCTGGAGCTGTGGAGAGCGCCTACCTCCCCTGGGGTACTGAGACCCACTGGGTAGCTATGGATTCTACCATTTCTGCAGGCTAGATCCACCCTTGAGTTTTTCAAGTATATGAACCAATAAACCTGCGGCTGGGCAGCTTGCAACCTGCCACTCCTTATTTTATCTAAGTTGCCTTAAATTGGTTACTGTTTTTGAATAGACGAAGTCCCTGCTTTCACGTATTAGCCTTAAGGGCTGTGGATCCCTGTTGGAAGATGTGGGATGAAGAATCTGCAAGCTGTAGACTTCAGAAAGCTGAGCAAGAGCAGATGGTTAAGTGGCCACAGACTCTCACTGTCTGTGCTGTTGCAGTAACACACTGAGACTGGACTGAGTGCTTTGTGTACCAACCGAGACCCATGCCATGCTAGATGCTAGCTTTGTATGGTGGCCATGAATGTTTTGTAATAACCCAGAGGGAGTTAGAACTGGCTATCCAGCTGAAATAGGTTTAACGTTTCCTATTGATTCTGCTTGCACCTGTCTACACAGGTGATCCCAAGAGAGCTGGTAGGAGCTATTCCCTTAATCACAGTATTGTTTGATACAGACATCCCTGGGAGCTGTTGGGAGCCGTTGGGATAAGGGCAGCCTCCCAAAGGTCCCTCCCACCACTGTGCACTCGCCTCTGTTGTGCTGTTGTTTAGAGATTCCAGACAGGCCCATATCCCTGGTTTCCAAAGAATAGACTCACCCCAAATCCATGGCCTGACCCTGCTTTTCACTAAGGCCAAACCCTTTGCTCCGTGCTTTGGTTAGAGCTCAAGTCCTACCTTCTGTGGGGAAATTCCCAAGACCACTGTGCCCCTGCTGACCTGCCTCTCATCCCAGCTCTCCTGATCCTCTTCTCCATTCCTGTCATCCACCTTTCCTTGTCCCTGCCTATGGCACCCCCAGAGGCCGAGGCTCTGATACCTTTCTCTCAGGGCTTTCTATACCAGGACAGCCTAGTTAAAATCGGTCTTCCATCATGTAAGGCTGTCTGCACCTGCCTCAGCCTCATATGTGGCATACTCTTCCTTCAGTGGCAATTTCCTGGGTTTCAGGTCAGTCAGACATGATGCTGCCTTGAAGGTCTAGAGTCTTATACAGGAGCTGGCTTTGGTGAGCAGGTTCCTGCTGGAGGGAGGACTACTGATGTCTATCTATCTATCTATCTATCTATCTATCTATCTATCTATCTATCTATCTATCTATCTCTCTCTCTATCTCTCTATCTATCTCTATCTATCTCTCTCTTAGTTACTTTTGCTATGATAAAACACTACAACCCAGGCAGCTTATAAAAGGTTTATATATAAATGGCATATATATAAAAGGTTTATAGTTTTAGAGGGAGGAGAGTCCGTCCTGGTGGGGTGACATGGCAGGAAGCAGCTGGAGCAGAAAGCTGAGCACTCACACTTTCAAGCAGGCACAGGAAGCAGAGAGGCCAAGCTGGAAATGGCAAGGCTATGGACTCTCAAAGCCTGTCCACAGTGACACGCTTCCTCTAGCCAGGCCACGTCCCAAGTGACACCACCGACTGGGCACTATATACCAAGTATACTTGAACCTGTGGGAGGCATTTCTCCTTCAAACTACCACAAGTGGTAAAGGGGCTTTACAGTCCACGGGAAAGAGCTTTTGACATGTCTTAGGGACCAGTTGGAGCAGTTGGTGGCTCTACCAGGAAGAAAGATTTGAGGAGCCATCTCTGTAGGAACAAATGGTCTCAGAACTTCATTTTGACCAAGGGGTACTCACTGTTCAGTTGATAGGCCTGTTAGCGGTCACTTGCCCCAAGGCCAGGAGTGTCTTTGCCCTTCACAGTGTCCCCTCTGCACCCTACACATATGACCTCCTCTATTTCTGGTATTCATCAATTTTCCTTTACCTTTCTATCCCAAAATAGTTCAGACCTTGTCCCCTGTGGCCACCTCACCCCCTTTCTTTTTGCACCTTTCCCCTATTCCACTCTACCAAACGGCTCCTGTTCAATGTACCTAAAGCCCACTTGCCTACAGGCACATAGCCAGAAACCCATCTGTCTAAGAATCAGTTCTCCCAAGACCAGTTTGCCTGAAATTAAATATTCTAGAATTATTTGACCTTCTCACTATGTCTTGCCCATTTATTTGCATTTTAAAGATTTTTTATAACCAGTTCATGAAAGATCATTTGACTTAATTTTGTATTTCTAATAAGTATTTATTACACACACAGGCTTCATGAATGATTATTTTGTGTTTTATGGATATCTTTTTCTAGGTTACCTACTTTCATTAACTTTAAAGATAACCAATATTGTACCTAAAGACACTTTCCTCAAAATATAGCTGCCTTAGCAATAAGTATTCAGGACATTAATTATAATCAGTTTTTATGCACAGTGTCATAAAAGTCCCTCAACTAAGGGTACATGAATTTACGATGGAGTGTAGAGTTTAATGGTGTGTGCTGTTTCATGAACTAGAGACCCTGATGAATCTTGGGTGCCATACTGAAGGTTTGCTAGGTCTCCATGCAACCAGTGATGGGAATAGTGTGTGCTCAGCTTGTGTGGACCGAGCGAATGAGGGGATGAGGTGAGGACCCAGAACTGTCCTTTACTCCAAAGGAGTTCGCTCCGTGACTGAGCTGCAGCAGTCATCAGGAGGATGTTCACCTCAGGTTTTATACAAGGAACTGTTGGAATGAAATAAACTGGCAGTGAGAGAATAAGTGAGCTTTTGATTTGGGGAAGTGGACCATGTTTGCCTGGGGTTCTACAATAGTTATGCCTCATTGAGGGCAGTGGAGACTCCAGAGGCCGACCACTGCATCTTTTCATGCGGAGCTGGGGTATGCCCCAGGATCCTTCCTAACACAGCATGCCAGTTCCCTGCCACTGACGGAGCGGTGTGGCACGTGTGCTCCACTGCAGCCCTTCTCTAACTGGGTGGCTTTCTTTGCTGGAGTGGACTTAGAGCTCTCATAAATGAAAGGAGAATGGTTTAGTTAACGTTTCCACCATGCAGAACATTCCTGTCTTTCTGTGATGAGGAGGAGAGGTCTTGGTCTCATTGGGAAAGACTGATTTAGAGGCTCTGTGGTGGCTTCTGGTTTAGAGAATGTTGTTACAATGCAGTGTGGCTGTGTCTTCTGCGGGAGTTTGATCTTCTGGGTGTGAGAATCCGTCCTGAATTGTTTGCCGTAGAGCCCAGAGGAGTTCTGAGTAGGAGCCCATCTCCTCCCACAGTGTCCAGCCACAGCTGTGGGGCTGGAGCTGATGCCAGTAAGAGACCTGTGAGTGCTGACCAGCTGGCCACTTAGGGGGCATCTACTCTCGCCCCTCTGGTTTCTTACCTGTCACTTAAGGGCCCTGGGTTATATTAGTGGCTCCCAGGGAGGCCAGTAATTCCCCAGGGGCTTCCTGGAAAGGTGTGGGCACATTTTTGGTTACTGTAATAATTGGAAGAGTGCTACTGCCATTGGCTGGCTGGGGTCATGGATGGCAGATGGCTTCCTAAGTATTTGTTGTTCAGAGGGTATGTTGGGTCTCATTAGGCCAAAATCCACTAGTCTAAAGATCCCCAGAGATCCTTTTTAACTCTCATACCTTCTCAGTGAGAGTTGAAAGGATATGCAGATGACGTGAGGAGTGGAAAGCAAGCAGCAGGAACTAGTTCAAGGCAGCCCAGCAGTCTCCATTGCTGAGACCGAACACCAGTGTACAACCCAGGTATGGAGTGAAGCCCTTAACTCTGGACTCTGAGTCCAAATGGGATTTAGGATTAAAACTTACTAGTTATGTAACTCTGATTTTTAAAAAATTCTTGTTAAGTGTTTATTGTGATTCTTAAATTGTTGTGTTATGGACTGACTGAATGTTTGTGCCCTGCCCCAACCACAAATGTTGAAATTCCAATCTGCAGTATGAGGGTATTTGGTTGTGGGGACCTTGGGGGAGGAATATCGGTAATTAGGTCTTGAGGGTGGAGCCCCATCCATAGGATTAGTGCCCTTCTAAGAAGAGAAAGATGAGTTCTCTTGGCCTTGTAAGAATATAGGAGAAGGTGGATATAAGCCAGGAATCAGGTCTCTACCAGATATTGGATCTATTGGAACCTTGATCTTGGAATTCCTAGGGCTCAGAACTGTGAGAAATACATATTTGTTCTTCTACTCAGTCTATGACATTTTTGTTATAAGAGCATGACCTTAGACAGCAAGGCACTCAACTCAAATATCTGTCCCCTGTATGTGGAAGCATCACACATGGCTCTCTTTATTCGTAGTCTTCCTTCTTGCCTTGTTTGCATGATGCAATTTGAACAGAATTAAACTTGAACAGCTCCAAATTATATAATTAATTACATTCAACTTCAATTACAATCACTAATTGATCCAGCCCTGCTAGCACAATACTTTCATTATTTGGCACACAATTATTGAGCGCCTACTTTGTGTTGGGAAGACAAGAGGAAATGGTCAATTTCTCTTGGGGAGGGAGAGTGGGGAGGAGGGGGAACTGATGAGAAAAGCTGGCTGTGGTCAAGGACTTGGTGGGGACAGAGGGAGCTGGGTAAATCCTGCCAGCCGTCTCACCAGTCATCTCTGAAAGTGCATATGCTAAAATCTCAAGTGGGCCACACTCTGGGATTGCGCAGGCTGCTCTTGGCATCAGATGCTGCATGGTGGACTCCAGGTCTTTTCTGGTTTTCTTTCATTGACTTAAGTAATTAGTTAATAGACACAAGCTGCATATGATGGTGTATGGCTGCAGTCCCGAGCTACTCACAAGGCGAAGTAGGAGGATCACTTGAGGTTAGAGTTCAAGTGCATTCTGGGAAACTTAGTGAGACTCTATCTCCCATCCCCCACCCCACCCCACCCCACCCCAAAATGAATAGATACAATGAAGGTGTGCCACCCAGGTGCTCTTGAGCTCCTCACTCATCTTCCTTCTAAACCTCTGTTATCTCTTCCCACCATCATACCACCATCTTGAGTCTTGCTATCCAAACGGAGCATGCCTTTGGATCCTGGAGAGTTTGGATCCCAGCTGGTGGTGTAGCCTATGGACGGCATTTTGAAGTCGTTATGTGGTAGGACCTTTCTTTCCACTGTTCCTTATAAAGGAGAAGTCAGAGCAGAGTTACTGAATGCCAAGCTGTAGTTCATTTGGGATGCAATAACAAAGTACCGTGGACTGGATGGTGGAAAGACCACAGACACTTATTTCTCACAGTTCTAGAGGCTGAGAAGCCCAGTGCCAGCATTCCAGCAGATTAGGTGGTGACAGCCTGCTTCCTGATTTCCGAACTGTGCTTTCTCACCATGTTCTTGTATGATGGAAGTCAGTTTCCCTCTCCCTCCTCCTTTCCCTTTCCTTCTCTCTCCTCTCCCCTCGGTCCCCTCTGCATCCTGTGCTGGCCTGGAACTCGAACTCTCAGTGCTGGGATTATGGAGCTGCCATTGCCCCTGGAGCTGGCCCGGAGGTCTTGTTTATAAGGACATGGTTACCAGTCATGAGGGCGGAGTGGTCACTATTCAGAGGCCCCAGTTTCCAAGCTGCTGTGTCAGAAGTTAGGGTTTTAACACTGCTTTTGTGGGAGATACAAACATTCAGACCATATCCTTGATCATGGTGTCCTGCCATCACTTCTCAGATTGGGACAGTTACTGTCTAATTCCCTTGGGGGATTTCTTCCCTACCCTCAGTTCTCTTTAGGGGACAGGGCATGCTCTCTTATTTTTTTCTGTAGTAGTTATATTAAGCATCTCGCCAACTGAGTTCAGATATGGTGAGAAAGATGATCCGTCCCAGAAACAGGTTAGACATTTGTTAGGTGATTTATTTTTGTTGTACTTTCTGAGGACTTTTGAGGACCCATTTCTTACAAAATAAGGAGACACAGGTAAAAACAAAGATGACTCATGGAGTAGGAAAGGCAGGCTATTGTGATGTTGTATAAACAAACAGGGTATTACCAGGTTATCAGCAGCCTCCATGGAGCAGGCTGGCTCCCTGCTCTGTTCCAGAGCTCACCCAGGGGTGGCCAGGGTGACTGTTTATCCACTTTATCAGGGATGGTGGTAGATGATCAGCTAGAGTCAGAGGGCCTTCTGGGAATCAGTCAGAGGGCCTTCTGGGATCAGTCAGAGGGCCTCAGTCAGAGGGCCTTCTGGGATCAGTCAGAGGGCTTTCTGGGATTAGTCAGAGGGCCTTCTGGGATCAGTCAGAGGGCCTCAGTCAGAGGGCCTTCTGGGATCAGTCAGAGGGCCTTCTGGGATCAGTCAGAGGGCCTTCTGGGATCAGTCAGAGGGCCTTCTGGGATCAGTCAGAGGGCCTTCTGTGATCAGTCAGAGGCCTTCTGGGATCAGTCAGGGGCCTTCTGGGATCAGTCAGAGGCCTTCTGGGATCAGTCAGAGGCCTTCTGGGATCAGTCAGAGGCCTTCTGGGATCAGTCAGAGGCCTTCTGGGATCAGTCAGAGGCCTTCTGGGATCAGTCAGAGGCCTTCTGGGATCAGTCAGAGGCCTTCTGGGATCAGTCAGAGGCCTTCTGGGATCAGTCAGAGGCCTTCTGGGATCAGTCAGAGGCCTTCTGGGATCAGTCAGAGGCCTTCTGGGATCAGTCAGAGGCCTTCTGGGATCAGTCAGAGGCCTTCTGGGATCAGTCAGAGGCCTTCTGGGATCAGTCAGAGGCCTTCTGGGATCAGTCAGAGGCCTTCTGGGATCAGTCAGAGGCCTTCTGGGATCAGTCAGAGGCCTTCTGGGATCAGTCAGAGGCCTTCTGGGATCAGTCAGAGGCCTTCTGGGATCAGTCAGAGGCCTTCTGGGATCAGTCAGGGGCCTTCTGGGATCAGTCAGAGGCCTTCTGGGATCAGTCAGGGGCCTTCTGGGATCAGTCAGAGGCCTTCTGGGATCAGTCAGAGGCCTTCTGGGATCAGTCAGAGGCCTTCTGGGATCAGTCAGAGGCCTTCTGGGATCAGTCAGAGGCCTTCTGGGATCAGTCAGAGGCCTTCTGGGATCAGTCAGAGGCCTTCTGGGATCAGTCAGAGGCCTTCTGGGATCAGTCAGAGGCCTTCTGGGATCAGTCAGAGGCCTTCTGGGATCAGTCAGAGGCCTTCTGGGATCAGTCAGAGGCCTTCTGGGATCAGTCAGAGGCCTTCTGGGATCAGTCAGAGGCCTTCTGGGATCAGTCAGAGGCCTTCTGGGATCAGTCAGAGGCCTTCTGGGATCAGTCAGAGGCCTTCTGGGATCAGTCAGAGGCCTTCTGGGATCAGTCAGAGGCCTTCTGGGATCAGTCAGGGGCCTTCTGGGATCAGTCAGAGGCCTTCTGGGATCAGTCAGAGGGCCTTCTGGGATCAGTCAGAGGCCTTCTGGGATCAGTCAGAGGCCTTCTGGGATCAGTCAGAGGCCTTCTGGGATCAGTCAGAGGCCTTCTGGGATCAGTCAGAGGCCTTCTGGGATCAGTCAGAGGCCTTCTGGGATCAGTCAGAGGCCTTCTGGGATCAGTCAGAGGGCCTTCTGGGATCAGTCAGAGGGCCTTCTGGGATCAGTCAGAGGCCTTCTGGGATCAGTCAGAGGCCTTCTGGGATCAGTCAGAGGCCTTCTGGGATCAGTCAGAGGCCTTCTGGGATCAGTCAGAGGCCTTCTGGGATCAGTCAGGCCTTCTGGGATCAGTCAGGCCTTCTGGGATCAGCTCCCTCAAAGCCGTGGAGAGGGCTACACCTATGGCGTCCTTCTGCCTCATTCTCCCCATTGGCCTCTGCTTTCCTCCTCATCCTTTGCTTCTCCTCAGCTTCTAACACCTAAGAAGGTGGCTCGTGGACCTTCAAAAGGGTAAGAAGAATTGATGATTAGGCTCTTTCTCAGGAAAAAAAGAGGAAGAGCTGCAGTTGAGGGTGTTGTCACCCCTGGCCTCTCCGCTCTGGCTCCGGCTCCATAGCATAAATAAGGGTGCATTTCATTAGAGGTGCACTTTGCTCTTCCCTGTCTCCTTCCTGGGGTCAAGTGCCTCACAGTGGTAGAGGTTGTCTGAGATTCAAGACTATAGACCAGAAGGATTTCATCCTTACCTTCTCCGCCCACTTTTCTCATGATGACAGTCTATCCTGAGGCTTTCTGTGGGGAAGTCTCTCCCTCTTCCTGAGTCCAGGTGTGAAAGCATCCCCTGGGAAAGTTGCTGGAGAGTCGATGTGGCAAACCTATGATACTGTGTGTGCCTCGGGGGGTGATTCTTATTTCTCTCCACTCACCAGCTTCAGGTAGTTACTTCAGGACTGTTGTGCACAGCAGTCAGAGGATCTGCTGTGCCTAAACCATGTTGGGTCATGGTGAGGCTCTGTGAGCCCAAACTCATCCAAGCTGTTTGACCATTTGTCTGGAGGCTTGGCCTGTAGTCACAAGTCTACATAGGTTATTCTATCTATCTATCTATCTATCTATCTATCTATCTATCTATCTATCTATCTATGTATCTATCTATCTATCATCTATCTATCTGTCATCTATCATCTACATATCTATTCATCTTTCTGTCTGTCATCTGTCACCTGTCTGAATTATCTATTACCTATTATTTATTTATTTATTTATTTATTTATTTTTGTCTTTTCGAGACAGGGTCTCCCTGTAGCCCCAGCTGGCCTGGAACTCGCTCTGTAGACCAGGCTGGCCTTGAACTCACAAAGATCCGCCTGCCTTTGCCTCCCAAGTGCTAGGATTAAAGGTGTGCACCACCACGCCCGGCCTCTCCTCTATTTATATGTATTTAGTTGAATGTGGGTTGAGGTGCTGGTTGAAGACATAGGTGGAAGAAGGAAATTTTACTCTTCTGGATAGTGTTTCTCTCCCCAGTTCTTTGCTTATATTAGGCATACATTCCATTCTCTTAGTTAAAATCCATATGTCCAGTGGTTTAAAGATATAATGCCAGTAACCCCTCCCTACCATTTACCTTGACTTCTGCAGTCTCACAATCTATTCTCTTCCCTGAGGTAAATGTGAAGAAAAGTCTGGCTTGGTTGCTTCCTGGTGGGTGGATGAGAGGTAAATGAAAAAGGAAATGGGGAGAGAAGGGTCGAGTGGTCACAGAATGGTGAAAATGATCAATTGCCGTAAATGCATGGAATCTTCATTTGCTGAAGACTCTAGGGTGAGCACTTTCGATTGTTTTGATTAGTGTGAGCTCCAGCTGGTCATCGATGCCTCCTTTCTTTTTCCTACTTCCTTCTTGCCCCATTCCTCCACTAGAGGCTATATCCTGCTCCAGTCTAGTAGGCTATTCCTGATTATTCCCATTTTCCTGCTCTTTGAGATATGCTTTGGTTAGACCTTAGGCCTGTGACTGGCTGTCCTTTTGTGTGTCTTCCCCCCTCCTCCCATCTGTTTAGACCTCATGTGCTCACAGTGAAGCCTTGTGGGTTAAGGCTGGGTGTGTGAGGAGGCTTATAGAAAATTTCATTTCCGCTTTTACTTTATAGTTATTTTGAAATTTGGAATCATCCATGTTCAGGTTATGCTGAGGATATAGAAATCCTGGAAGGTATGAAGATGCACTGGAAAAGAAGAGAGCAGCATCTTCCGGGAGATGTAGGAGTAGAAGGAGCAATAAGACAAGGGGCCTGGGGCTGGAGAGATGGCTCAGGGGTTAAGAGCACTGACTGCTCTTGCAGAGGACCCGGGGTTCAATTCCCAGCACTCACCTGGTGGGTGAGCCAAGCAGAGGTGGTCCAATCTCTGTGAGTTCAAGGCCAGCCTGGTCTACAGAGTGAGTTCCAGGCCAGCTGGGACTATAGGGTGACTCTGTCTCAAAAAAACAAAAACAAAAACAAAAACAAAAAAAAGGGGGCCATTCAAGATCCCATCAGACAAAAGAGACGACACCCCTCCCCTGCCTGCACTTTGCTGTACTGTACTGGCAGAAGAAGGCTAGGAATCATTGTCAGGCCAAAACTCCTAGGATGAACTGGGAACAATGAACAAACTCACATGGAGTTATTATCAAAATGAGAAAGCCTTATCTAGAATGCTTCAACTGGTAAAAATCATGTCTCTGAATAAACCACCATGAAGCAGAAGAAATCTGTAAAACACTGTTCCACACTGAATTAAACAGGCTCAGATCAGCATGGGGGTATACAAAAGACCACCAGGAACAGAAATTCAAAAGCTAAGAACAAAAATGGGCAAAACCAAGACCTGCCTGGGTAGCTCTGACTTTCAGGATCATGTTAACATTTCACATTCCAAAATAAATAATGCAAACCAGCTGGGATGTAGAGGAAGTCAAAATGGGATACAAACAGCAAAAAATGAACCTCTACAACTGGATAACATAAACATATTGAAGGGTGTGGGGGACGGGTAGGGGGACGTATTGAAGGGTGTGGGGGACGGGTAGGGGGACGGGTAGCTTGGGAAAGCAATTTGATGATGTATTTTGAAACTACAGATAAAAAAACTACATAAATATTGATTGTAGTTAGTAAATTGATTTTGTACGGGGGCTTGGGTTAGTGATGAACAAATAAACACATGGGTCAAGCGAGCTCCTCATCGTAAGAGAAAGATGTAAATACAACAAGGGGGTTTGTTTAAATGAGCTCTGAAATTGATTAGAGGGATCAGTGCTAACTACTAGCCGTTAATAGGTATGTGTGTGTACATAGAACTTCCAACTACATTAAGGGCTAGAAGCAGTGAATCCTTAATCTATAATCTCACTTCTTAGAAGGCCAAGGGCATGAGATTAGTAATTTTAGGCTATAAAAATAAATAAATAAGAAATAAGAATTACCTGTTTGAAAAAAATTCACTGGGCATGGTGGAACACATCTTTAATCCCACTCAGGAGGCAGAGGCAGGCAGATCTCTGTGAGTTCCAGGCCAGCGTGGTCTAAGTAGTGAGTTCCAGGACAGCTGGGGCTACAGGGAAACCTGTCTTGAAAAGACAACAACAACAACAACAACAACAGTGTACAAATCAGGAAAAGCTTCACCATCAAAGAAAGCTTGAGAACCTGTCACAAATTAGAGATTAAATACAGTATCGGATTTTTGATTGGATCATTGATGAAAGAACATTGGTAGCCAAATGTGCAAATCACAAGAGAAGAATCTGGCATCAAGAACTCCAAAAGTTTATGAATGTTCAATAACTGAATCAGAAGATATTAATATGGATAAAATGTCAAATAATTCAAAAGTCTAATCATAAAAATGACCAGTGACTTCAAAGAAGATTGAGGTAAGTAGATAAATGAAGAAAGAAGTCGATCCAAGACTTGGACAAGAAATTTAGTAACTTGGATGGGAAATTCAGCAACACTAGAGATCCTCAAAAAACTACTGAAATCTTAGAAATTAAAAAGTTTGGTAAATGAATATTTAAAGTGGAATGGAGGGGCTAGAGAGATGGCCTAGCGGTTAAGAGCACCGACTGCCCTTGCAGAGGACCAGGGTTTGATCCCCAGAACCACATGGCAGCTTCAACTCCAGTTGAAGAACCGTCTTCAACTCCAGTTCCAGGGGAATCCGACACCCTCTTCTGACGTCCATGGCTTTGCACAACACAGGTGCACAAACCTACATGCAGACAGTACATTCATACACATAAAAAAAATTAAAAAAATTAAAAAAAGTGGAATGGAAACCATTACCAGTACAGTAGTCCAAATGGAAGAAAGAATATCAGGAATTGAAGACAAATTTGAAGAATAATTACTTTCAGGGGCTAGAGAGATGGCTCAGAGGTTCAGAGCGCTGACTGCTCTTGCAGAGGACCTGGGTTCCATTCCCAGCACCCACATGGTGGCTAAGAATCATCTTTTTTTTTTTTTTGGTCTTTTCGAGATAGGGTCTCCTGTAGCCCCAGCTGTTCTGGAACTCAGTCTGTAGACCAGGCTGGCCTTGAACTCACAGAGATCCGCCTGCCTCTGCCTCCCAAGTGCTAGGATTAAAGGCGTGTGTCACCATGCCCGGCTAAGCAAAGTGATCTTTTAAGAATTGAAAAAGTGGCCGGGCATGGTGGCGTACGCCTTTAATCCTAGCACTTGGGAGGCAGAGGCAGGTGGATCTTTGTGAGTTCAAGGCCAGCACTGGTCTACACAGTGAGTTCCAGGACAGCTGGGGCTACAGAGAGACCCTGTCTTGAAAAGACCAAAAAACAAAAAAGAATTGAAGTGCAAATATTCCATGATAAGCAAAAATAAAGCAATTTATGACTATTAAGCCAGTGCTTCAGAAACTACTTCAAGGAGTTCTGCACACAGAGGAGGGGAAGGGTTACACAGAAGCATAAGTGTTTGAGAAAGATTAACTCTCACTATAATAAACAAAATGAAAATTAGGAATGAAGCAAATGTTTTCAACATGGGAAACCAGCAAGCCTCTAAGATAAAGAAGGGAGAAATTAGCACATAATTTTCAATGATAACACCAAATGTAAATAGTCATAACTCTCCAATTAAAAGATGTAAATTGACTGAATAGATTTTTTTTTTTAAGACCTAATTGCTATCTTGAAGAAACTCACCTGTTTGGCAAAAACACAAACCCAAAGTGAACAGATGGGAAAAGATATTCCAAGCAATGGAGTCTGCAAACAAGTAGAAATAGCTACAGTCTTATCTGACAAAGTGGACATCAGATCAAAATTATAATGAAGAGGCCATTGCATATTAATAAAAGGAATAATTAATAGTTCCTTGTATATCAGTATGGGGATAAAGGGGAAGAAGGAGGTCAAGAGAGGTGCAACCATAGGAGACAGGTATTATCAAGAGAGAAAAGGGGAAAATGGCGACACTTTAAATGGGAGGGCGTGAAGTAGGGTTAGGCAGGGAGAGAGAATGGAGATCTAAATGATATCTAGCTAGTGTAAAAAAATCCAGAGGGAATCATATTAGTCCAAAAATCTACTCACAAATGATACATTCATTATCTCTGCATGAGTCCATGTGTATAGCTGAAGGCTATATAACAAGACACAGTGCCAGACAGGAGAAATCTTTGAGTTGTTGGCTAGGGTAATCCAAGAGATTCCCAAAAATTATACAGGCTTTTGCCCCAGCCCTTGATTGGCTTCCAGAACTTAAGGTAAGACCCTATTGCTGAAGACAGGACATACTTCGGAGATGGGATTTGGAGCAGTGGAGCTGAAATTGACACTTCAGCTGCAGGCACCTCCCCTGAAGGCTTACTGTGGACAGCATGACACAAGGTGCTAAGGGAGAACTTCATTTGATGGTGGAACTCCAGCTTTAAGGCCTAATCACATCAGTGACTGGCATATCAAACAGCATTGGTGTAGTAGTGGCACTTTTATTTTGGGTGTCATCAACAGCTACCTAACTGAACTGAAGCCCACTTGAGGGGGACGGGAAACCTCATGTGATACTGTAAACATAACTAAATACCCATAGCTGGAGAGGTCACAGATCTCAGAGAAAACCCCAAGACTGTCACATCCCTAGACAAATGTAATTTCTTTCTATGTGCAAAATATGGATCCTTATATTTACAGACAAGTATCCCAGACATCACTCATTCAAGAAACTTATTTTCCAACAGTTGGAGATTATTACAGAGTTCTACAACTGGTTATACAGAGATTGTGAATTTCCCAAGCCTAAGTGGTACATCTGTGATGCAACCTATGATGCAACCTCTACACCTAGTGCTCATGGAACACAGAACAAGAGAGAATAAGGACACTAATGTGTCCCTCAGTTCTCATCAATGAAGCTCCTCTATGCAACAGAGAGCCTGGAACATAAAAGGTAGCAAGGCATAGAGAGTCCTTGGACAGGACTCCTGTATTCAACTCCACGCACCCAGGGCTCAGGGATCATTTTGGAAGAGGGTATGAAAAAATTCTGAGAGCCAGGGAGAAGGTGCTTGACCAATGGAAATAGAGTCCTATAGGCTCCTGGGACCCTGCTCATATGAAACTACAGATGGTGTCAGCATGCACAAGACCCATACAAGCTCAAGCAGACAAAATATCAGCACAGAACTGTGGAGATGGGCAGCAGACCTCATTATTAGTTGAATTATTGGCAGCTGATTACTTCTGGGAGAGGTCGAGGTGACTTCTAAGGGAAGGGACTCTAGATGGGCTGACTAGACCTTGAATGAACTTGCACCAGGGGATGTCTGGGGATATTAGCCTGACAGGGTTAATCTGGAGTCAGAGGACAATGTATGAATTTCACTGTGGGGTGCTAATGGGGGAAGGGGGCATAAACATTATTGGAATGTTCTGTGTAAAATACATAAAATGTAATTTAAAAAGGAAAATGAAATATAAAAGGAAAAAATGGATCAAGAAGATATAACTGTTTGTAAATATACATGCACTGTGGTGCAACTCAATATCATAAAACAAACACTACTGGAAATAAAGAGATGGTTAGATCCAGATATGATAATAGTGGATTACTTCAACGCCTCATCCTTACCAATAGATAGGTCATCCAGGCAAAAATCAACACAAGAATGTCAGGGGCAAACTGTACTATAGATCAAATATTCTTAAAAGATACCTACAAGGCAAGGTATGGTGGTGCATACATTTAATCCCAGCACTTGGAAGGCAGTGGCAGGTAGGTCTCTGTAAATCGTATTCAGAGGGAGTTCCAGGATAGTTAGTGCTGCATACTGAGAGTCAGTCTCAGAAACAAACAACCAACCCCAGAATATTTCACAGAACAACTGCAGAATATACATTCTACACAGACGCCTAATGAACTTTCTCCAAAATTGATCACATTTTTAGGCCATAAAGCAGTTTGATTTTTTTTGCATGTATATAGGGTGTGTGTGTGTGTATGTGTGTGTGTGTGTGTGTGTGTGTGTGTATGCATACATGTGTCTGAGGTTAACATCAGGAGACTTTGCTATTGCTCTCCACCATTATCTATTGAGGGAGAGCTTCTCAACTGAACTCAGAGCTAGCTGATACAGCCTAGTCTCGATAGCTGTCTCAAGTGATCTGTATCTGCCTTCCAACTGCTGAAATTACAGGCAAGCTGACCCACCCACTCAACATTTATGTGGGTTTTAAACTTCTCATGCTTTGTGGCAAGCATTCTATTCACTGAGCCTTGTCCCCAGTCCCCTGCCCCCACAAAGCACTTCTTCACAATTAAAAATAAGATAATTGAAATAATTTCTGCTATCTTATGATACCATAATAGAATAAAACTAGAAATCAGTAGCAAGAAGACAGGAAACTATTTAAATATAATTTGGAATGATCAGTTTGCTATTGAAGAAATCAGGGGAGAAACTAAAAAAAAAAAATCCTATAGCCAAATGAAAATGAACAACAGAGTCTTTGACAAAGGCAGTTCTAAGAAGGAAGTTAGAGCTATAAGTGCTTATGATGGCATCATGAACTTTGCAGGTAAATGGATGGAACTAGAAGATATTATGCTAAGTGAAGTAACACAGTCCCAGAAAAGCAAATGACAAATGGTATCCCTCATTTGTGGATGCTAGCACCAAGCACCGAGTTGTAAGGCAAACTGAGCAACATCAATGTTATATACTCCTTTCCCTGAAAGCATCTGTGCTCTTATAATGTAAATCCCGAGCTGGAGAGATAGCCTAGAAGTTAAGAGCACCAACTGCTCTTGCAGAGGACCCGGGTTCAATCCCCATCACCCACATGGTGGCTAAGAACCCTCTGTAACTCTAATTCCAGGAGAACTCCAGTTCCAGGGGAATCCGAGACCCTCTTATGACCCCCGCGGCATTGCACGACATGAGTGCACAACCTACATGCAGACAGTACATTCATACACATACAAAAGTAAATAAAATAAAAAAAATATCCCTTAACAGGCTCATAGAATTAACCCACCACTTATTTTTAGACTTTGTAATCTTGGTATATGGATGGAGTATACATAGGCATATTTTATTTTATTTTTATTTTTAAATTTTATTTATTTTTGTATGTGTATGAATGTACTGTCTGCATGTAGGTTTGTGCACCCATGTCATGCAGTGCTGCAGAGCTCAGAAGAGGGCATTGGATTCCCCTGGAACTGGAGTTAAAGATGGTTTTCAGCAGCCATGTGGGTGCTGGGGATCGAACCCGGGTCCTCTGCAAGAGCAGTCAGCGCTCTTAACCACTAGGCCATCTCTCCAGCCCGTACATAGGCATATTTTAGCATTATATAAGTTTAAATCCTGAAATATGATATGGAAATGACAGTTTGTGTACAGATAATATAATTTTAGTATAAGTGTCACACACACACACACACACATATATGCATATGTTGAAGCAATACAGATTGGAGGGAACAACAACAGCAGAGGAACTGGGACAGGGAACCGACTGAAACAGTAAAGTTCCCTCAAGAACAATAATCCTCTGCTTTGAAAAACTGTGAAAAGAATCAGAAAAATATACAGGGCAGGAATGGCAGGGTGCATGAACTCAGGTGGGGTAGGGGGCATGGAGGAGGGGATGAGTTAGATTGGAATGAGAAACAATTTATGAAATGCACAAAACTTCAATAAAAATGTAAAAAAAATCAGGCTGGGGGCTGGAGAGATGGTTCAGCAGTTAAGAGCACTGGCTATTCTTGCAGAGGACCTGGGTTTGATAGCCAGCACCCACATGGTGGCTAATAATAATCTGCAACTACAGTTTCAGGGGATCCGATACCCTTTTCTGACCTTTGCAGGCATTGAATGGCATGGGTGTACATGGAGACAATACTTTCATACACATAAAAAATAAGTTAAAAAATCGGGCTGGATATGGTGGCACACACCTTTAATCCCAGCACTTGGGAGATAGAGTTAGGCAGAACTGTGTGAGATCGAGGCCAGCCTGGTCTACGTAGGGAGTTCCAGGCCAGCTTGGGGTACAGGGCTTACAGGGGGATCCTGTCTCAAAACCAAACAAAAATCAAACAACAAACAAAAGACTTACAAGAGACATGCCAAATAAACAACCTAATGATGCACCTCAGTGTTTTAGAGATAAAGCCAATCCCCAAATTAGTAGATGGAAAAAAATAGTAAAGATCAGGGCAAAAAATAATGAAAGACAAAATAATTAAAGACAAAAAGAACAAAGAGTGAAACAAGCAATTTTTTTAAAAAGATAAGATTGAAAAACCTTTAAGGAGAGAGAGATAGAGAATGCAATAAAATTATAAAAGAAAAAGTCATTACAAAAGATATTAATGAGATTTAGGGGATGATTAAAGACTATCATGAAAAATGTATATTCTAATCACTTGGAAAATCTCTAGAAACATATGCCTAGGAGGATATGATAATCAACTTAAGTATATCGATGAGCAATGAAATGGAAGCAGCAAGAATCTTGAAAAAAGACAAAAAAAAAAAAAAAACATTATGAAGTCAGGCAGGTGGCGCACGCCTTTAATCCCAGCACTCGGGAGGCAGAGGCAGGTGGATCTCTGTGAGTTCAAAGCCAGCTGGAACCAAAGGGAGACCCTGTCTTCAAAAGACCAGAAAAAAAAAAAATTATCAAATCAGGTTCTTACAGCATCCAGTAGAAATGACTGGATTGAAGGTGAAAACAAAAGTAACATCAAATTAGTGTCTGTAGCACCCAGCCAGAACTGACTAGGGAAGCCGCATTGAGGCAGCTGGGAAGTTTCCACTTGAGAGTTTTCTCTACATGGATGAACTTCTGACTTCCTGTTCCTACTGAAGGCATTTTTATACTGTGGGGTAAGCAGGAGTAACTTCTGTTGGAAGTGGCTTATGTTCTAGCTGCTTTCAATGACAGTTTGTACTGTGGGCTGTTTTTCTCTTCTCCTTTGTTCCTGTCACAGGGATAGAGGGCCTGCCCCAGGTTTGGAGGACCCTTGAATATGCTTGGGTCTGAAGTGGGGAAGGGGGACAAACTGCCTCGAAAGCCAGCATCTCAGTGAGCTTAAACAGCACCTGACAGTTTCCCAGTATAGTATGTATTGTAAACTGAAAGCATATTTTTCCTCTAAGATAGGAATGATACTAGGACTTTCATTTTCAGGATTCTATTAAGTATAGTGCTTGAATCCTTAGCCAGGGAAGTTAGGCAAGAGGAGGAAATAAAAAGAACACCAATAGGAAATGAAGAAGTAAATTGTCTCTATTTGTACATTATATACTTTTATATTTAAAAGATCCTAAAGAGTTTACCAGATAACTCTCAGATATAATATGTCCTTTCAGCAAAGTTTTAGGGATATAAAATCAGCATATGTGGTAGTTTGAATGAGAGTGTCTCCCATAGGCTTAAAGTATTCAGACATTTTGTCCCCAGTTGGTGGTGCTGTTTTGGGAGATCTTAGAAGGTGTGGCCATGCTGGAGGAAGTAAATCACTTGGGGTGGGCTTAGTGAGTTCCACAAGTTCCTTGCTCCAATTGCTCTCTCTCTTGGCTTCCTGTGCTCATTGGAAGATGTGAACCTCAGCTTTTCTGCTCCAGCTCCTACCACCATGCCTCCCTGCCACAATGGACTCTAATTCCCTGGAACCATCAATCATAAGTTCAAACTCTTCCTTTTATAAGTTCCTTTGGTCATGGTGGTTTTATCACAGCAACAGAAAATTGACTAATACAGCATACAAAACCCAGTAGCTTTTCCACATAACAATAATGAACATCCTGAGAAAGAACTCAATAAAACAACCCCATTCTTAGTAGATTCAAAACACAAAACCTGGGAATAAACCTAATCAAGGAAGTTATCTCTAGAATTACAGCAATAAGACAGTGAAGAAAGAAATTGAACCAGAAACTAAAAAAATGGAGAGATCTCTCATATTCACCAGTTGGCAGAATAAGTGTTGAAAAATGACAATTTTATTCAAAGCAATCCCCACTTCAATGCAATTCCCATCAAAAGCCTAATGGCATTTTTTTTTTTAGTCTTTTTGAGATAGGGTTCTCCCTGTAGCCCCAGCTGTTCCTGGAACTCACTCTGTAGACCATGGCCTTGAACTCACAAAAATCAGCCTCCTCTGCCACCTAAGTGCTAGGATTAAAGCGTGCGTCACCATCGCCTGGCGGAATTTTTTTCACAGAACTAGAAAAACCATCATAAAATTTATCTGGAGCCACCAAACATACCAAAAACTCAATGTGATCCTTGAGCAAAAAAAAAAAAAAAATAAATGATATTGTCACAATTTATTTATTTCCATTTTTTTTTTTGGTATTTTTTTGAGACAGGGTCACCTTTCATCCCAGCTGGCCGGAGCTTGCTATGTGAACCAGCTTGCCTGGAAATCTCACAGAATCTGCCTGCCTCTGCCTCCCAGTACTGGGATAAAGCTGTGCCACTTTCCCGGATTATCACTACCAGAGCCTTAGTAACAAAATCAACATAGTACTAGCACAATAAACAGACACAGAGACCAATGGTATAGGATGGTGAACCCAAGAGTTAAATTCACACAGCTATAGCCATCTGATTATTGACAAATATATTGGAGAAAAGCCTCTTTAACAAATAGTGCCACCAGGCATGGTGGCACATGGCTTTAATCCTAGCATATGGGAGGCAGAGGTGGGCAGATCTCTGTGAGTTCAAGGTCAGCTGCAGGGAGACCTTGTCTCAAAAAGACCAAAAAAAAAAAAAAAAAAAAAAGGAAAACCATGTATCCACATCTAGAAGAATGAAACTAGATTTCTATCTCTCACACTATACAAAAATAAATTCAAATTAAGCAAAGACCTTAATGGAAGACCTGAAACCACTAGAGGAAAGCACTGGGAAACGCCCTCAAAATATAGACATGGGCAATGGCTTTCTGAATAGGACTCCAACAACTCAGCAAATCAGAGAAAGAACTGACAAATGGAGGAAAGGTAAAATCTTCATAGCACAGAAAACAATAGTGAAGAGACAGCCTACAGATGGGAGAAAGTCTTTGTTAGCTATTTGCCTAGTAAAGGATTAATATCCATAATATATAAAGAACTAAAAAAATTAAACACCCCCCAAAATTAACCAAGTACTAAAAGGGCAATGAAGTGAATGAACACTTCTCAAAAGAAGTACAAATAGCCCATGGATACATGAATAGTGTTCAATATATTTATCCATCCGTAATATGCAAATAAAAAATAACATCAATATTATTCTCCTCTAGTCAAGCAAACAGCAACAAATGCTGGTGAAGGTATTGGAGCTGGGTTGGGAGAAGCTTGCCCTCATACGGTGTTGGAAGAATGTAACTTAGCCCAGAAACTATGAAAATCAGTATGGATATTTCTCAAAAGGTGGAAAGTAGAACTACTATATGATCAGCTCTATTGCTTTATACCCAAGTATCTAAGTCTGCACACAGTAATATCTGCACCCATGTTTATTATTTCACTACACATATCAGCCAAATTAAAGAGTCAGCCTAAGAAGCCACCAGCAGATGAATACGAAAGAAAGTGATATACCCACCTGTCTGCCTGCCTCCTGCCTGTCTGTCTGTCGTCTCTTGTCTGAAGTCATAGATGCAGGAAGGGAACACAACAAGGAGCTAGGACTGGGCTGGGATTGGGATGACGAACCGTTTCTCTTTTTTTATTTTTATTTATTCTTTGTGTTGAATGTACGTCGCATGCAATGTTTCCGTGCACCCTCGTGCAACGCCGCGGAGGTCAGAAGAGGGTATCGGATTCCCCTGGAACTGGAGTTCTCCTGGAATTGGAGTTTCAGACGGTTCTTAGCCGCCATGTGGGTGCTGGGGATCGAACCGGCGTCCTCTGTAAGAGCGGTCGGCGCTCTTAACCGCTAGGCCATCTCTCCAGCCCCCCAAGACACCATTTCAAAGGCATGCCAGTACCTGCCCTCCACAGTCCTAGCACCCCCAATAGTCTATATAAGTCTTGAATGCATAAGTGGATTAAACCATTAAGAGCCCTCATGAGCTAATCATCTCTGGAAACACACAGACACCCTCAGAGGTATACTTTTCCAATCTCCCAGGCATCTTTCAGTTTAATCAACTGAGATTAGATATCACAGTCCTGAATCTAGAACAGCTTTAGCTGATTCCCTAGCTCACATTACATAACGTAATCAAGGAGAGACAGTCCATCATATTAACAGATCTGACCTATATTAAATAGATTATATAAAATGTAGGATGTGTGTGGGGGTGTTGGGGTGTGACTTGAAATCCATTGTATAATTCAGCCTACCCCAGAATATATTTTCCACATGTCTATTTCAGCCCCAGTAGATATTTTTACCAACATATTCTACAATTTGTTTAGATATCCAGCTAAGCATCATCAATTCAATAACAGTCTGTTTCTGTATGCCAGATGCTCTTCAGTAATTTAATACCCTTCAAAGATACCTACTATAGTCTGGGATGTAACTCATACACCTCTAGGGGGTGTTTGCTTAGTGTATTGGTTACTTTTCCAGTCAAAAGGAAGCTTATGGGAGGAAAGGCTTACTTTGGCTCACAGTTTAAGAGTTCAGTTGTCTTGGCAAGGAAGGCACATTGGCAGGAATGTGAGGGAACTGGCCACACTGCATCCAGTCAGGAAGCAGAGGGGTGGATGCTGGTGCTTGGGTCCCTTTCACCCTGTTATTCAGTCTGGGACCCCCCAGCATCTGGGGATGGTGTCACCCCCATTCAGGGTGCATCTTCCCTCTAGTTAAAACCTCTTTAGAAAGCACTCATAGACATGTCCTAAGGTGTGTGTTCTAGGTGATTCCAAAGCTTGTCAAGTGGACAATGAAGATGAACTGTAACAACTAGCATATAAGAGGCCCTGGGTTCGATGTCTAGTACTGAGAAAAAATAAAATACAGCTACTGTGTGTTCTGAAGGAGGAAACTAAGGCAGAGAGCCTGAGCACTTCTCTGGAGAAGGTGTCTGGAATATGCTCCTGTGCATCCAACCCCAGGGGCCACTGTCCTGCCTCCTGTGTTATCCATAGAGTGGAGACAAGCACTGTGCTCCAAACCGATGGCGGATACGTGGTCTGAAATGATGGCGAGTTTCATGGGACTCCTGAGTCCCCTGTCTGCTTAGTGTCCCTGCTGCCCCTACACCCCTGCCCTAACCTTAAAGGCATGGTGACTATAGGTCACAGTTCCAGAACCTCTCTGCCCCCATCTCTCTAAGATGAGCAGATGGCCAGAATATTAGGGAAGAAAGCTTTGTGCAGTCCCAGCTGCTGGCTGTGTCCCTGGCTGCCGGGAAATTTCAACCTCATGTAGTCCCTTCTGGCAGTGACAGTTACAGGGTCTGCCACCATGCTGCTCTGAGCAGTAACACTCTGTGTCCTATCTGGCTCTTCCATGAGTATCAGGATGTTTTTCCCTGGTGCATATTTCTAGTAGTCGCTCAGAGGGACATTGTTACCGATCCCTCCTTCTGTCAGAAACACATTGTGTCTCAGACATCAGTATCAATAAGATGGGGCTTGCTGCTCCTTCTTCTTTGCATAACACTGTTCCCTCAGACCAGGCTCTGCTCTGACCTTTCTCTAAGCAGCCAGTGACCCAATCCAAATGGGCTTTTTTGATTTGCTCTGTGCCTGCTCACCTAGGTTCCCCAGATCGCTGCTAGGTTGCCAGGGCTAGGTGGTAGTTTCAAACCAGACCATTTCTAGGTCCAGCTTCCCAGGGAATTGATATGCTATGTTAGCACATTAAACTCACAGAAACATTTTTTTTTTGCTTCCATAAGAAATCCAGCTACTTCGCTCTCCCACAGAAATTCCCAATCCTGTCCTTTATATCTTCTGTGTATGTAGAAGCCCCTTTCCACTCAGTAACTCATGCCACAGGGTATAAGTGAAGCTGCCTTGCTCACAAATTGGAACACAATCCAGAGCTTACCAATCAGAGCATCTCATCACTCTAGCCACTGTGACTGGGTAAGGAATGCTTGCATGAACTTACTTGGCCTAACCAGAGTCCTCTCTGAGACTCAACTCCTGTTATCTGGGAAGAGAAGCTCTCTGGAACTAAGTATATCTTAGCCTGATGACAACTCTTCTACCCACTAGAGAAAGCTTTCTTGAAAAGTGCCAGTAAAGAGGGCCTGGTGACATCAGTTGTGCTCCTGGATCTTGTGGTGCCTGAAGCCTACTGACTTGTTGGAGTTACAGGCAGTTGTGAGCCACCTAGAGTGGGTGCCGGGAATAAAACCTGGGTCTTCTTCAAGAGCAGTGCAGGCTCTTCACCAGTAAGCCATTTCCCCAGTCCCTAGAATTGGAATCTTGTACAGGAATCAGAATTCTGGAAACTTATCATAGTCATTATCATAGCCATTTAGGCATTGGGCTATGGACTTTAAATACATTATTTTTAAAATATTTTATTTGTTATTTTTATTTTATGTACTTGATTGTTTTGCTTGGATGTATGTAAATGTGCCCGTGTCATGCAAGGCCTGAAGGTCAGAAGAAGGCATTGGGTCCTCTGGAGCTGGAGCTACAGATGGTTGTTAGCCACCGTGTGGGTGCTGAGAAGTGAACCTGAGTCCTCTGCCAGGACAACCAGTGCTCTTAACTCTTAACCACTGAGCCATCTGTCTAGCCCTCAATACGTTAAAAAAAAATCTTCCATTTACACATCTTGCATGGAGTCATGATTATAAACTGGAGGACCAAGGCTCAGACAAGTGGGGTGGAACAGAAATCTGTGCTTTCAGTCTGAACTCTATATCAGCTTCTCTCTTTTCCATTCATTGATATTTGGGTTTCTTTCAGATTTTCATGGATTTATCCCTCATGAAACCATAAACTGTAAGATCCTGACGGATGTTCTGTTTGCTATCACCACCATCCCCAGGGCTCCTAGTACTGGGCAAAGTCTTTCACAGATGCTGAAATGACCCTTGCTGAGCTCACAGCATTTCCATATTCTTCACAAGAGCTGTGTACAATGGCATCCTACAATCTGAATCATGGAAAAGGAGATATCAGGAAGAATATGTGGTTGCATCCATTTGAACTAAGCCTGCCCTGCCTACTATAACCCAGTCTCCCTGATAGCTGACCATAGTGGGGCTCCATCCATCCATCCATCCATCCATCCATCCATCCATCCATCCAATATCCATCGATTCTTGTATTAATGACACACTCAGAAATTGAATAGTACACAGCCTGGGCATTTGTGCATGGTGGTCTTGAGTGCCCAACAGGACCAATTTATGCTCTCCCCTCCCACTCAGTCCCTTATGTGGAACACTGTACCATTTACAAGGAATTTCACCTACATTATCTCAGTTCAACTGAGACATTCTATTTTGGTTCCCATAATGCAGTCTTTCTCCGCTGCCTTTCACCCCAATGGTGGCTCCCTGGAGCTTCCTCTCAGATGCAGCAAACTGCAGGAGTGATAGTTACCAAGCACCAAGTGGAGTTTCTAGCCCTAGGCTTTCTAATACATGGCAGCATTTACCTGGAATTAGCAGCGGTCACAACTCAGCAGAGGTGACTGTGCTGACGTTGAATGTGGTCCTTGTTTGTCTTTTCAGCCCAGAGATCCTGTCAGTGTGGAGAAACGATAATAGCATGTTATTAAGTTCTTTCTGGTAATGTAATTCAGAGTCAGGCAGCAGTTTGGTCACTGAGGTCTCTGTAAAGCTCAGAATAATTTCTGTGTTATTATCCGCCATTTTAAAGAGCCAGGCTCCTACATCTAAATCTCCTAATATATGTATTTGTTCTGAGATGCACATGTGTGAATGTACACATGTGTCATATAAGCACAGGGACATGGATGGGTGCTTATGTACAGGGACCCCAGCTCCAGCTTATTTAGAGATCCCAGTGTCTGTATTGAACTGATCCTCGTGGGCAGTACTGCTTCTACCAGCTCAGTTTTAAAGAATTAAGTTTTTCTCTAGCCTCACCTGACATAAGAAATCTCCACTTTTGTTCACAATTATAATCATTCTTACACTAAGAGGAATAAGAATCCTGGTTATAAACATATGTCCCTGGTGTGCAGTGCAGGAACAGGGTTTTGGTTACCCAGTCCTCTCTGTAAGTTCCGGTCCTAGCAACTTCAGAGCTTCTAATCTTACCAGAAAAGCATGAATGGCATACTTTCGCTCTTAACTGGTAGTGCAGATCCATCAGTCTAATACCCATGTCTGTGATATGCCCTCACCTCCCATGTTCGTGGAGACTGGAGATCATGGAATTTCCAAGCTGGAAAGACGTCCTGAGGTTGCGTGAGCCAGCTTCCTCTTCACAGGGAGGATGGGATGGGCTTGCGAACGTGCGCAGGCCAAGTTCCCGAATGGCAAAGTCACATGAGAACCAGGCCCGCTGATCCTCCTCCAGCGGTCTTTCTAGCGGAGTTTCATTCCCTTGGAAGTCCGACACACATTTACAGGAACTTGAACTTGGTGTAACCCTGGTACTGTTGTCACCTGGAACTCTGGAAGGGCCAGAGACCAGGCCCTCGCTTCTATCCTAGCTGGGCCAGGTCGCTGGGGCAGGTTCTTAGACCTGCCCTGGTTCTCATGTGACTTTGCCGTTCAGGAACTGAGCCTGCGCACTGTTTGCAAGCCCATCCCATCCTCACTGTGAAGAGGAAGCTGGCTCCTGCGACCTCAGGATGTCTTTCCAGCTTGGAAATTCCATGCTCTTTGTGGATTACACACAGCCCTGACAGTTAACTCCCATTGCCGTGAGGATTAATCAGCCCTGGCGAGGAGGGTAGTGTTTTGTACCCGTTGGTTGCTGCTGTTTACTGTGCCTGCTTAATAGCACATTCACCTGGTCCCCACTGGGTGCCCTGTCTAGTTTAGACCCTAACTATTTTTTTCTTTCTCCCCTCCCCTCCTCTCCCCTCTTCTTCCCTTCTCTCCCTTCCCTCCCCTCCCCTCCTCACTTCTTTCTTCCCTTCCCCTTCCCTTTCTTCCCCTCTCCTCTCCTCCCCTCTTCCTTACTTCCTTTCTTTTTTTTTTTTTTTTTTGAGACAAGGTCTCACTATACAGTCCTGACTGGCCTGCAACTCACTATATAGGCTAGACTGGCCTCAAAGTCACAGAGATTCACCTGCCTCTGCCTTCTGAGTGATGGAATTAAAGGCACATGTTATCACATCCAGACTTCCCTTCCTCCCTCCCTCTCTCCCTCCCTCCCTTCCTGAGACAGAGTCTTCAAGGCTGGCCTTGAACTCACTATACAGCCAAGGATGACATTGAACTTCTGATCTTCCTGCCTCTGTCTTTCAGGTGCTGAGGTTACAGACATATAGACATGTACCAAGAAGCTTGGTTGGTATGGTGCTGGGGAGGCTGGGCATGGTGGTGCTTGCCTTTAATCCTAGCACTTGAGAGGTATGTGAGATGGAGGCCAGCCTGGTCTACATATCGGGTTCCTGACCGACTAGCTGGGATTACGGGGAGTCCCTATCATAACAAACAAATCAAAACAACCACCCCAAAGAAACAAAAGACACACACACACACACACACACACACACACACACACACACTGGGGAGGTGCAATGGAACAGCATAAAGGAACAGAGAGGTAGGAGGACTCAGAAGCTACATTCAGGAAGTGTTTAAAGGAGAGGCCTGGGTGATTTTGGTAAAATGTTGAAAATCGGCACTGGATGGTTGGCATTGACAACGTGGAGGTCTTGAGTGACCAGCATGATCCAGGATCACAGTCTCAGCCTTGTGGCTGCAGCTTTGTGTCACAGCAAGCTGGCGGTGTCATGCACAGAAGAGGCTGTCCACAGGGATTCTAGACGTGATACAGTGCTCGCTGTCGCTCATAATGAAACAAATGCAAACGGAAGCATACCAGGACACCTATCTCTTATTAGTCTGATTGGAAGCCAAACATTCTAATATTTCTCTGTGTTGCTCAAGGTGTGAAGGAATGAGTGCCAGGCAACTCTGCCTATGAGAGTGGAAGGCAGTGCTGACTGTGGAAGGGTATGTTGGAGATCAGGCCTAGAAAACAGAAAGCATGTTAAGTATTTCAAGCAGAAAAGCATGCAATAGAGGAGATGAGGTACTACCAAATGAGTTGGAAAGGCTAGATGACTTGAGGAGCTAAAGTTACTGTTATATCACTTTGTTGGGGGGGGGGTGTCACACTGTCAGAGGCTGTGATCAAATAGTCTTGAAAGCTGTTGCTGCCACCAAGAAGTGAGGTGGCATAGCGGAGGCAGTATCTACCATGTAGCTATGAAACCAGTGACAGGTGGTCACAGCAAAAAGTCATAGTGGCCTAAGTCTATCATAGAACGGAGAAAGAAGGCTCCGCCCCTTCAGTCTTTCACATCTCACACAAGCACATGTCATTGGCAGAAAGACCCAAATTCCCATCGACCATAAGTGCTAGGATAAAGCGGCCGTCACCATCGCCTCGGACATTTTTTCACAGAACTAGAAAAACCATCATAAAATTTATCTGGAGCCACCAAACATACCAAAAACTCAATGTGATCTTGAGCAAAAAAAAAAAAAAAATAAATGATATTGTCACAATTTATATTTCATTTTTTTTTTTGTATCTTTTTTGACAGGGTCACCCTTTAGTCACAGCTGGCCAGGAGCTTGCTTTAACCAGCTTGCCTGAAATCTCACAGAATCTGCCTGTCTCTGCGCTCCCCATTCTGGGATAAAGCTGTGCCACTTTCCCGTATATCACTACCAGAGCCTTGTATATCAAAATATCACATGCAGTACTAGCACAATAAGACAGACTACAAGACCAATGGTATAGATGGTGAACCCAAAGTTAAATCACACAGCTATCAGCCATCTGGATTATTGACAAATCTATATTGAGACAAAGTCCTCTTATAGACAAAAGGCCACCAGCATGGTGGCACTGTGCCTTTAATCCTAGCAATATGGAGGCAGAGGTGGGCTCATCTCTGTGAGTTCAAGGTCATCTGCAGAGAGCACCTTGTCTCAAAAAGACCAATAAATAAAAAAAAAACAAGAAAAAGAAACCATGTACACATCTAGAAGAATAAACATAATTTCTTATCTTCACACTATACATAAAAAATCAATTAAGCAAAAACCTAATGGATAAGACCTGAAATCACTAGAGAAATCACTGGCGGAAACGACCTCAAAGATATAGACATGGGCAAGGCTTTCTGAATAGGATTCCAAAACTCAGCAACGAAAGAACTACAAATGGAATCAAAGGTAAATCTCATAATCACAGAAAACAATAGATACTAGAAGAGAAGTCACCTACAAAATGGGAGAAAGTCTTTTTATCTATTTGCCTATAATAGGTATCAATATCCATAAATAAAAGAACTAATAAAAATTAAATCACCCCCAAAGTACCAAGTTACTAAAAGGGCAATGGAAAGTGAATAACACTTCTCAAAAAGACAAATAGCCATGAACAAATAGTGTTCACATATTATTTATCCACGTAATATGCAATAAAGAATATAACATCTAATATATCTTCCTCTAGTCAAGTTCAACAGCAACAAATGCTGTGAGTATTGAGCTTGGTTGGGAGAATCTTGCCCTCATACGTGTGTTGGAAGAATGTAACTTAGCCCAGAAACTATGAAAATCAGTATGGATATTTCTCAAAAGGTGGAAAGTAGAACTACTATATGATCAGCTCTATTGCTTTATACCCAAGTATCTAAGTCTGCACACAGTAATATCTGCACCCATGTTTATTATTTCACTACACATATCAGCCAAATTAAAGAGTCAGCCTAAGAAGCCACCAGCAGATGAATACGAAAGAAAGTGATATACCCACCTGTCTGCCTGCCTCCTGCCTGTCTGTCTGTCGACTCTGTCGAAGTCATATGATGAGGAAGGGAAACAACAAGAGCTAGGACGGCTGGGATGAGACACCGTTTCCTTTGTTTTGATTTTATTTATTCTTTGTGTTGAATGTACGTCGCATGCAATGTTTCCGTGCACCCTCGTGCAATGCTGCGGAGGTCAGAGGGAGGGTGTCGATTCCCCTGAACTGTAGTTCTCTTGGAATTGGTGTTTCAGACGTTCTCAGCCGCCAAGTGTGCTGGGATTAACCGGGTTCTTCTGTCAAGACGTCTGCTCTTAACTGCTTACCATCTCTCCAGCCCCAAGACATTCCATTTCAAAGCATGCAGTACTGGCCCTCCACAAGTCCTAACACCCCCAATATTCTATACTAAGTCTTGAACGCATAAGTGATTAAACCATTAAAGATCCTCATGACATATCATCTCTGGAAACAGCAACAGACACCCCAGAGGTATTACTTTTTCCAATCTCCCAGGCATCTTTCAGTTTAATCAACTGAGATTAGATATCACAGTCCTGAATCTAGAACAGCTTTAGCTGATTCCCTAGCTCACATTACATAACGTAATCAAGGAGAGACAGTCCATCATATTAACAATCTGAACATTAAATAGATTAATATAAAATTATGAGTGTTGTTTGTGTACTTTGAAAATCCAGTTGTTATTCAGCACCCCAGGAATATATTTTCACATTCTAATTTCACTCCATTATATATTTTACCAACATAATTTCCCAATTTGTCTTAGATATCACTAGCAATCATCAAGCATAATCGTTTTTCTGTATGCCAGATGCTCTTCAGTAATTTAATACCCTTCAAAAATACCTACTATAGTCTGGGATGTAACTCATACACCTCTAGGGGGTGTTTGCTTAGTGTATTGGTTACTTTTCCAGTCAAAAGGAAGCTTATGGGAGGAAAGGCTTACTTTGGCTCACAGTTAGAGTTCAGTTTGTCTTGAGAGAGCACATTGGCAGATTATGTTGATGGAACTGGCCACACTGATCCATATCAGGAAGCAAGGTGGATGGCTGTGCGTTGGTCCTTCACCTTTATTCATTCTGGAGCCCCCCAGCATCTGTATGGTACCCCCTTCAGGTGTCAATCTTCCCTCTAGTTAACCTCTTTAAAGCAACTCATACCATGTGCCTAAGTGTGTGTTCTAGGTGATTCCAAAGCTTGTCAAGTGGACAATGAAGATGAACTGTAACAACTAGCATATAAGAGGCCCTGGGTCGATGTTCTATACTGAGAAAAAATAAATACAGCTAACTGTGGTTCTGAGGAAACTAAGGCAGAGAGCCTGAGCACTTCTCTGGAGAAGGTGTCTGGAATATGCTCCTGTGCATCCAACCCCAGGGGCCACTGTCCTGCCTCCTGTGTTATCCATAGAGTGGAGACAAGCACTGTGCTCCAAACCGATGGCGGATACGTGGTCTGAAATGATGGCGAGTTTCATGGGACTCCTGAGTCCCCTGTCTGCTTAGTGTCCCTGCTGCCCCTACACCCCTGCCCTAACCTTAAAGGCATGGTGACTATAGGTCACAGTTCCAGAACCTCCCTGCCCCCATCTCTCTAAGATGAGCAGATGGCCAGAATATTAGGGAAGAAAGCTTTGTGCAGTCCCAGCTGCTGGCTGTGTCCCTGGCTGCCGGGAAATTTCAACCTCATGTAGCCCCTTCTGGCAGTGACAGTTACAGGGTCAGCCACCATGCTGCTCTGAGCAGTAACACTCTGTGTCCTATCTGGCTCTTCCATGAGTATCAGGATGTTTTTCCCTGGTGCCTGATATCTTTCTCTAGTAGTCGCTCTAGACAGGTCAGACAATTATGCAGTCCATACGGGTACAACACCTTCTCGTATCACATAAGCACATTTGTCATGTCTCAGAAGACATCGACCGCTAGTCAAGAAACAAGATCAGGATTCTTGCTGCTCCTTTCTTCTTTTGTCAGAACATCCTGTCCCTCAGACCGAGGCTCTACTTGGACTCTTTCTCTAAGAGCCAGTGACCAATCCGAGAAGGTGGTGCTTTTGGTGATTTGCACCTGTGGCCTGGGCCACTCTACCGGTCACTCATACGCTGGACGTAGTGTTGCCATGCTTATGGGTAGTTCACCAGACCATTTTCTAGGTCCAGCTTCCATGGAATTATCATGCTATGTTAGCACATTTAAACTCACACGAAAACATTTTTTTTGCTTCCATAAGAAATCCAGCTACTTCGCTCTCCCACAGAAATTCCCAATCCTGTCCTTTATATCTTCTGTGTATGTAGAAGCCCCTTTCCACTCAGTAACTCATGCCACAGGGTATAAGTGAAGCTGCCTTGCTCACAAATTGGAACACAATCCAGAGCTTACCAATCAGAGCATCTCATCACTCTAGCCACTGTGACTGGGTAAGGAATGCTTGCATGAACTTACTTGGCCTAACCAGAGTCCTCTCTGAGACTCAACTCCTGTTATCTGGGAAGAGAAGCTCTCTGGAACTAAGTATATCTTAGCCTGATGACAACTCTTCTACCCACTAGAGAAAGCTTTCTTGAAAAGTGCCAGTAAAGAGGGCCTGGTGACATCAGTTGTGCTCCTGGATCTTGTGGTGCCTGAAGCCTACTGACTTGTTGGAGTTACAGGCAGTTGGAGCCACTAGAGTGCCGGGAATGAACCTGTTGTCTCTCTTTCAAGAAGCATGTGCCAGCTCTTCACAGTAGCCTATTTTTCCCCTCAGTCCCCTAGAATTGAGATATCTTTACAGAATTGCAGATTCTGTGAAAACTTATCATGTCATTTCATATCCATAGCCATCTGACTTATGTACTTAAATGACAGTTATTTTTTAAGAAATATTTTCATTTGTTTATTTTTATTTATGTACTGATGTTTTGGCTTGCGATGTATGTTAAATTCGTCCCGTTTCATGCAAGGCCTTGAAGGTCAGAAGAATGCATTGTCCCTCTGGAGCTGGAGCTACAGCATGGTTGTACCACTGTGTGGTTGCTGAAAGTAACCTGAGTCCTCTGCCAGGACAACCAGTGCTCTTAACTCTTAACCACTGAGCCATCTGTCTACTCTCTAATAGGAGAGAAGAAAAATCTCATTTACACATCTTGCATGGAGTCATGATTATAAACTAGAGGACCAAGGCTCAGACAAGTGGGGTGGAACAGAAATCTGTGCTTTCAGTCTGAACTCTATATCAGCTTCTCTCTTTTCCATTCATTGATATTTGGGTTTCTTTCAGATTTTCATGGATTTATCCCTCATGAAACCATAAACTGTAAGATCCTGACGGATGTTCTGTTTGCTATCACCACCATCCCCAGGGCTCCTAGTACTGGGCAAAGTCTTTCACAGATGCTGAAATGACCCTTGCTGAGCTCACAGCATTTCCATATTTCTTCACAAGAGCTGGGTATCAATGGATTCCTACATCTGAATCATGGGAAAGGAGATCATCAGCGAGAATATTGTGGTTGCATCCACTTGAACTAAGCTGCCCTGGCCTTTACTAATAAGCCTCATCTCCCATGATTAGCTGCACCATATGTGGGCTCCATTCCATTCCACATTCCATCCATCCATACCACCAATATCACATCGATCTTGTCATTAATGACACACTCAAAAATGTAATATTACACAATCCTGGCATTGCATGTGTCTTAGTGCCCAAACAGGCCAATTTACCTCTCCCTCGCCACTTCAGATCCCTATGTGAACACTTGTCCTATTTACAAGAATTTCACCTACAATTATCTCAGATTAGCTGCAACTGAGACATTCTATTTTGGTTCCCATAATGCAGTCTTTCTCCGCTGCCTTTCACCCCAATGGTGGCTCCCTGGAGCTTCCTCTCAGATGCAGCAAACTGCAGGAGTGATAGTTACCAAGCACCAAGTGGAGTTTCTAGCCCTAGGCTTTCTAATACATGGCAGCATTTACCTGGAATTAGCAGCGGTCACAGCTCAGCAGAGGTGACTGTGCTGACGTTGAATGTGGTCCTTGTTTGTCTTTTCAGCCCAGAGATCCTGTCAGTGTGGAGAAACGATAATAGCATGTTATTAAGTTCTTTCTGGTAATGTAATTCAGAGTCAGGCAGCAGTTTGGTCACTGAGGTCTCTGTAAAGCTCAGAATAATTTCTGTGTTATTATCCGCCATTTTAAAGAGCAGTACCTACAATCTTAAATCTCGCTAATAGCATGTATTGTTTCGAATGCACATGTGTAGAATGTACATGTGTCATATAAACAGACATCAGGTGCTTATTGACGAGGACCTCCAGCCTCCAGCTTATTAGAGATCCCTGAGTGTCTGTATAAACTATCCTCAGGGGCAAGTACTCTTCACCAGCTCCTTTTCAAAGAATAAGTTTTCTTAGACCTATTTTTTTTTTTTTTAAGACAGGGTCTCCCTGTAGTCCCAGCTGTCCTGGAACTCACTCTGTAGACCAGGCTGGCCTTGAACTCACAAAGATCCACCTGCCTCTGCCTCCCAAGTACTAGGATTAAAGGCGTGTGCCACCACGCCCGGCTAGATTTTGAATTTTTAAAATTTGGGCTGTGGGGATTGGAGAAATGGCTCAGTGGTTAAGAGCACAGACTGCTCTTGCAGAGGACCCAGGTTTGGTTTCCAGCACCCACATGGCAGCTAAGAACGGTGTTTAACTCTAGTTCCGGGGGAATCCGACACCCTCTTCTGACCTCTGCAGCACTGTACCACATGGGTGCACAGACCTTCATGCAGACAGTACACTCATACACATAAAAAATAATAAATAAAAATTATTTAAAATTCGGGCTGTTCAACCTATGATTTATTGCTTTGTAATTTAATGTGATATAATAATATGTGTCTAAAAGGGAGGGGGCATTATGAGGAATTAGCTCATAGTCATGGAGGCTGAGCAGCTATGTAGTCTGCTTTTTGCAAGCTGGAGGCCTGGAAAGCCAACGGTGTGACCTGGCTCCAGTCCTGAGAACCAAGGCAATGGACAGTGTAAATTTCAGTTCAAGGGCAGAAGATTGATATACCTAGTCAAGTTCGAATCTGGCAAAAAGCCAGAAGGAGGAAGTTTCTTTGTTCTCTTCCTTTTCGTTTTGCGCAGGTTGGATGAAGCCGGCTCACAGAGAGGAAGGCATCTGCTTTCCTGTGTTCACCAGTTCAAGTGCCCACCTCATCAGGAAACACCCTTACAGGAATAGTATCACATAAGTCCTCCTTCTGTCCTCAGGCTGACAGATAAAATAGCCATCAAAAGGCATAAGTAAGAGACCCACAGCCACTTCAGTTTCCACGTCTACTCTTCCAGACCACCAGTAAACAGCATCAGCCTTTTCCCTTTGACCAACAAGATTTGTCAAACTGAATTCGGTCAATAACCTTAATGAGGTTGCAAGAAGACTTCAAGCTCAAGAGGAGGATGCAGTGGGACATGCCATGATTTTGGCCTTGTGATGCCCTTCACAGAGGCCTGGCTTCTGAACTACAGATTGGTGAACTGTGTAGGTATTGTTTTGAACCAACAAGTAATGTGTTGTACAGCGATAGAAAGAAAATACAGTGCAGAGGTCAGAATGCTATAGAAGCCCAGTGTTCAAAATTAGTGTCCTTAATAGTGGGACAATTAGAGATTATGTGTCTGCCAACATAATATGAAGCCCAACCAGAAATTCACAGAATCATTTGAAAGTATTTTGGGTGTTGTGTTAGAGTCAAGCCAAGCTTTTAAATTACATGACCATATACATTAGTCAAAACATGTAGAACTGGGCTGGAGAAATGGCCTAGTGGTTAAGAGCGCTGACTGCTCTTGCAGAGGACCCAGGTTCGATCCCCAGCACCCACATGGTGTCTGAGAACCATCTTTAACTCTAGTTCCAGGGGAATCCGACACCCTCTTCTGATCTCCGAGGCATTGCACGACACGGGTGCACAAACATACATGCAGACAGTACATTCATACACATAAAAAATAAAATAAACACATAGAACTATAAAGTAATGAAGATGGTGTTTACTGTCTATAGTAATTATGTCTCGAGAAGTCTATTTGAAAAAAATCTAGGCTTTAGAGGCTGGGAAATGGCTCATTCAGTAACCTGCCTGGTGTGAGGATCTCAGTTCTGGTCCCCTGCACACACATAGATTCTAAGCTCCAGGTGCCTGTTTGTAATACCAGCTAGGGGAGGTGGAGACAGGTAGATCATGGAGCACATTGGCCAGCCAGCCTTCTTGAATTGCTGGGTTCCAGGTTCAGTGAGAGACTCTCTCAGAAATAAGGTGGAGAAAGAATGATAGAGGAAGACACCTGATTTGGACCTCTGGTCTCCATAGGCACATGTGCCTACATGCTCACACAGTCACATGGCACCCAACACACACACACACACACACACACACACACACACACTCACACCAAGGCTTTGGATATACCTCAATTTTCAGAAAATATTAGAAAATATTAGGGATCCTTCAATGACAACATGAGAAAACAAACATATTTAGAATGTGGGACATTTGATGTGACAGCTAGCTGGAACTCTCCTACAAGTCAATGGGGGGGGATGATGACGGGGGATGGGTTATCCTAGATCAGACCAGATTTAAAGAGACACAATCAGCCAATTCACTGTGTGAATCTTATTGAATTTTGGTTTCAAAGAAACAGCTATGAGATATTTTTAGGATAATTGTATAAATTTGAATATGAAGTGAGTTTTAGATGATATTAGAGATTAGTGCTATTTTTGTTAGGTGTGAGGTTGTTAATGGGAGAGATTTTCTTACTTTTTGGTGGTACATGTTGAAAGAATGAATTGTTATGGTGTTTTAAATTTACTATGAAATGGCTCAGTTTATCATGTTAAAAAAAAGGAAAAATAGTATAATTGTTTAAACTAGATAGATGATGGATGGGTGCTTTTTTGTTCATTTCTTTTCTTTCCTGGTTGTTTCACAATAAAATTGAAATTCTGTTGAAACAAATGAACAGCAATAAACCAAAAACAAACCAGGAGAAGGCTGCTTCGGGACCCGCAGAGCTCATCCATAGCCTGTGGCCCCAAAGTGGGCGATGGACTGTGGAAAATGGAGCTGAATGGTTGCTGCAGTGACACATCTGTTGAAACCAGCCTCAGTCAGTGCCCCTGTGGAGGGGAAGGGCCTCTGCCCACTTCTTTCAGAGCATGCATGCATGAGGAAAGGACTGCTCAGAACCCTGCTGGCCAGAGGCATTTACCACGGGGGTAATGGACCTGCGGCAGCAGCATTTCAAAATGTCAACAGAATCTTGGCGGTGGCCCATGAATGGCTGTAGAAGTAATTGTCTTTTTGGTTTGTTTGTTTGTTTGTTTGTTTGTTTCAAAAGTAAGATATTTCAACTGCAAACAGTTAAGATGGCTGTCAGTTTCTACTCTGATGTTTTGTATGTCATACTTTCCCTTAGGTCGAATTACCATGCAATTCAACTGCAATGGCCATAGGCAGTTTTGGGGACCCAACTGCGGGAGGTGAAGCCGTAGTGTGCCCAGCTGGTATTTAGTGGGATGGTTTCTGTCATTTGCTAGTCATTCTGTCATGGAAGGGCTTGCATGAAGACCCCTCCTGCTCACAGTGCCCACAGCCTGGCTCTGTGACATAAAGTTGCAAGACTGAAGGTCACACTGCAATAAGAATGAAGCCTACATCTGGCATTAGAAGTATTTGGTATCAGAGAAGAAAACAAGCTTAAAATGTATAGCCAGAAGCTAGTCTGTATCAGTTGTGGAAATTTTTTAGTAGAGAATTGGGTACTCATTGATGCCTGGTCAAAGTAGAAGCTTTTTCCTGCTAGTAATATACTTAATAATTTAGCTTATATACTTATATAGTATTTAATGGGCACCATAAATCACAGATATGACCAGAATTTCTGTATTAGTGGGATACAAACCTTCACTATTGCTACAAATAATGAAGAGGTCTCCTGTGCTCTACACATATGCATAGAACATATATCAATATTGAAAAAATGTTTTAGTTAGGCTTGATGTTACAGACCTGTAATCTCAGTTGCTCTGGAAGCTTTGCTTGTTCAAGATCTCCTTGGACTACAGTGAGTACAAAATCGCCTGGACAAATTATTGAAATAAAAAGTAAAAAGAGGTCTGGGTATCTCAGTGGTTTAATGCTTGCCTTGCATGCATGAAACCTTATGTTCAATAACCAATATAGTTCGTTCTCTCTCTCTCTCTCTCTCTCTCTCTCTCTCTCTCTCTCTCTCGTGCATGGATGCATATACATATACACAGAGAAAAAAGCCCATTATGAAGTTATGTTGGGAGATTGGGTGGTTGCTTACAATATTATTTTTCCTGATTTTTGTAATTTCAGAATAATTTCAGCTATTTAAAATGTCTAAGACATTGTGATTCACCACCCCCTGCCTCATTCCAAATAACTTTATTATTATTATTGAGACAAGTCTTAGTTGTAGCCTAGGCTGACCTTGAACTCATGATCACCTTTCTTCAGCCTCCTGAGGACTAGGATTACAAGCCTGCACCACCATGCCTGGTGACAATTTTGAATTGGTTTAATTAAAGAAGGCTTCTGCAACCACGTCAACTTTGGAAAGGGAATAAGAAGACAGAATCATGGCCTCTTCTGACACTGGGAAGTCCCATGACTGCCCCAGACTGCTCACCTCCAAACCTCTTTTATTTAAGGGAGAGATAAATCTCTTTCTTAAGTGACTGTTATTTTGGCTCTTGTGTTTTGAGTAGCCAAACAGAATCCTAACTGAAATATGCTTTTGCCCTTTGACTCAGCAATTTCACTGCCAGAAATTTGTCCTACAGATACACCAGCACTGTGGAAATGATGTGTGTGTGGTCAGGTCATTCATTGCAGCAAAAGATGGGAAACGATTTGTGTGTCCCTCCACGGGCGCTGGCTAAATAAATTATGGACATCCAAAGTGAAGCAGCAGGCCTCATATATTTGGATGAAGTTTGTACATTAATATGAAATTATCTGTAGTGTATGTTGTTCAGAGAATAAAGTAAATACAGGATGCAAACACTGCTCCTTGCACAGACATAAACATGTGCTCATATATGAATAAACAAACCACAGGACTTTGTAACATTGGCTTGTCTCTGAGTAACATTGGCAATTGAATGACTGAGAACCAGACTGGGGAGGGTCTTTCCTTTGGATTTCTTTTGAATAATCAAATGAAGTTTTTTTGAGATGGATTCTCACTATGTAGCTCAGGCTGCTTCAAATTCAATACCAATTTGCCTCAGCCTCCAGGTCCTAGGATTATAGGTGTGTGGTACCATGCCCAACTCATGTGAAATTTTTATTTTTTAAAATATTTATTTTTATTATATGTATATATATATGCATGTATATAAGTGCACCCATGTTATGCAGTGCCCACAGAGGTCAGAAGAGGGTATTGGATCCCCTGGAACTGGAGTTATAGATGGTTGTTAACCACCATATGGGTGCTGGGATCCAAACTTGGGTCCTCTGTAAGAGCAGCCAGTGCTTTTAACCACTGAGGCATCTTTCTAGCCCCTTCATGTGAATTTTTAAAACTTATTCTATGTTTGAATCAGGGTCTCTCATGTAGATCAGGTTGGCCTTGAATTCACTCTTTAGCCAAGGATGACCTTGAGCTTTTGATCCTCTTGACTCCACTTCCTACGTGCTGGGATTGCGGGTATGTGTGTCAATGCCCAGTTCATATGGTACTAGGTATCAAATCCAGGGTCTTGTGCATGGTAGGCAAGCTCTCTGCCAACTGAGCTACATCTGTAGTTGTAGGATGTGAATTTTTATGAAAAACTTTAAATTAGAAAACACCCTTACATTTGGTAGCTGTAGAACAAAGCACATTTCAATTGAAAAGCATTATCTTTTCAGATTGAGGAATAAGAGAAATTCCTTAGGTCACCATTGATAGGATGCCCCATGTCTGGCCTGCCCAGTGTGTCTCACTTCACTCCCAACTGCCCAGCTGCCAGATCCACAAAGTTCCTCACAGCACATATGAAGTCCAGAGCAGCTGGAGATGAGACATCGGACTCATGGCTGACTGATGACCATATGAGCAGTTGGCTTCAGTTTAGGGAACTAGAATAAAGCAAAAGGCGAGTTTTTAATAACCATTGATGCTAGTGAGGACTACACACATCCAAGGGCCAATCGTTCTTTTCCTACATCAGTGCTGAGACATTGCCTATTGGGAGAGATGGAGGATGAATCTGTGTTCTTTTATTTGCACAAATGTCACACATACTTATGACTCAACTCTATAGAACTTCTTGTGACGTGTCTGCCCTGTCTCAGTTTCCTGACTGTGAACTCCCTGTCTCAGTACACAGTCAGAGACACTGTTCATTAAATGAGCAAGTGAATCCTGTGGAGACCTAGACACTCTGATTCTCTCTTCCTTGCAGAATCTGGGTATCACAGTCATCATCATCTTTGAGACTGTACTCTTTATGAATGCTTGAATCAGTACTGTTACCCCATAGCGTGTGCCAATAAACAGCAGCTCAATTAATGAAGCAATTGGATATGTGATTGAATGAATGAATGAATGAATGAATGACTTGATTTTGCAGCAGTATCTGAGGGCTAATCTCATTGCAGGTCTACTTGGCCTTGCTTATGATGGAGGAATTTGTACTCGGGTGGGAGAAGTGCTTGGAAACTTCTCGAAGGTAGCATCTCACACTCAGGGTGTCCTGTGTATTTTGGCAATGTGTCCTTTGTGCCTGTGTATGTCCTAGTACTCCTCATCCCAGATGCTCATTTATGATGGATGATGTTCCCATGTTGGGAAAATGGCTCTCATGGGGACACTCATATTTTGATAAAGTCCAAAATAAATTGAGAGAGTAAATGCTGTAATCATTCCTAAATGCCACAGTTATTAATAACACCCCAGTCATAATTACTCTCTTGGATTGTGGCATTGTAAAAACACATTATGGGTTAGTTCCATAGTCAGTGAAGAAGTGTCTGCCATGCCCTCCTGTTTACTCAGGCCTGCTTCTCAGGTTCAAGGCACTGGGATGTTGCTTTAAGGAGGATTTCTAGTTTTCTCAAAAGTAGCAAATTCACAATTTTTATTATCTTCTGTTACAGCAACAAACTGCTGCATAATAGACTTCGATACTTTAATGCAGGCAATCAATTCTTTAGTGTAGTGTCATCTCCTCTAGACCTACTTTAAATAGTATTTCTGAGGGGATGGCACACCACTGACTCCATCCACCATGGAATGGTATCATGTTCAATGAGTGTGTGTGTGTGTGTGTGTGTGTGTGTGTATGTGTTCAAGTGCACAATCATGAGGGGATAGAGAAAGGCAGAGAGACAGACAGAAGCACAGACAGCAACAGGCAGGAGGGGATGTGGAAAGTGGGGCGAGGCTGCTAGGAAGGGGATAGGCCTTAACTTTCTAGCTGGGTGGCCTTAGGCAGGTCATTAGCTCATGAAACATCAATGTCCTCATAAGTACATGGGGTTGCTAATAGAAGAAGCCAAGTCATAGGATGTTGTATTGAAACCACACTGAGCATGGTGGCACATGCACTGTAATTGTGCACTCAGGAGGCAAAGACAGGTGGATGGCTGTGAGTTTGAGGCCAATCTGGTCTGTATAGCAGGTCCAGGCCAGCCAAGGCTGCACAATAAGACCCTGTCTCAATAAACAAAATGACACAAAACAACAGCAACAGCACACTGCTAAATGAAGGTCTTGGCACATAATAAAGCTTTCAATAAATGTGAACCTTTCCCCTCTCTATGTTTGCTTTTTCTTCTGATGTACTGAAGATCAGGCTTAAAAAGACTGAGCTTGGGGTATGCCCCAGCTGACAATGATAGCCCAACATTCAGCTTGGGATGACTCTCAACACTCAAACAAAAACTAGAATGAATAGGCAAATCTTCCACATGGTCCTCAGGGAGCCTTGGTCCCTGTCCAAGTCACATCTGAGATTCATAGTACATCCTGGGGACATGGAGCTTCTGTAAGTACTGAACATTCTGGAACAAAGCAAAACTTTAACTCAGAGAGGCTAATGGAATCCAAAGCAAGTGCACTAGACAGGAGAAAGGGTCAGTTTATAGAAGAGGAGCAAGTCCTCCTACAATCTCTCATTGCTGATACACAGCCCAAGGTCGTCTCCCCTAAAATGGAGTTGTGCATGGTAGGGGTGAGGCAAGTCTGTGCCTACAGCCTTGTCTTGGTTGGTCTGGACTGCTGTAAAAAGTACCCTTTTCTGGAAGCTTGAACAAGGCTGATTTCTTACAGTGTTGGAGGCTGGGAAGCCAAGGGGAAGTTTCCAGCCTGGTCAGGTCTGATAAGGGCCTGATCTTGGGTAGCAAGGACTTGTCCTCTAGTAGATTTAGATGATAGGAAAGAAACTAGCTACTCTTCAGGGCTTCTTCTCTTTGTCATTTATTATTTTTATCTTATGTGTATGAGTGTATTGCCTTCATGTATGTAAAGTGCACCTATGTCATACAATGCCCATGGAGATCAGAAGAGGGTGTCAGGTCTTCTGGATCTAGAGTTATGGATGGTTGTGACCTGCCATGTGGGTGCAGGGAACTGAACCTGGGTCTTCTGGAAGGGCAGCCAGTGCTCTTAACCATTGAGCCATCTCTCCAGCCTCAGGGCTTCTACTTAATAAAGCAAAATTCTCATTTATCAGGGCTCCACCCTCATGGCCCAATTACTTCTCAAAGGTACCATTTCCAATAGCCATCATATTGGGACCAGGGCTTTAGCCCATACATTTTGGGAGAATCACCCCCATCCAAAACCCAATGGACACAAACATTCAATCCATTGCAAGCCTAGAAGGGGCCAGCCTGAATCTCAGATTAACAAACCATGAGCAATGAACTCAGTGTTTGGAGGTTTATGATTTATCCTAAGGCCTTCATTAGATCTAGGGGCCTCCCCAAGTCCTGGTTTCCTCACTTGTGATAAAAGATAATCTTTAGTGGGCTGTGGTGGTGCACGCCTTTGATCCCAGCACTTGGGAGGCAGAGGCAGGCCCATCTCATTGAGTTCAAGGCTAGCCTGGTCTACATAGCAAGTTCCAGGACAGCTGGGGCTACAGGGAGATCCTGTCTCAAAAAGATAAAAAAAGATAATGTTTAAGGCCTTTTCCTTATCTGGTATCCTGTGGTTGGGAGATGGCAAAGTAGGGGGAAATGTTGTTTTTGGTGGCCTGCTGTTACTCAATTTTCTGTCACTATAAAAAAAACCTGAGATAATTGATCAGCTTATGAAAAGAAGAGGGTCAACAGGCCCATAGTTTGGCAGTTCTAGTACAGGATGGATTGGCCATGTTGCTTTGATGGTCCTGTGACAGCGACTCACAGTAGGAGGGCATGGTAGAGCAAATATGGCCAGAAAGCCAAAGAATAGAAATGAAAGCATGTCCCTTCAGTGGCATGCCTCACATGACCCAAGGCTCTCTCGTCAGCCTCTGCCTCTTCAAGGTTCACCGCCTTTCTTTTTTTTTTTGCCTTGGTTTGTATCTTTTTTTTTTTTTTTTTATTGATGCTTTGTGTATTTCATTACATCATTTTCCAATTTCAGTTCAGGGCATATATTCCCTTCCCTTCCCCACCCCCCATCCCCTACCCATCTCCAGATATCGCATTCTGCAGTAACTTTTCTGCATGTTTCTCTGTTTTGTTTTGTTTTTTCATTTTTTTAACAATGAAGTGATAATTTGTGAGTACAAGCATCCTTCATGTAAAACCAATTTGCAAGCAGTTGTGCAAAACCCACACAGCTCATGGGTCCCACATCCAGAGGGGGGCTTGTATGTCAATCCAGTTGATCAAATGAGTGTCCAGTCTATATTGTTTAAGTTTCACCATTCACCCCAGTCGCAGCCCTTTCAACAGTGCCTCCCTGGAGGCAAATCCTGTAACACTTGCCTTTTGAGTGAGAGTCAAGATCCAAACTACAGAACTTGCCCTTTCTGTGTCTCCACATGCCTCTCTTTGTCACTCTCTTTAGTTTCAGGGACATTTTTGATGTAACTACATGGTGGAGGACTCCAAATGGTTTTATGGTTACCTCAGCCATAGTATTGATAAAGCACTGGTCACTGTGCCTGCCTGGCCTTGAACATCTATGGTGAATTTCTTTTTTTTTCTTTTTTTTTTTCTTTTTTTTTCTTTTTTTTGTCTTTTTGAGACAGGTTCTCCCTATAGCCCCAGCTGTCCTGGAACTCACTATGTAGACCAGGCTGGCCTTGAACTCACAGAGATTCACTTGCCTCTGCCTCCTGAGTTCTGGGATTAAAGGTGTACGCCACCACCACTAAGTTTCCTTTTACCTTTGTGTTTCCTGACAGTGCTGTTGATTGGCCCATTCGCTCATTTAGTTCATCTGGCAAAGGCTTTCTGCAACTAGCTGCTGGATGTGGTGCTGAGGGAGGACACAGCAGGAATGAGGCAGGTGGTGTGTGCTTTGTGCTTGTGAGGTGACGGGTACTGTGAGAAAGGCTGGCAGAAGGTGGATGGGGCAGGAGCAGGCCAAGTAAGATTGCTTCAAGGATGAGCTAGTGAAAGTCGAGGGTAGTAGGAGTGAAATATTGGGCTTCGGGGGTGGAGTGTGGGGGAAGGGATGACGATTCCACCAGGGCAGATTTGACTTTTTGCTGCTTTGCCCCAACAGCCTCAAACTAGGCACAAAATGGTCAGTCCCTGAGTGAAAGAGTAAGGGGCGATCTAGTCCCCGTGTCATAAAGGAAGCTGAGAGAGAACTAGTCCTACTGTGCTGCTCCAGAGGCTCAGAGCAGGTTTGTGTGGGGCTGGTGTAGTTTGGATTTTGCAGGAGACACTTGGATGAGGACTTGGGTGCAGGTCATTGCTATCTGGGATGCACAGGAGAGTGTGGGGAATGGGAAGACAAAGAAGGTAATAAGTGAAGTGTGGAGGGCTGAGTGGATCAGAATTGTGGGCAACTAGAACTGGACTGCACCTGTGGGGCATCATGCTGAGAAGGCATGGTTGCGCATCCCCTCTTCTGCTCAAATGCTAAATCCCTAATTCTTGTGGCTGCTCATCTGAAAGACTGAGCAAGTTTCCTGGAAGCTGGAATAAGCTGTCGGGAAGCAGCACATGGGAGGTGCCGTCCTTCTTTGCAGACCTTTCCATGGCTACAAGTGAGCTGGGAGCAGGGTGCAGGGGAAAGGGCAGGTAGTCACAATGCCTCTTGCAGAGGCAACGGGGCATACTGGCTTTAGGATGGTAGTGGTGCTGGGTGTGGAGGGAAGGCAGGCGTGAGGTACTTTTTGGGCAGGTAGATGATCTTCTCCCCATTGTGCAAATATTTCCTACTGTGGCTTGGTGTCCTGGGATGCAGACAGGGCTCTTTGAGGTATCCTTGGACTCACAGCTGTGGGAAGTCGAATATGGTCAGGAGCCAGCAAAGGGGGAATCACCAACCTCCCAGGGCATTCCAGAGCTATGCCCGCCCTTAACATGTTCCTAGATGCTGAACCTTCCCCAGCCCCAGAATGTGGACTAACCCGGCAGAGGCTATGTGACCACCTTGGGCTAGGCAGCTCTGTTCAGCTGAGGCTCCCAGTGTCATAGTGTCCACCTTATTATCAGGCATCTGTAAGTCAGATGCTGTTGTAGAGCTGTGACTAGCAGTGAGTGCTGTTCAGAGAGGGCTGATGAGGAAGAGGGAACAAACAAACACCTTAGGTACTGAGAAGGGCAAGGCAGAAAAACAAAGCTGAATGAAGGCTGCAGCCAGAGCCTGGGAAGATAAAGCAAGCTGACCATAACATTTCAGGGGCAGCATGGCCTGCTCTTGCACCGGGATTCCTGGGAGCTTCCCGGTGTGCCTAGTCCCATCTTTTTGCCACCACGCTGGCTCTTTTACAGGAGGTAGGGGCAGCCTCCTCTCCTGTGAGAAATTTACCCCGAGACCTTCTGCTTTGATGTCTACCTGCAGCACGTTTTTAGGGATTAGGGAATGATGTGACTGGGCCGTAGCTGGAGGTTGGCACGTCTTACCACCCAACAGCTGGCGCTGCTTGGGGCCAGATCATTAACCCTGGGAGGATGGATTGGCAGCACGCGCCGGTAGGCCCAAGCTAGGGCAGACACCATGTGTGTCTGTTTCTGTGTATGTCAGTCTGTGTTTGTGTGTTTGTGTGCCCGACGCGCATGCGTTCTGTGGATCTAGGAGCTGCCGCCTGCTCTGTCCAGTACATTTCACTGGCTCATCCAGGGATGAGCTCGGCTCCCTTAGTCAGCCTAGGCTGCTCGGGCTGCCTTCCCCCAGCCCAGACCCTGGTGCTTGCAAATGCAGGTCGAGTGTCCCTGTCGCCTGGGGCGTCCAGCTGCCGGGTGTTTGGCGGTCACAGATCATTACGCTGGGGAAGGCTGGCGCGGCCTTGGCCATGGCGTGTAGGCTGGCTGCGGGGTGCAGAGCCGCCCCGCCACTCCTCAGCTGTCTAAGCTTGGGACGCTCAGCCCAGAGAGATGCTTACAGAGCGCAGAGCCTGGGCGCGAGGACATCTGCCCTGATTTCTGAACCCATTCATCATAGAAAAAGGTGTTAGCAAGCAAACGGGAAACAGCCCACCCACCAAGGCCCAAAGCTAAAAATCCCCCTGAATTAGCTGGCCCACTAATCCCACTGTGTCCCAGGGCTAGGGATGGGTTTCCTGGTGAAAGCACACAAGGATGGAGCCTGCCTTGCTGTCCCAAACCGTCCTCTTCCCTTTCTTTCCTCCTCCCTCTTCCAGCTGGCAACGCCTCTATGGCTTTTTGGATTTAGCAAATAAAAATTTAAAATGTAAAGTAAATGATCATTTTTTTCATCTTTTTTATTGTTTGAAAATTTCATTCATGCATATAATATTTTGATCAAATATCAAATCCACTCTTCCTTCCAATAATTCCTCTCCTATCCCCCCTGACTTCATGTGCTCTGTTTTTAAACCCACTGAGTTTGCTCAGTGTTGTTTGTATGTAGGTGGGTGCAGGACAATCCTCTGGAGTCTGCGTAACACATCCCGGAAGAAAACCCACTCTCCCTTTCCTCCTTTCCTCTCCCTCCCTTGGTTTGTCAATAGCTCTTCAGTTGGGAGGGACTTTATGATCCCCCTCCCCCATCATGCTGGGATTTTGGCTGGCTTGATCATGTGCTGGGCTTATGCATGCAGTCATAGTCACTGTGCAATGATGGTTGCCTGTCATGTCCAGCAAATTCTGTTTTGCATATTGACTGGCGGGTCTCTGTATTAATTGCCATCTACCTCAAAAAGAAGCTCCTCTGATGACGGTTGAGAGGTGAGACATGGATGTGCCCACTTATATCTAAATAATAGTTTATTGGAAAGTCATTGAAAAAAATCAAAGTAAGCGGGTGTCAATGAAGAGGAAATAAGTATGTTAAAAATTGGTCATTTATCTGAAATTCAGGTTTGATCTGGCATCTTGGCATTTTCTTCGGCAGCTGTGCCTGAGAGCTACCGTTGTTCTGGTTCTTAGGGCCAAGCGAACCTGGGCAGAGCCTCAGGCCTTCTTCGTCCCATTGCAATCCCACCACAGAGAGTTCTCCCTGAGCTGCTTCTGAACCAGGCTTGCACCTACAGATGTGTGGAGGGGGCTGAGTTCGGACAGGAAGACCTGGCCCTGCCTTCAACACAGTTCAGCACAGTTAGTTTTCCCCAAGACCAGTCTCCTCACCTTTAAGTGGATTTGTAGTGAGTGAGGCTGTGGCTAGCACAGTGCCCATTCCAGCCCAGCCACCCTGTGCATTAAAAATGTCTTTTAAATATTTATTATCAGTGCGTGTGTATACAGCTGTGCATGTATTATGGTGTATGGGTGGCGGTCAGTTCTGTCCTTCCAATGTTATGTGCATTCCAGGGATCCAGCTTAGGTTCTAGGCTCACAGCAAGTGCCATCATTCACTGAGCCATCTTACCAGCCTCAGCCTGTGCGTTTAAGGAGTAGGGGGGAGGGGTCTGGCTGTCTATGGTGCTGGGGCAAGGGAAATGGAAGCTCCCACCCCAGGGCATACACTAGAGTGAGGCTCACCCTTGGCTTAGCTCCAGATGGTTCTTACCACATGGCAAGGTGAGGTCAAATCTTATAATTTTAAAAGATTTATATTATTTTTATTTATGTGTGTGCAAGTGCCCTTCAAGACCAGAAGAGGGTCTCCCTGGAGTCAGGGTTACAGGCAGGTATGAGCTGCTGGATGAGGGTGCTAGAACTGGACTCCAGTCCTCTGCTAGAGCAGGAAAACACTCTAAAGCCTGGAGCCATCTTCTCAGCCCTCAGATCTTATAATTTTTCAAAACCAATCTAGACATGTATATTTTCATAGAAAGCATTGATCTAAACATACAACTAGAGCATCTTTTTCTTTGATTGGGATGTTTTGAACATTGTGTAGACCTAACACAATGAAACCCAATGCTTACTTACATTGTGCTTGTTGGTGGTTACCATTGCCTGTCAACCTGAGGAAACCTAGGATCACCGAGGAGACAGACTTCTGGGTAAATGTGCTCAAGAGTTTCTACATTGGGTTCATTGCTGCGGGAAGACCCACCCTAACTGCAGACAGCACCATCCTGTGGGGTGGGCCTCAGGTTGACAAGAGAGGAGAAAGCTACCTGGGCAGTAGTACTGCGTCTCTGCTTCCTCACTATAGACAGAGTGTGACCAACTGCCTCCGGCTCCTGTCACCCTGGCTTCCCCTGCAGAATGGGCTGTATGTTTCCTCAAACTGTGAGCCAAAATGAATTCTTCCTTCCTTAAGTAGCTTCTGTCAGAGAGTTTGTCACAGCCAGGAGAAAAGCAACCCAGTGCTTACCATGGGCCAGGTATCTTCTAAAATTTCACGTATATCTTTTTATCCAACTGCTCAAAAGGAAGTAATTATTAATATGGTCCCACTTTATAGATAAAGAAACTAAGGCATCAGGAGGCCCCAAACTGATGTTATACTGACTTGTAAGCAGACAGTTTGTGATCTTTAAAAGCTGAGCTGCCTTTCTGCTTGTCTGCCACTGGGCTTTGCTGAGGGGAGCACATGGGCCGAAAGCATAGGCTACCCATGAGAAAGGTGTGGATTCGGGATGCACCCTCTTCATTTTTCATGAGCCATGCAGGTAAATATCTCACTGCCAGCTTTACAGGGTATTTGCCCACATCTGTGGTATAAATTCTCCCAGCAGGGAGCCAGTACAAGCCAGTTTCAGCAACCATGACAATCACAGAAAAATAAATGTCTACTTCTCCAGAGGTGAATGACGGAGATTGCTTGAGCAAATGCTTGAACTAAGCCTACAGTAGATAATATTATCTGTATTGTGACTACTTCCTAGCATGAACTGTCTCATTAGTCATTAGACCAAATTTGGCTTTCTGCTTATATATGTGGTAGGGACTCAACAAATGTCCTCCACTTAGCCAGATCTTCACACGCAGGCCAGTTCTGCTTCTTCCATGACACTTCCCCAGTCATCCTTACCTACCATGCCCTCCTTCCCCTCCTCCAAGCTCCTGGATTCAAGTGGGAGAGTCTGGAAGGAGAGCAGGTCTGGGAGCACAGCTGGCCCCTCTCGGGAGGGGCTGTAGAACTCTGGGCAGCTTCAGGTTAGGGCAGATATGAGGCCTTGAGTAAACTTGTAGGTTTCCTGGCAATGAATTACTCTGCCTCTAAAGTCTTGAAGGTGACCCATTTCCTGCACCCCATGTGCCTGAGCACAGAAAAGAACTTTAAAAACTAATTCATCTGATGCTAACCACTCCAACTTCTTTGTATTTTCAGCGTTGACACCTGTAAAATGGGAATAACAATTCCTATCACATAGTTTTTTTTTTTTTTTTTTTTTTTTTTGGGTCTTTTTGAGACAGGGTCTCCCTTTTAGTTCCACCTGGCCTGGAGCTCACTATGTAGACCGGGCTGGCCTTGAACTCACAGAGATCCACCTGCCTCTTCCTCCGAGGGCTGGAATTAAAGGCGTGTGCCACCACGCCCAGCCATGTAGGGTTTTTTTAAAGGATTAAATGTGTTAGTTTATTAAACATTTAAAATGTGTTTGCCACTTGTTAAGTATGAAATATGTTAGCTAATGCTATTACTATAAAGTGTATTGAAGTGATAAAACTGTCAGCTTCAAAAATCCCTTCTGGGATCTGGAGGGAACTCTTTTGAGTGGGACTCTGCTCCTTGCTGAGTGCTGTTAAAGAAAAAAGCTATTCAACAATATTTGTAAAAGTACATTAAGAAAAGGTTTATTCAAGACTATTTTGATAAGTATAAGGACCACAGCAATGGGATTATATAGTGTAGAGAGTGATTGAGTTCAACCTGAATATAGCAGGGCAAATGGGAATTTATAGCTGAGGTAGTGTGGCCCCAGTAGATAGGAAATTACTGACCATTCATCAGGAGTAAAGGAGCTAAACCCACCTAACAGGTTTCTTGCTGAAGAAGGCCAGAGTGGTCAGATATCACCCAGGGGATGATGGGAGTTGATGTCTGATCTGACATCAAGAGTGATTAGCTATCAAGGGTGAAGGGGTAAGGTGCTACAGTGACTTGGCACAGTTCTTTGTTAAAATTGAGTTTTATAAATGGGTCTGAGAGAAAGTTCAGAAGCTTGCCTAATGTGTGGCATGGTTGTCAGTGTCAGGAATCTGAAATCACTTGAGGGGTTAGATCCCTTTCTCAGCTCCCCATACAGATCCAGGTTCATGCTATTGACACATCTTACATACCTGATTCTGAGAGGGGCAGCAGGAGTTATGAAATACTCTAAGCCAGGTGTGGTGGTTCACACCTTTAGTCCTAGCACTCAGGAGGTAGAGGCAGGCAGATCTCTGTGAATTCAAGGCCAGCCTGGTCTACAGAGTGAGCTCCAGGCCAGCTGGGACTAAAGGGGGACCCTGTCTCAAAAAGAAAAAAAGAAGTACTTATCTAGCACTCTGGTCAAGGAGTTCAAGGTAACTCCGTTCAAGTACTTCTTTCTTGTATCTCAAATGAATTTCTCAGACCACACGAAGCCCAGATCCTATCCCAGACAGGTTCCATAGAAGAGACATCATAATTACCACAACAAAACGCTTGCCTGGGTCTGGAGTCTTGCCTTTAGTTTCCCTCCGCTGCTTTTGCCAGAGGTTCTTCAATAGAGCAGCCTCAATGTCTCATCTATAAAATGGAGGACTGAGCCCCTCTGATCTCTGGAAGTCCTTTCCATCTTATTTTTATTTATTTTTTATTTTTTTAATAAATTTATTTATTATTATTTTTGTATGTGTATGAATGTACTGTCTGCATGTAGGTTTGTGCACCTGTGTTGTGCAATGCCGTGGAGGTCAGAAGAGGGTCTCGGATTCCCCTGGAACTGGAGTTCTCCTGGAATTGGAGTTTCAGATGGTTCTTAGCTGCCATGTGGGTGCTGGGGATCGAACCTGGGTCCTCTGCAAGAGCAGTCGGTGCTCTTAATGGCTAGGCTATCTCTCCAGCCCCCTGTCCTTTCCATCTTAAAGAGCTGTCTGTTCTGTCTCATTTCCTGGTCACGAAGATCAGAAAGAAGGAGGAAGGTCCCCGTTTTTGGCTTTTTCCAGCCTGGATGTGGCATCTGCCTGGAGTGACTCTCTGAAGAGAAGAGTGCTAAAGAACCAGGAAGTGTCGTAGCTCATAGTGTGAGGATCAAGAAAGAATAATCGAGACTGAATGTACAGGGCAAGAGAAGAGGGGCAGAGGAGCCCGAGAAATAGCTGATACACAAGCGCATGTGCTTATGACACATAGGGGCCTGTCACTCCTTTGCGGTTTTCCCTGTATGCCTCATATAGTGGAGTTCTGCCCATCTCTACTCTGTGGGATATGACCAAGCGGCAGAAAGCGAGTCATTTTCAAGGACCACTGAGCAGAGAAGGGAAGGGCAGTCTTCTTTCTCTGGACTAACTACCTATATGGACTAAGTCAGCTTACTGTGTTCTAATAAGGAGAACTTTTGTTCAGAAGGAGAACTTCTGATCATCAACCCAACTTGAGTTGAAATTTTGTTAATTGCTATTCTTTTAATTTGCTAAGTTCTGGCAAGTGTCATGTCCAATGGCTATATGATTACCTCAGGACATGTTAGATCCTTTCTACTCAAAGTAGTCCAAAGACCAGCAGCAGCAGCTTGTTTGGGAACTGACCAGAAATATAGACTCTTGGGCCCATGCTAGAACTTTTGAATCAGAATATGTACTTTAAACAAGACCCCAGATACTTGTACACACATTAAAGTCTGAGAAGCATTGTTCTATCTAGGCTAGTGTTTCTCAACTCCAGCTGTATTTAAAACTCCAACACTCAATTCATACTTGTGTTGTTAGTTTTTATGTCAACTTGATATGTCCAAAGTCATCTAAGAAGAGGTAACCTCAACTGAGGAATTTTCCAGATCAGACTGGCTTGTGACTATGTCTGTGAGAGACTGTGTTGACTGATGATTGATGTGGGCAGGCCCGGTCTACCGTGAGCAGCATCACCCCCCCACCCCGCAGGTGGGCCTGGGCTATGTAAAAAAGCTAGCTGAAGACGAGTGAGCAAGCAAACCAGTAAGCAGCATCCCTCCATGGTGCCTGCCTCCAGGTGCCTGCTTGAGTTTCTGTCCAACTTCAGAGATTGATTATGACCTGGAAATGGAAGTCAAATAAGCCCTTTCCTTTCCAAGTTGCTTTTGATCATGGTGTTTATCATAGTAATAGAAAAGCAAACTTGAACAATATCCTAGACCCAATAAATCACAGTTCCTGGGAGAGTGACCCTGGGTTCAAAAAATTTCAAAGCTGTCCCATTAAAAAATAATAGAAAAGGTACAGCACATGGTGGGACCCACTACTCTGGTGTGGTTTGCTTGGTATGGCAGAGGTCTCACATTTTCATACCCAGTCCAAAGTTGAAGCCTGCTGCTATAGAGTGAACAGCAGAGGAATTCCCTGGACTTGGTGAGTTAAATACACACACACACACACACACACACATATATATATATTCATATATATATGAATACATATATATATGATTCATAATACATTGTGAGCTTTCATTTTCTTCTAAAAGGCATCATTGTAGTGAATACAGTCACTCTGGAACTAATCCAGATGTTTCTAAAACTAGTCAATTTGAAGGAAGATGGGATATCAAAAATTTTTCTTACTTAAACCATAGCAAAATTCTTGGCAGTTGGGACTTTATTCCAGCTGGTCACTGTGGGAATTTGGCCTGGAGTCGTATGTTTCCAGTGGCTGGTCTGATGGTGTGTTCTCTTACCTTTCCATTTTTCTGAGTGATGACATCACCAGGACCCATGTGGCACCTGTGACTGATTATGGATAGGTCCAAGCGGCATCATTAGGATGTTAGCAGATGGCACAGGTTTGTGTACATAAAATGTCAAGAAGATGGAGGCATCCTCCTCAGGAGGGGAAGGAGGGAGATCCACAGGGAGTTGCTAGGGCTTTTTGGTGCTTGCTTCCGTGGTTTTAATCACTGGCAAAGAACCTTTTCCAGCCTAGATCTTTGCTTCAGCACAGGCAAAGGTGTGGGTGAGGTTGGGAGGAAGCCGGAAGCTGGCCTTTACTGCTTACCATAGTCAGCAGCTCATTAGGGATTCTAATCAGGCAGAAATATTTTCCTGTCAGCTCATTACAAACTCTAACAAGGTCCCAGCTCCAAGTCGTGTCTGCCTTTCTCCTGCTGGGGATAACGATGAGCAGATTATTGGAGCCTTTGGTAACTCATTTGTTACACATGTGATTCACAGGTTAGGAGAGCTCTGGGGCAGGGAGGCCCAGGAGAGAGCAGAGAAAGAGAGAGGCAGAGCCTCCCTGAAGAAGACTGCCATGCAGTGGTGCAAGGCAGCCAAATGCAGAGCCTGCTGGATACCTAGATTCTCGGAGGCATCTGGCCCCACTGTATGTGAGGTGTAGACAGGTTTCTTTTTTGTGCATCATGATTGATTGCTGATTGGGGGAAAAGGAGCAGTTCACCTCATCCTGGCTTACAGGGAAAGCCCATAGGACCTCTGTTTTGCATGTTTCGTGGTTCCATTAATCTCAATGATTTGAGCACTATTTCCATGCTGTCATTTTCCAGCTTAAACGCTATCCCCAGCTCCTTCATTCTCATTGTCTTAATCTCAGTTATTTTATTTGTCCATCAAAAATAACCATACTCGGGCTGGAGAGATGGCCTAGAGGTTAGGAGTGCCGACCGCTCTTGCAGAGGACCCAGGTTCGATCCCCAGCACCCACATGGTGGCTAAGAACCATCTTTAACTCCAGTTCCAGGGGAATCCGATGCCCTCTTCTGACCTCTGCAGCGTTGCACGACATGGATGCACAAACCTACATGCAGACAGTACACTCATACACATACAAGAATAAACATAAATTAAAAAAAGAATAATCATACTCAAGCTGGGTGTCGTGGTGCACACCTTTAATCCCACCACTTGGGAAGCAGAGACAGGCAGATCTCTATGAGTTCAAGGCCAACCTGGTCTACATTGCAAGTTTCAGGCCAGCTGGGGCTTCAGGGAGATCCTGTCTCAAAAAGATGAAACAAAACAAAACAAAACAAAACCCCTTGTTCAAACTAGCTTTACTTCAAGAACTTCTCCCCTGTTTAAAACTTAGGAAGACTGATCTCCTCAATATCTCATAAAAACTGATTTAACTCTTCTTGATAATTCTTCCTCAATATTTGAGTTCTACCTGTTCCTCTGAGCTTAGCATAAGCATTGAATCTTTCATGATTATTCTAGCTTTCACTGGGTGACTAGACCATGGCCTCAAACAAGGATTAATAAATTGTAGTCTGTGGGCCAAGTATGGCCCATTGTCTTGTTTATAAATAAAGTCTTATTGGGACACAACAGATTTTCTATGTTAGATATAGCAAAATGGTGCAGTAATAGGGTCAGGAAGAAAGCTGATACATAATTCCCTTCAATGAGGTTTACTGGAATGAAAGGGCCTCGAAGCCATGATTGGGCCTCAAGGTGGGACAGCATTAGAAAAATAATCCATTATATGGAGGTCTGAGCATAATGGGCCTTAGAGGGAAGGAGAGGCTTCCCTTTGAACCTGGAGAGGAGCTTCATTAAAAGTGAGAATGAGATGCTGGAGAGATGGCTCAGTGATTAAGAGCACTGGCTGCTCTTGCAGAGGACCTGGGTTTGATTCCCAGCACCCACATGGTAGCTAACAACCGTCCATAAATCCAGTTCCAGGGGATCCAATTGCATGCAAGAAATTTCCTCAGACACATAAAAAACCCAGTAACAAATAAAAATATTTAAAAAGTGTGTGTGTATGTGTGAGAGAGAGAAAGAGAGAGAGAGAGAGAGAGAGAGAAAGAGAGAGAGAGAGAGAGAGATAGAGAGAGAGAGAGAGAGAACCTGTTGCCTTTTCTTTCCTCAACCAGAGAGACAAGAAGTAGGGACAGGCTATAAAAATCTCAAATCCTGCCCCCCAGTTATATACTTCCTCCAGCAAGGCTCCCCTCTCCTAAAGGTGGCAAAAATTCATTGGCTGATGGTTTTGTAGGTCAGAAGTCTAGCATGGATCTCTCTGAGCTAAGAATCAAAGCACCATTGTGATGGTTTGATTAGAAATATCCCATCCATTTACCTACAAATTTCATGATGTTATCTTTCTTTTTTTTTAATTTTTGTATGTGTATCAATGTACTGTCTGCATACAGGTTTGTGCACCTGTGTCGTGCAATGCTGCAGAGGTCAGAAGAGGGTCTCGGATTCCCCTGGAACTGGAGTTCTCCTGGAATTGGAGTTATAGACGGTTCTCAGCTGCCATGTGGGTGCTGGGGATTGAACCCGGGTCCTCTGCAAGAGCGGTCGGTGCTCTTAACCGCTAGGCCATCCCTCCAGCCCATCGGATGATATCTTAAAGTGGTTTTAATTTGCATTTCCTTAATTATTAGCGATGTTGAACATTTTTAAAGATGTTTCTCAGCCATCTTTATTTCCTCACTTGTGAAGTCTCTGTTCAGCTCTTACTCCATCATTTAAGAAATGACTGAGGGCTGGAGAGATGGCTTAGCAGTTAAGAGCACCGACCGCTTTTGCAGAGGACCCAGGTTCGATCCCCAGCACCCACATGGCAGCTGAGAACCATCTGTAACTCCAGTTCCAGGGGAATCCAACACCCTTTTCTGACCTCCATGGAATTGCACGACATAGGGGCACAAACCTACATGCAGGCGGTACATTCATACACATAAAAAAATAAATAAAATTAAAGAAAGAAATGACTGAAACAGTTAGCTTCTGCCCAAACAATAAACCTCTGCAGAGAAAAACTTTAAAAAGACTGAGAAAAAGATGTAAGACATGCATGTCAGAGTGCATGAACTGGGGTGGGGGCCATGGGAAAGGGAATTTGTCTAAATTTGACAAATACACAAAAATACACAAAACACCAATAAAAATATTTTATAAAAAAGAAAGAAACGTCCCAGATAAGCTCATGTATTTCTACACTTGGTCCTTAGGTGGGGCATTGTTTGGAAAGGCTGTGGGACCTTTAGGAGAGGGATGGAAGGGGAGAGTCACAGGGGTCTCTGTAGAGAGCAGCTTTCAGACCATCTCTCAGTAAAATCTCCCTGAGGAGTCATCAGACCAATCCCCAGAACTAAGGAAAGATCAGACTTTTTAGAACCTTTTAATGGTGGTGGGAAGTTTCATATCTCATAATTTAGTTCAACATAGTGTCCTTGACAAGGAGCATGGAGAGCCAGGTCACTGAGAGCAGTCAAGTCACAGCACAGACTGCTTTATTTATTTACTTACTTAGGTCATATTGCGATGGCTAGGGAGAAGATGGTGAATTAGGGCAACTTTTGTCATCAAATTGCTACCCTCTGTAGGTGGGGAAGACACTCTTGGCCAGTCACGAATAGCTGCTGAAGACTTGGTGAATGAGCCCATCCTCCATATCTGGCTTCTTTTGCCATCTGTGAGAATGGTCACCCTGAGAGTCTTCCAAGCCCCCAAACCACCGCCCATCCCCTGCTCTGACACCCTAGACTTCTCCCTATAAAGTACCCACCACTAGCCCTCCCTTGTCTGTCTCTGCTTCGAGCCCCAAGGATGTTGTGGGTGACCAGGCGCCTCCAGGAATGCGGCTTCTGTGAACCTCCCCTTGGCCTCTGTTGCAGCATCAGCATGAAATGAACTTTCTAATACCAAGAGCCACAAACTTTTCCCCTTCCCTAGCGTGACGCATCAAATCGATCTGGCTGGGTGAGCCGTGACAAACCCCACAGGAAAAAAGCATCAGCAAATTTAAAGCCTCGTCCGAGGTCTCTATTCACCATAAACTAAGTCGCCGGCAGCAGGCGCTGACACTTCCACTGCGATTGATACTGGGATTTATCGACTTGTCGTAAGATGTTGATATTGACCAAGACTGAGTTCCAAATGAAAAGCCCCATGGCAGTATATCTTTATTGCTCAGGTAATCCATGGACTTCTAATCCTTCCTTGTCTGCCAAGAGGGTGTCACTTGATAATGTTGCAGAAATTCTTTTGCATGGTGGAAACATCACTTAGAAACAAGATGCTCTTACCCCACAAGGCATCTGAAAGGGGGACAGAGGGACAAGTAGGATGACTGGTAACTGATCCAAATACTGGAAAACCTTCTCATTCTTACAACCCAAACCACTATGCTGCTCCTTTGACTCATATCCCCTCTTTGTGTGTGTGTGCATGTGTGTGTGTGTTGGTGTGCATGTAGGTATGTTTATATGTACCCGAGTGTTCATGCAGAAGTCAGAGGACAGCCTCAATTATTCTTCAGGTTTAATCCACCTTGCTTTTTTGAGAAAGGGCCTCTCACTGGGACCTAAGGCTTGGAGATGAGGTTAGGCTGGCTGTCCAGTAAGCCCCAGGGATCTGTCTATTTCTGTCTCCTCAGTGCTGGGATTACGAGTGTGTGTCACCACACCTATTCTTTTTTAAAATTTATGTGTATGAGTGTTATGCCTGCATGTATGTAAGTCTACCCATGTCATGCAATGCTCATGGAGGACAGAAGAGGACATTGGATCCCCTGGAACTGGAGTTACTGACTGTTGTTAGCTGCCATGTGGGTGCTGGGATTCTAACCTGGATCTTCTGCAAGAGCAGCCAGTGCTCTTAACTGCTGAGCCATCTCTCCAGCTTCCTCCCCTACCCTTTTAATGCAGGTTCTTGGATTGAATTCAGGTCCTCATACTTGCAAGGGAAGAACTTTACTGTCTAGGCCATCACCCAAGCCCTGTGTTCCTTTGGCTTTCTAGAGACCCAGCTCCATTCTCTTGAGAAACAGGTCAGATAATATAGCCCACAATACATCTTCATATGTGGCTTGCTCATGAACAGGATGTTTCCTTTCTTTTCAGGCCCACTTCAGGGTCTCAGCCTTGCTTACTTCAACCAGGCTATTAGACCTGGTCTCTAGAGGTGCTCTGATGTCACAGTACTCTTAGTGCTGGCCCCAGTAGTGAAATGAGCATGATTTTGGTTCTCCCTATGCTCAAGGCCACTAAGAATACAGAGGAAGAGGGAGCATCTCATACCTGCTGGTTTATTTTCTTCTTGAGATTTAGTCTGCAGCCTTACAGTAGGAGAGGCTGACAACAGAGCCATCCCCAGTGCCTTCTGGGTTATTATAGTGTCCTAGTCCCCAAGGAAACAAGCAAGAACAGACAGAATAGAGTTGAGGGAGTGGCCTAGAGTATCTGGGGCAGGGAAGGAGGCAGAGGGCACAATTTCCTAGTCTAGCTTCCTTTCCTTTTCTGTTCCATGGACAACTGTAATGTTTTGTTTGTTTATTTATTTGTCTATTAAATCAGCGTAGGCTGATTTCAAACTCATGGCAATCCTCCTGCCTCAGCTTCCTGAGTGTGGGGATTGTAGGTGTGAGCTAGGCCTGTCAAAGAAGAGAAATAGAAGCCAAAGGAGAGAGGTCAGAATAGAAAACCACAGGAAGGGAGTTTTCTTATTTTTTTTTTTTCCTCTTAAAAAAATCTTTTTTGTATTTTTTGAGACAGGGTCTCCCTTTAGTCCCAGCTGGCCTGGAGCTCACTATGTAGACCAGACTGGCCTTGAACTCACAGAGATCCACCTGCCTCTGCCTCTCAAGTGCTGGATTTAAAGGCGTGCACCACCATGCCCAGCGATACAACCTTTCTTAATCAAATTTAGACCCATTTCCTCTACAATGGCCCCACCCCTCCAGAGCTCGTGCATTCCGCCATACATGTCTTGCATCTTTTTCTCAGTCATTTTTAAGTTTTTCGTTGCAGAAGTTTATTGTTTTGGGCTTTACTGTTTCAGTCAGTTATTTGAACAAATCTTTTTTGTTATTGTTGTTTCCTTTAATTTTATATTACTCCAAAATATGCTTGTATACACTCCACACATATACCAAAATTCTGACGTCTGAAAATAAACTATAGGTTAATTCCACAACATAGTTAGGGATTCACCTTTTAACAGTAGAGTTGCATGCAGGTAAAAAAAGAAATATTAGTTTACATTCCTAAATTACATAGCAAGTTGATGTATGTTTTAATATACTTTTTAATAGTAGCATCAGGTATTATATTTACTAAAAAAGAAAAAAATTACTCAGTTTGCCTTTACAAAGAGAGAATTGGTGCTAGGATCCACAAATCAGGGGCATCATACTTCGTCTTTCTGGGACTGTGTTACCTCACTTAGCATAATGGCTTCTAGTTCCATCCATTTACCTGCAAATTTCATGATGTCATCTTTCTTTACCACTGCATAGAGCTCCCTTGTGTAGATGTACATTTTCTTTATCCATTCATCAGTTGAAGAACACTTGCGTTGCTTCCAGCTCTTTGTTATTGAGAAGAGAGTTGCAATAAACATGGTTGTGCACATATCTCTACAATAGGATGGGTATTGTGGGTATATACCGAGGAGTGGTATGAGAGATCAGGCGATAGTTTCATTTGAGTGTTTTAAGAGTTCTCCACATTGCTTTCCATAGGGGTTACACGAGTTTGCATTCCCACCAGCAGTGAATGAGTGTTCTCTTTTCCCCACAACCTCTCCAGCATTTGGTATCTTTTTTTTTCTTGATCATAGCCAGTCTTACCTGGGTGAGATGAAATCTTAAAGTCATTTTGATTTACATTTCCTTAATTATTAGTGACATTGTACACTTTTTAAGATGTTTCTCAGTCATCTTCTTCATTTGTGAAGTCCGTTCAGGTCTTTACTCCATCTTTGAATTGGGTCATTTGTTTTCTTGATCCTTTGGTTTTTGAGTAATTTATATATTCTGGATGTTAGTCCTCTGTCAGATGTATTGCTGATGAAGGTTTCCTCCCACTCTGTGGGTTTTCTCTTCACTTCTTTGTTTCTTTCACGGTACAGAAGCTTTTGAGTTTAATGAGTCCCACTTGTTGATTGTTGACCTTATTTATTATCTGCCCAGCTGCTGTCTGATTTAGAAAGTCTTTTCCTATGCCTATATCTTGTAGGTTGTTGCCAACATTTTCTTCTGTCTTTTTCAGAGGTTCAGGCTTCACATTGAGGTCTTTGATTCATTTGGAGTTGATTTTTTTTACAGGCTGAAAGGTAGGGATTTAGTTTTATTCTTCTACAAGTGGTGATCCAGTTTTTGCCAGCACCATTTGCTGAAGATGCTGTCCTTCCTTCATTGAGTCTTTTTGGCCCCTTTGTCAAATATGAGGTGGCTGAAATTGCATGTGCTCAAGTTTGGATCATCAATTTTTTTCCGTTGATCTACAGGTCTGTTTTTGTGCCAGTACTAGGCTGTTTTTATGACTATAGCCCTGTAATATAGTTTGAAGTCTGGTATAATAATCCCCCCTACATTGCTCTTTGTGTTTAAGGTTGGTTTGGCTCTCTTGGGTCTTTTGTTTTTCCATATGAATTTTAGGATTTTTTTTCTAAGTCTGTGAAAAAAACTCATGGGGATTTTAATTGGGATTGCATTTGGGTAGGATGATAATTTTTACTATATTAAGTCTTCCAATCCATGAGCATGGGAGGCCCTTCCATCTTCTGGTTTCTTCTTTAATCTCCTTCTTCAGGGTTTAAAATTTTCATTATAGAGATCTTTGGTCAGTAGAGTGTCTTTGGTCAGTTTTTTGCCAAGATATTTTATTTATTTATTTATTTTTTGAGGCTATTTTGAATGGGAAGGTCTCCTTGTATTCCTTCTCCAATTGCTTGTTGTTGTTATAAAGAAAGGCTACTGATTTTTCTAGGTTAATTTTGTATCCTACCACTTTACTGAAACTATTGATTATTTCTAGGAGTTTTTTTGGTGGAGTTTTTAGCATCCCTTAGGTAAACTATCATCTCATCTGCAAAAAGGGATAGTTTGGCCTCCTCTTTTCCAATTAGTACTGCTTTAATTTCCCTTTTTTGTCTTACTGTACTATTGAGCATTTCAAGCACTATATTGAAAAGGAGTGGAGCTATGGGGCAGCCTTGCTGGATTCCTGACTTTAAGGGGAATGCTTCTAATTTTTCCCCAAGAAGGAAAATAGAAGCCAAAGGGGAGAGATCAGAAAAGATAAAACCACAGGAAGACAGTTTTCTTTTCTTAAAAAAATGTCATTTAGCCTTTAATCCTAGCACTTGGGAGGCAGAGGCAGGTGGATCTTTTTGAGCTCAAGGTCAGCCTGGACTACATTGTGAGTTCCAGGACATCCAGAGCTACAGGGAAACCCTGTCTTGAAAATACCAAAAAAATTATTTATTATTTTTATTTTAGGTATATGAGTATATTGCTTGCATGTAAGTTAGGTCACCCAGGGCCTGCAGAGATCAGAAGAGTGCATTGCATCCCCTGGAACTCAAATTATGGATGGTTGTTAGCCACCATGTGAGTTCTGGGAATTGAACCTTGGTTCTCTGCAAGAGCAGCCAGTGTAACCACTGGGCCATCTTTCCAGCCCATGGGAAGATGATTTTCACAAACAAGCCTTGCCTATACCCAGGGAAGCAGGTGCAGGCTGCCCTCCAGGCTCCTGTCAGAATGAGACTTCTAGTACTTGAATTGTCAGCAGTGTTGCCGTCTTTATTACAGTCATCCTGGCTTGCTGCTTACTTCTTGGGGTGAAGGAATAGGTCACAGTGTCAACTTTGTCCCAAAGAAGCATTGAGATTCAGAGCTTCACACAGGCTGGACAGTGAGTTGGCTCTAGTCTGTACCTTCTGGGTGAACTTGGAAAAGTGACTTGTCCTTTGTAAGGCATAGTTTTCTTGTTTGTAAGTAGCAGGAAGTGGCACCATAGTGCTCACAGCTCGCTGTTTCCTTTCTTTGTTATTGACCTAACATCAGTGATACTCAGGTAACCCTTGCTAGGATCTTAGGTTAAGTAGCCTAACTCCTGGTCCTGGTGTGGACATTAGTTCTAGTCAATTAGATGAAAAAGGAAGTTGGCTGGAGTGGGCCAGTGAAAGATTTTCCATCCTTGATAAGAGAAGGCGAATGAAGATTATCTTTTTTGCTTTGGCTAGAAAAACCTCTTTGGTTTTCTTTTTGCAGTTCTTGGGATTGACCCCACAGCCTCATGCATGCTAGGCAGTCCTCTGTCACCGAGTCATACTTCCAGTCCTTTCTTCCTTCTTTTCATGAAACTAGTGGGTGAGACAAATCTTTCTGTGCATGCTTCCATCTGCTTCCCCTGAGGGAACTTTACTGGGTAATGCTACAGCTTAGCTATTTGGATACCAGTAGAGTGGGGAGACACTTATCTCGGGTCCTGCATTACAGGATAGCTACAGAGCCACGAAGCTTCCATATTCTAATTTTATTTATTTTTTATGTGTATGAATGTACTGTCTGCAAGTAGGTCTGTGCACCCATGTTGTGCAATGCCGTGGAGGTCAGAAGAGGGTGTCAGATTCCCAAGGGACTGGAGTTAAAGACGGTTCTTAGCCACCATGTGGGTGCTGGGGATGGAAACCCGGTCCTCTGCAAGAGCAGTCAGCGCTCTTAACTGCTAGGCCATCTCTCCAGCCCAAAGCTTCCATATTCTATGGGCGAAAGATGAATTCCTATTTGTTAAAGCTGCTGTGAACTGGTTTTTCTGTTTCTTCTAGTCCAAATAATTCCTAAACTTTATGGGTACCTACTTTATGGGTGTGATGAGAGAATTAAATGAGATAGTCAGAAAGTTATGCAGAACTGTCTGAAAATTTTTGACATAGCCCTGGGAATAAAGATGAAAGAGAAAAACTGACAGAAAGAGCAACAGATGTTTGATATTAGTCTACTTTTCTCTTTCTGGGTTCCAAGGCAATGTGGTCATTATTTAGGTGTCTGTATCTCACAGGCTTGTAAATTCTGCCTGATCAAGCATCTACACTTGATCTAGCTAGAAGGCTGGGAAGACATGAAGCTTTTGTATCAAGCATCTTATGAATGTATCTTTTCGGCAATGGCTTGTATGTTAAAACTTATAAATATCTCAAATATTGGTAAATTTTACCCAAATTCCTTATTGCTTTATCTTCTAATTTTGGACTGTAAACACACACCATTTTAGCT